>OZ012661.1:112626299-113046299 GCA_963942545.1 Oxycera nigricornis | reverse complement strand
CTGTGTTCGCGAAGCTTTCAATTCCATGAAGAAGAGAAATTTTGACGGTCATATTGTTATTATTAACCGTATTCTTGGGCATTTCATTCCCAATGTGCCTGGTGTGTTTTTGAATGTGTATCCTGCCACGAAATACGCAGTCACTGCCATGACTGAAACATATCGTCAAGAGTTTGCCAGTGCTGGAACAAAAGTTAAAGTGACGGTAAGTGGATGATTTTTTAATACTGAATTTAATGAACTCTGTTATAGTTACATCAATTCCATTATCAGTCTTTACCTCATTCAATTTTTTTTGTTTCCTCTTTCGCAGAGCATGAGCCCAGGTATAGTAGAGACTGAAATCCTCTCCAATCTTGAAGCATTGCCAAAGGCTGGAAATCCTTTTTTGCAACCAGAAGATATTTCAAATGCAATTCTGTACGTTTTGAGTACACCACCTCATGTGCAAGTAAGCTGTTATTGCTGTGGAGTGTATCCTTTTCTGGTTACATAATCATTGTATTTTGCAGGTTCATGAAATGATTATCAAACCCGTAGGAGAGAAGAATTGATGAGTTATTTATGAGTGATTCAGCTATGAAATATATACATATGGAGTTTCAAATATATATTATTTAAAGCAAAACCGATGATAATTTCTTTTCGGTATGCAATCGTAGGATGTAATCGAAAATTAATGTCGAAATGATTGGTGTCCCTAGACACCAAATTCATGACAAAGTTCAAAGTTGACTCACTCTCACTCAGTTATCATTCAGCATATCATGTTTTCAGATAAAGATAGAATGAACACAAATTATTGAAAAAATCAATTGTGGAAAGTTTTTGCCAAGTATGTAGGTATGGGTAAGCCATTATTACGCTTTCAGAGCTCCATTCATGATCAATCCGCCCTGAAACTATTTGTTATGAGGAAATATATGTATCCATATGGATATATATGTATAAATTTATATAATATCTAAATGTTATTATTGATATACATATACATGTATATATATATATATGTATATATATATATATTATATATATATATATATATATATATATATATATATATATATACGAGTATGTATATATATACCCTGACAAAATAATAGGTGTAAATACCCAAAATTTGTAAGATGTAGAGAAAAAATTAGACAATATGTTCTGTAATTAAAAAAACCACTATGGCAAGTGAGTAGTACTCATTCTGAATGAAATGAGGAAGTCCCTGCAATAAAACTACTTGTTGGAAAATATTGCGGATTGTTTCTTTGTGCGGTCTTCAGAATTGAGCTGGACAATATAATAGGTGTGCGCTGGTAAAAATTTAAAGTGAATAAATTGAAATAGTTATACAGTTGCAGATGGTAAGATTTTGAGGATTTGACTAAATGAAGAATTGTAACATTGTAATAATATCAAATGGGCTGTGGACCTCACTGTAGGGTGGAGGAATGAAGACTTGTTCGTCAGCTTCGAGATGAGGGGAAACCTACAAATTCATAGTTACATCAATTGGACTGTCTGAAAATTTTGTTACGAATGCTCTGAAACTGGAAAAATCCATTGAAATTCGTGAATCACCTGGAAAAACTTCACCAGTGATCGACAATCGTATAGTTATATTAGCTAAACGCGACCCGTCAATTCTTCCAGGACAATTGCCAGCGAAATTGGGAATTTGATATCATCATGAACCGTTCGGCGGTGATTAGTAAGTGGAAAACTACCCGGTAGAATTGCCCGGAAAATTCCGCTGCTTAGAACTGCAATTTTTAAGACGAGGAAAAACTTTGCGCTGATTCATAAAATCTGCAAATCTCCTCTGGAGAGATCAGATAAAGATACTTGTTTGGTAGTGATGTGGCAAGGAACGTTCATTGACCCCAAGGTATACAATTCTATGTCAGGTTTGCCAAAAAAAAAACCGGTGAAGCACGGAGGTGGCAGCATAATGGTATGGGGCTGTTTTTTGTGGCAAGGTATTTGTTGGATACGGTAATGCTGCCATGTGCCGAGGGTAATACAAGTATGCCGCTGTTGTGGACATTTCAGCAGGTCAACGATCCGAAATACTCATCCCGATTGATCAAAGCATGATTCCAAGAGCATATTGTGGACGTCCTTGGGTGGCCAAGTCAAAACTCAGACCTCAATCCTGTTGAGAACCTATGGGGTGAACTTAAGCGACAAGTTTTAAAGACGGTTTGCCAAAACAAAACGCAGTTATTAGACGTGTCCCAACGAATTCAGTATAAAAAGAGACAATAACTATCGAAATATTAATGCTATTTACTAAGTTTGTTGGGTACACCTATTATTCTGGCCATATGAAAATTGGTGTATTTTATGAATAAACCAAATTTTAAATTTTTTTAAAGAGTTTGTGAAGCCTTTTGTTGTTTGCCCTGCAGATAAGTTGCCAGCAATCACAACAACAAACAACGCTCACACAATCGCCGCAACAGATCCAAATCCAGGCTCTGTACGGTCTACGATATGCCAATGGAGTCTACTATGCGCCTGTGATACCCACAACCATAGACTATGGATACTCTAGTCGTTAAACTTAGAGTCTAAAGTGGACTATCAATTTTCAACGCCGAGTAGCTCCGAGGAACTACCATGAGCTTTCAGTGAGCATATGCTCTGCTCTGCCTAACACGTGTATTTCCTATAGCTGTTTCGTTGGTATCTCTGTTAAATTTCTCTTAATGTTCTGTTAAATTAAGGTTTAACGTTTCATTTACCCACCTAAAGTTTTCCCATTGTATATTGTATACACTGTGCCCACAACTATTGGCACTTGCAATTCACCATGGTTAACGACTGCCACGACTATTTCACCAGCACTCCAAACACATCACTCAAGCAGCAGCCACCGTATCCCCATCCCCGCCCCGAAGTGCAACGCTCTAACCAAACCCCCGAAGCTTAAATCGCCAGCTGACGTGCATCGACCAAAAACCGGTTCCAAAGCTAGGAAATATTCGATGAGGTCAGCAAACTTGGCGGGCCGTTGACCGCCTATGCAGCGACAACGGGATTGGGGGGAGAAGTAACTACGAGGAAGACGTCGACGACGTAGCTGTTCGGTGCTAGTCGTTCGGTGGTGGACTAGCCTCTCGAAGAAAATTGGATTGGGGCTCGAAGGTGATCATAAGGAGGACGGCGGACAACAGGCGGCGGAAGTAGGTTCAAGGAGACAGAGGAAAAATTGTAAGTAGGAATAAGTATAGATAGGGATAGCTAGGTTTTTAAGAAATTGAAAAAATAAATAGTGCCTTAAGAATAAACAAAGTCTGTAAACTGTGTGAAGTGGCGAAGCGGAAATCGCGTTTCCGTCTCTTGTGTCCATTGGTTTCAAGCTCCCTATTCGGTCAGTGGCGGACAGGGCAGTCCCGGCGTAGAAACGGGTGGCACCCTTTAAAAAAATATTCCCAAACCACTCTTCGCGGGTTTGAACCGGGTGGGACTGTCCAAACCGTGGCCAGGATCGGCTGCGGTGTAGTGATGAACGTTACAGGAATTAAAGTAGTAACAATATGTATATTAATGGGTAGCTGTTACGCTGAAAACTAGCCAAGTATGGTCATGATTATTCTTTTGCTTCAAATCTATTTATTGCAAATATTATCTTGCAATTGAAAGTCAGATAAGACTATCTGGCACGGTAGCTTTAAAAGTCTTAATGCTGACGGTCACCACGAGAAATTCTAATTGGAGTCTTGTTTTTCAAGTAAGTTGTTTCAATGCAATCCAATCGGTTTTAGAACTCCTTTGCGAATATTTTCAAGCATTGGAGATACAAAACGGCATTATTTGTTTGTCTCGGTATGCTCACGGGAGGGGACTCGTCACGGACGAACATTTTAGTGGAGAAAATATTTTTCATAAAAACTCTTTTTTTACATAATATGCTGTTATGTAGATATAATATAACAATTTATATTCGTTCGAGCTTTTCAATAAAAACTTAAGTTTCGATGCAGATAATCCCTCGACACAAAACTAGAAATGCATATAAAAGCGCCTACTTTCTAACACTTTAGATTAGATTACTTTCACTTATTACATATTATTGATAAAAGCAGCAAAACTGATCTAAAATGCCATTTTGATCACTAAATAGCATCGTACGAGTATCTTGGTATTTTTGGCACTGAACAGGGATTAAAGAACCACCTTCGCTAGAGGTTGCTTTATATCATTGATTTTAATCTAAACAACCTGTGTTCCTCGTATCACAAAGATTAAAATATGGTGGGTCACTGATAACCGATCTTACATAATTGGTTGAAATCAAAAGTAACATTCCAGTTTCAAGCAAATCGTATAGGCGTCGGTATTGGTCTTGTAAAGTGTTGATCCCATCGAGTCTGATGGATCGTTGGCAAAACAAAGTGGCCGTTGTGACCGGAGCTAGTTCTGGGATCGGTGCGGCTGCTGCTGCGGATCTTGTGAAAGCTGGTTTCGTGGTGGCAGCTTTGGCACGGCGGGAGGATCGTCTGCAGGACAACAGAGCAGCACTCCCGGCTAATTTACAGTGTCGCTACCATCCCATCAAGTGTGATGTATCAAATGACGATCAAGTGAAGCAGACTTTCGCGTGGATTGAGAAGAATCTTGGCGGAACTGATGTCCTCATCAACAACGCTGGTGTCTTTTGGGATGGATTATACCTGTCAGATCCGAAGAACTCCACTGCTATGCGTGAACAGGTTGATACAAATATTATGGCGGTTGTGTATTGTGTTCGCGAAGCCTTTAACTCGATGAGCAAGCGCAGTTTCGATGGACATATTGTTGTCTTGAACAGCATCGACGGACACAGAGTTGCATACATGCCTGATGTTCTCTTCAATATATATCCTGCTACGAAATTTGCTGTGACTGCTATGACTGAAACCTTTCGTCAGGAATTCGCAAAGGCTGGAACTAAAGTCAAAGTGACGGTGAGTTTCGGTTCAATTTTGGTATGGCTCTCCTGGTATTCCTACAAAGAAACATTTGCTATTTTTTGAGGTCAAAATGATCCCACAGACTGATTTGTAAAAACTAGACAATAAGAAAGCAATAGAAGAAATTATCTGAAATCCAATATTGCTCGCACATTTCGAAAAGTTTCGATTTGAAATGAAAATTCAATTTAAATAGGCTTGGAGTCAAACCATCTCAAGATACAGACAAAAAGCCAAATAGTCATATTAATTTCGAGTTCGATTGAAAGCTCCGATTTTTTTGGAATTTCGCAAAACATTTTTAGCTCAATTTTTGAAATTTTTCAGAGCATTAGTCCGGGTGCGGTACAAACAGAGGATTCTACTGAATGGGAAGATTTCAAGGCCGATGGTAATCCAGTAATGAATGTTGAAGACATATCTAATGCAATTTTATATGTCCTGAGTACACCATCTCACGTTCAGGTAATTTTGATTGAAACAAGTTTTTCAAATTGAAGCTTTCCATTGTGTGTTTTTATAGATTCATGAATTGATGATCAAGCCAGTCGGCGAAAAGTTCTAGAGAAAATTGAGTTGAATGGTTGAAAGGAAATTGAAATAAAATGGAAAAATTATATTTTATTTAAAAATTACGTCATTTGAAATGGAATCAAAATATCAATGGCTCTTTTCTGTTATCTTATATTGAAATGCTTCATTTCTTTGATGCTGCTACTCGAAGATGTAGAGATGAAGATGAGGGTCATTTTATAGTCAGTTTCAAGCACAAAAGCAATATGTTAAAAGATTTTTATCTTCCAGAAGACAAAACAGATTTTTTTATCACGATCTATCATTCGAATCGCTTATGGTTAGCACCTGTCTTTAAATAGGTTGCCAAAGTCTATTCGAATCTGAAAAAGAGCTGCAGAAAATGGATAAGAGTTAGGAAAAATCATTTAGTTGATGATTATTGAGTGGTTTCATCTAGTTTTTATCCGAATCACTCATTTAAATTCAGCTTTGGTACGACCAACGATCAGAATATTGTTGAGAAACTGCAAAAAACTCCCCAATTATTAAAAACAATTCAGTTTTTGTCGTGCATACGGGCTGTGAAATTCCTGAGCAATATCAATAGAAATATTTCCCCTTCCATTTTAATCAAAAATAATTCGAAATATATTGTTTCACAAACATTATCAGTAATCATTTCGATTAAATACGATGATTGCACATCAACAAAAAATAATAATGGGTTTCGCTGTAAATAATATATATTTGAAACCACTTATATATTTAATAGCTTCAACACTTAGAAATAACTCGTCACATCTTCTCTCCAACGGGTTTGATAATCATTTCATGGACCTGCAAAATAAAATGATTATGTAATCAAAAATAGATACAGTCCACAGCAATCACAGCTTACTTGTACATGAGGTGGTGTACTCAAAACGTACATAATTGCATTTGAAATATCTGCTGGTTGCAAAAAAGGATTTCCAGCCTTTCGAAATGCTTCGGGATCGGAGAAGATTTCAGTCTCTACTGCACCTGGGCTTATACTCTGGGAAAGACAAAATGATAATGATGATGGTATGATGTACATAACTATAAAATAGTTCATTAAATTCAATAGTAAAAAAATCATTCACTGACCGTTATTTTCACTTTCGTTCCAGCACTGGCAAACTCTTGACGATATGTTTCAGTCATGGCAGTGACTGCGTATTTAGTGGCAGGATACACATTGAAAGACATGCCAGGCGCATTGGGAATGTAATGCCCAAGAATACTGTTAATAATAACAATATGACCGTCAAAATTTCTCTTCTTCATGGAATTAAAAGCTTCGCGAACACAGTACACCACAGCCATAACATTTGTCTCGACTACCTCCCGCATTGCTTGTGTGGTACTCGGATCCGATAGTTTGAGTCCTCCACGAGCGATTCCAGCATTATTGATGAGGACATCTGTCCCACCAAGATTCTGTTCAATCCATGCAAAGGCCTGTTTCACTTGATCCTCGTTTGAGACATCACACTTAACGGGATGAAAATGGGACTGCAGATTGGCTGGCAGTGCGGCCTTATTGCTCTGCAGACGGTCCTCTCGACGGGCTAGAGCGGCTACCACGAATCCAGCCTTCACAAGGTCCGCAGCAGCAGCCGCACCGATCCCAGAACTAGCTCCGGTCACAACGGCTACTTTGTTTTGCCAACGATCCATCATTTTTATCTGGTAAAATCTAGATACGGAAACTAAAAGCTTGGAAGCTATCACGTATGAACCACTGGGCGCTTATACCGCAACTGAGCAAAAGTTTTCGGCACTATGACGATATTTATAGATTTATCAGCAGCAATCTTTATTTGGGATAGTATTCTGATAGCATTATGAACGGGTGGAGAGGAGAGCTGAAATGATTAGCAGAAAATATTCAGCAATGTAATGGACGCAAGCGGTAGTCAAGCTAGCCAGCTAGCAAACAAAAATACAGGTCTTAGTCAACAATACTTATTTAATTGATGTACTGGAAATGTTCTCACAAAATGTGTGATCTAAGCTATTGCATTCAATAGCATTTTTAACTTGCTCGACGACATCAAAATCATTAGATGATTCATACTACCAGCAAATTCTGGCCTGGATGAGAGTATGCAGAATGTTTTGTTACAATTAGCAGTATATGAGAAGTTCTTATTACCGCCTCGAATATCTAAATTGAACTTTTAAATTACAATTCTTGTGGATGCAATCAATTTAGTATGCGACACTTATACTATCTGCTTAGTTAGTTTTATAAGAAATAACGTAAACAGTTCTCCGAGGTTACAATAAGCCAGTTAGCATTTTAAAAAATTAATAGTAGACGAGACTTTGAAACGACAACATCCTGAAATAAAAATTGGTTATATTAAAAAGTTGCCCTTCGTTTCTTTTTTCGTAAAAGTACTAATTAAAACGACGACATCATTATTTTATGTCCAAGTTTTTCAAGTTGATTGCGTTGGAAATATCGTCAGGTTTTAAAAATGGACATCCAGCTTCTTCAGATTAATTTCTGTAAAGTGTAATAAGCTTTTTTTAAAAAAATTCTCAAATCTCCATTAATCGTTTTTGGATCACCTTCGAAATATGCTCCATTTGAAGCAATACACCAACGCCAACGCTTTTTCCAATCATCAAAACATTTTTATAGGCGCTCGCCGGTATGGCTTTCAGGTCCTTCAACGAATTTTCATTGATGAATTTTATGGAGTCATACCGGGTCTCCCGAAGCATCAATTTGAGTTTGGGAAACAGGAAAAAGTTAGGCAGTGCCAAATCAGGTGAATAAGGTGGTTGGTCGATGGTACTTATCGAGTTTTTGGTCTTATAATCGTTGATAATTGTGGCCCGATGAGGTGGTGCGTTATCGTCATGCTAAATCCACGAATTATCTCAAACGACCTGACTCACGAGCAATGTTGATATTAGGTGCTTTCTCTCGAACACCAGCATGATGATTTTCGAGCAGGATTTTTTTTTAATTATTTGGACTTGGCAAGTCTTCGACGATCTTCCGACCGTCTTTAAGGGCTTTGAACTCGTAAGCCTGATTTTTCGATAAAACAGACTCACCGTAAGCCTTTTCCAGCATTCGCATTGATTCGGCACACGAAATTTTGTTCAAACACACCAAATTTGAGAAAAACTCTTTGTTCAATTTTTTTTTATTGTAAAATTTGCCGAGCACTACTGAAGTGAACTGATTCAGTCAGCTGCTGTAAACAACCTAGTTGACAGATCGCGCTTACTTTTGGCAATATAATTAAGGACAGTTCTACCAACATGCAAATACTCAAAATACTTGAAAATACTTAACGTGGGCAATTTAAACGATAAATTCCGGTTACTTTTTGGTCAGAAGGTGGTTTAGAGAGAACACTGACGGTTAATTTATCATAATTTAAATGAAAACAATTGAAAAGTATATGAATTCAATTTACTAGTTGACAATGAAAATTAAGCATTTATATTTTATTACAATGTCCAACATCAAACAGCTTCAAGCAAACACGACATGAAGGTCCTCTATTACAAATGCAATTGCATAGTCAAAATTAAAATTTCTCCCCAACTGGTTTGATAATCATTTCATGAATCTGGAGAAACAAATGAAGTTGAATAATAATTTATTAATTATTTCAAAATTCAGCTTACTTGAACATGCGGTGGTGTACTCAATATGTATAGAATTGCATTGGAAATATCTTCAGAATTCAAAAATGGATTACCAGAATTTCGGAATGCTTCTGGATCGGGAAAAATTTCAGTTTCTACTGCGCCAGGACTTACACTCTGAAAAAATTAATGTTATGGTATTAGAGTACGTTTTTCTTAGAGCGAAATTGGCGTTGAATATCTGTCGTTAATCCTTAACGCCCAATCATATTAGATGAAATAGCGTAAACTCGTTGGTTTGTACGTCAAATTGAAGTAGATTGGGCTTTAAGGGTTATTAGTTTAATACTGATCCAAATTTTTAATAAAATTTCAAGACGATGATATAAATAAAAATTTATATTCTTCATGGAAGATGCATAAGCTAACCACTTACCGTCACTTTAACTTTAGTTCCAAGACTAATAAACTCTTGCCGATAAGTTTCAGTCATAGCAGTTACAGCAAATTTCGATGCTGGATAGATGTTAAAAGATGCACCCGGAAAATAAGGGACACCATGACCAGCAACACTATTAATGATGACAATGTGCCCATCGAAATTCCGCTTCTTCATGGAATAGAAGGCCTCGCGAACACAATACACCACGGCCATGACATTTGTATCTATCACTTCTTGCATAGCAGAAGTACTTTTGAGGTCGGACATTTGTTTGCCGCTACGAGCGATTCCAGCGTTATTGATGAGGACATCAGTTCCGCCTAAGTTCGTCTCAATCCAAGCGAAAGCTTGCTTCACTTGATCCTCTTTTGAAACATCACACTTGATGGGATGGTAGTGTGGTTGAAGACTAGCTGGAAGTGCTGCCTTGTTGCCTTGAAGACGATCCTCCCTCCTGGCTAGAGCGGCTACCACGAATCCAGCTTTCACAAGGTCTGCAGCAACAGCTGCACCGATACCAGAACTTGCTCCTGTCACGACAGCTACCTTATTTCGCCAGCGATCCATTTCTGTTAGCCTGTAATCAAGAGTTAAATTTTCGGTACTAATAGGTCGCTGTTACACTGGAAACTAGCCAAGTATGCTCGTAGGTAGCCTGTAGTAGGATATCTGCTTGTTGAAAATATTATCTGTTCTTTTAATTCCTGATAAGAGTATCAACGAGATACGATACGCTAGAAAATGTGATTCAGCACTTTTCCGAAATAATTGATGGCCACTACGAATTTTTTAAATCAATTCATTGCTTTATTACGTCACAAAAACATTAGATAAGTATCGATGCAATGAATTTCAAGCAACAGCTTGAAACAATCTTATTCCGATATCTATGCAGATTGCAGATAGCACACAGCCATCGTTTTTTCGTGCTGATGTTTCCATGGAAGAAAATTTACTAGATGTGCTACTACAAGAATGTCAATGAAACACAACTCTCACTTCAAAGTATTTCAATACGTTTTTCAGGATAATTAACATGCTTGCTAAATTTAGATCTTCTATGGGCTGCCAAGAATTCAAAAACTCCTGCTGAATGTTGGAGTAACCTGTTTCCAGATGAAATGCTGGAAATAATAGTGACATACACTAACCAACACATTGATACAGTGAAGGATAATTTCATCCAGGAGCGAGGTGCCAAACACACTGATTTGATTAAATTGAAAGCTTTCATTGGCTTGTTGTGTTTGGCAGGGGCTTATAAGCTAATCGTTTGTTTCTGAACGAATTATGGCGTAAAAGTGGTGACAGAATAGAACAATTTGGCCTTTAAGTTCTTGCTTCGTTACATCCTACACTCCTGGAGAAAACCTCACCAATGACAAGATGTTACCTGGTTTCCGTGGACGGTATCTTTTTCGGCAGTACTTTTTTTCAAAGCCCAACAAGTTTGGCATTAATATGTTTGCTCTTATGGACTCCAGGATGTTTTACACCCTCAACTTGGAGGTTTACGTGGGTAAACAGCCAGAAGGTCCATTCCAATTGACCAACAAACCAAGTGATGTAGTGATGCGTGTGGCAGAAAGTGGACGTAACATCGTCGCAGATAGCTGGTTCACCGATTTCGCCCTCGTCGACTCATTCCAACAGAAAAGGATCTCGTACGTGGAGACAGCAAAGAAAAATCAGCGAGACCTGCCGGATGCTTTTATCAAGACAAAGGTGAGAGCGCAATACTCTAGTCTTTTTCGTTTCAAAGATCAGAGGGTGCTGACATCCTACGCGCCACGAAAAATTAAATTAGTAATCCAGGTTTCTTCAATGCATGAAATTAAAACAAGTGATGAAATTACTGGAGAATAAAAAAAAACAGAACTCATCACATGTTACTATACTCACAAAAATGGAGTAGACACTCCAGATCAGATGCAGATACAATGTTAAACGAGATGATTATTTTCAGTGCCATGTTGAACTTGGGAGGGCTCAACTCCTTGATTATTCACTTCGGGAATCAATCGGAATCAATGCCTAGAATAGTTTTCTTCAAATCATTGTCACATTGTGTGTTTCGAACAGCTTCAGGGAAGAAGCCATCAGGCAACTGGAATTCACAGCACCTTATAAATTCGTCTTAATAGATTCCTCCCGACTGATGATCGCCCAACATCACCCCACCCGCTCACAAAAGGTCCAGATGCTGTGATTGCCCTGTGGAAACAGGAAAACGTCGGCTCTCGAACTACTCCTGCGTGAAATGCAACCAAGGAATATGCGAAACAACTCTGTGCAACATACATTTCAGCGTGCTCATATGATACTTCAGTGGCTTTGATGCATGACGACTCCGACTGACTTCTGTTCCTTCTCATCTTAACTACATGTCTGACCTATTTTTGATTTTTTTCGAAATGAAAAGTAATAAAAGATTCCTGAATTCCACAATTTGATTTGATTTAGTTTTTATGCTTTAATAAATTCCAATATTTTTTTTATTTTGTATTTTTCCCTCATTGTTTTCATCCTAGAGATGATTGGTAAATTTTGGTTCAACTTAATATGGCGTTTTACGAACTCTATGGATTTTTTTTCATAGTGCGCCTGTCAGGCTCACTGCGCCCAGATTTCGAGAATCCTGTACCGTGCCCTACGCAGGGTTAGTAGTAGTTTTCCCTTGTATTTTTCATAAAATAGATAGCATCGCACCCAAACTATAGTTTGGAAGCAAACAATCAATTGAAACTTCCGCCACGAAAGGCGTTTATACTTCGCAACACTTGGACTTTAATTTAAATAATCTATGGTCCTCTTATCAGGAAGGTTACAATGTGTTATGTGATTGACTGCATGATGAGCTTTTAATCAAGACAAATATTTCAGTTTCAAGAAGAACGTCGAGGTATCTTCACTTGACATTCAGTACGTTTTGATGCGAAGTCAATCCAAAGCTAGAAAATGGATCGTTGGCAAGGCAAAGTGGCAGTTGTAACAGGAGCTAGTTCTGGAATTGGAGCGGCTGTTGCTGCGGATCTTGTGAAAGCTGGATTCGTGGTAGCCACTCTAGCGCGGAGAGAAGATCGTCTGCAAGCTAACAAGGCTGCACTTCCAGCCAATCTGCAGTCTCATTATCATCCCATCAAGTGTGATGTCTCAAAAGAGGATCAAGTGAAGCAGGCTTTCGCGTGGATTGAGGAGAATCTTGGTGGAACTGATGTCCTTATCAATAACGCCGGTATCGCTCGAGATGGCTTGAATCTATCTGATCCTAAAAATACTGCTGCTATGCGTGAACAGGTGGATACAAATATTATGGCGGTTGTGTATTGTGTCCGCGAGGCCTTTAACTCCATGAAGAAGCGAAATTTCGATGGACATATTGTGATTCTGAATAGCATTGACGGACACAAAGTTACATATATGCCTGATGTGCCCTTCAATATATATCCTGCTACGAAATTTGCTGTGACTGCTATGACTGAAACCTATCGGCAGGAATTCGCGAACGCTGGAACCAAAGTGAAAATCTCGGTGAGTTTGGATTGAACCTTGTTCTGATATCAGTTAAAATACATAGTCTTAATATTTCTAAAGTTCAATTCATTGTATTTTGAAACATTTCAGAGCATAAGTCCTGGTGCAGTTGAAACAGAAATTTACACTGATTGGGAGACTTTCAAGGCTGCGGGTCATCCTTATTTGAATGTTGAAGATGTATCTAATGCAATTTTGTATGTTCTGGGTACACCACCACATGTTCAAGTAAATCGAAATGGAATTTTATTCTTCAAAGGTGCTAATTTTCTTCTACCCGGTTTTTAGGTCCACGAATTGATGATCAAACCGGTCGGCGAGAAGTTCTAGATAATGACTTTATAGATATTTGAAGGAAAGTTGAAAAAGCTTCAAGGAAAGTAACCAAAAAGAAGAAGAAAATAATCCACTGGCAATGATGAGAAATGTGGCTCAACTTATTTTTCAACGATACATATATGAATTTCAAATGTAAATAGTACTATGGAACAGAAGCACCATTGTTGTTCATCTGCAGTGTGCTAAATGAAATTTTTTTACCCATTCAAAGTTATTTTTTTCCAGACGTATCTTTATTTTTTTGAATCGAAGATGGAAGTATTTTTTTAAGCTATCTATGCACGAAAATTGTTACTTTAAACTATCTGATACCTTACATTAATTTAATTGAAACAAATTTTTAAAAATATTTAATTTACGGAAAATGTAAAATTGTATTTTGACTCCCGGAAGAATTGATGTGAAACTCAAAAATTTGTGTCTGAAACAATTTTCAATTATTTTTTTCCTTAAGTACAAATGCTCGGTAAATATTTTCTCCAAAAAACACATCGAGAAAATGAAAAACTTTTTAATAACAAAAAAAGGGAAATGTAACGTTAAGACTTTGATCGAGAAAAGCGGGAATGTATTTTAAAAAAACTCCGCGGCAAGTTGTGCAATATTGATTTGCAGAAAAGTTTCACTAAGTGCCCTTAAATTATAATTCTGGCGAGTAAGTTCTTTCGTCTAAAATAGTTTCATTTGTTGCCTAGGTTTTCTAGAACAAATACATGGAGAATTTAGTATCTTGCCTTGATTCCAAACTTTTTTTAACGTTTCCAGCACAGCATAGACAACACGATAGTCTGAATGAAGAGCCAGTGATTAAAGGCTCTTGAAAAAAAAATTCCCGTAAAAATGTACACAAACGAGTATGTTGATTTAGCCTGAAATCTGCTTCATATGAACTGTGAACCTAATGTCGATATATTTCATAAGGCGAGACACTTTCTTATGTTCTACAGCTGAAGGTTTTATCAGTAATTCCAGAATTGTCCGTGCACTATAATTTAATTTAAAACCATTGAAAGTTGTTTCCAGTTAAATTTATTTATTTACAAATCAAATCTTCCAGTGTTGCTCTTTCCCTTAAACATCCATCAAATAACTTAAAATAAATACGTAATAAAATTCTTTCAAATAAATGCAATTGTTTCCTCTTCTTTAAATTTGTTCTCCCACTGGTTTGATGATCATTTCATGTATCTGAAAATAGTAGTTAGCAAATCAATGGTTTTGTTCATTCCTGTGGAATATTAGTAAGCTTTTACTTACTTGAACATGTGGAGGAGTACTAAGAATGTACATAATCGCATTGGATACGTCTTCTGCATGTAAAAATGGATGTCCTGCTTGTTTAAGAAGTTCTTGTTCTGGTGTATGTTCGGACTCTGTGCCTCCAGGACTAACACTCTGTTAAAGTTATTTTTTTGTTATTAAATCAATTTATCGCAAAAAAACCATTTTAATAATTATAATACTATAATTCAAAATTCTAAAGAATATAATTAGAAATACTGCACAGCACTAAGTATAATTTAATTTGAACGGAGCACAATGCACTTTTTGAATACAGGCATTTCAAAAAATCGATAAAAAAATCAAGTAAATTTAAAAAGAAAAGAAATACATACGAGTTTATCACAATTTACATAACACAGTTCATAATCATTTCTCTGAAGTTAAAAATAATTAGAGCAACAATCGTAATTGCACTTACCGTCACTTTAATTTTAGTTCCAGCACTCATGAATTCCTGGCGATATGTTTCGGTCATTGCAGTGACAGCATGCTTCGTTGCAGGATATATATTGAAGAACATTCCCGGAATGTATGGAATATTGTGTCCACCAATACTGTTTATCAGAACTATGTGACCATCGAAATTTCTCGTCTTCATGGAATTGAAAGCTTCTCGAATGCAATAGACCATTCCCATAACATTGGTCTCGAGCACTTCCCGGACAGCTGGTGTCATTCCTGGATCAGCCAACGGTTTGCCATGCCTGGCGATTCCGGCACAATTAATAAGGACATCAGTTCCGCCGAGGTTCTTTTCGATCCAGGCAAACGTTTGCTTCACTTCTTCGTCGTTGGTAACGTCACACTTTATGGGATGGTAACGTGGTCGCGATTGCACTGGGAGTGCAGCCTTGTTATCCTGCAAACGGTTTTCACGTCGCGCCAACGCGGCCACCACGAATCCTGCTTTCACCAGGTCCTTTGCAACGGCTGCCCCCATACCAGAACTGGCACCGGTAACAACGGCCACTTTATTTTGCCACCTTTCCATCGTGTTGTTGGAAGTTAACTCTTCTAAATTGGGTAGAACTAGACTAGCAATGCTAACTCGGCGCTTGGTTTTGACTACAGACGGGTCTATGTTGTCGATGGTTCTAATGGGGTTTATATATACGAACAGTAGATGCGAAACTTGGGCACATTTTTACGAAATATCTTAAGTTGTACTACTCGATTAGGTGTGGATGAGATAATCGTCTGTTTTGCAATGAGTCGACAGCTTTTTGGTAGCAATTGCGATTAGTGCTCACGTTTTCGATGGCAAGACGATATCGTTTGGGTTTCACCTGAATTAAAATAGCGAGTCATCATTATGGTCTAAAATTCGAAAATAAAACATTTATGTGATTTATGTATGCTGAAAGATATGCGATAACATAGATACGCCTAGATACGTGACTTCGTGTTGGCCAATTATTGCGAAACTGTTCATATCAAATCAAACAGTTCGCATTTTATTACTTTTGATCGCTCGAAATCTGGGGTTTCCTTGTAAAGCACAATGATTTCATCATTTGATTTTCATGAATTTTATTGAATTTTCATGGTACAAAAATTTGAATTTTCACTGGCAAAATATAATCTTAGCTATTGTTATACTTTGTTTATTCGCAATGGATATTCAAATAGAGAATAATTTCTATAAGTATGACCTCGAAATGGCGTTTTTTAAAGCAATTTAAATTTTCTGTGGGTACTATGATTCACAAAGAATAAGATTGTAATGCCAATGAATTCAATCTAAATTTTTGTTTTATTGGAAACTGCTAAGATTATTTTCACCCATCTATCTCAAGATAATGAGCTCCCATTGCATTAATACTGATGTGTGTTTTTAGTCCACTGCTGTTTAATTCAATTGCAAGCAGTAAAATTTTAGAGGTCGAATAAATTTGGATTTTCTTTTAATCCAAAAATCATTTCTAAGTAACCAAACAGCATGTATTTTTTTTTACAGCATCGCATTCAATTCTGTAAGTACTGAAAGTGGCTGAATGAAAAAAATGCAACAATATATATATATATATATATATATATATATATATATATATATATATATATATATATATAATGGTTGGTTGGTTGGTTGTAGTGGCAGCCCCTTTTTATCCAAAGGTAGCTCACTTAGGCCACGAGAGGCCCATTGTGATACCACAGAATTTAAGGGCGGCACTAGAACCTGCGGGATGACGAGAACCATCCAGATTCTCGAATAAAGTCAGCTATGCAGCCAATGTCCAGATTAGCTACTTCCGTGAGGTTGTCTAGGAAAGGCGTATATATTTTAAAAATTTGAACATTTTTATGATTCTTCAGAAATGATCTGACTGCAATAAAAGCCCATTGTAAATTTTCCCAAAAAAATCCAAAAACCTTTCGATGCAACGCCGATCATATAGAAAACCACGGGAAAACTCACTTTTTGAGGCTTCCGCGGGACGCGCAGTAGTTCTAAACGGAGCTAGATAAATCTGTGCGTCCATCGACTTTTTTTTATAGAATAATCAATTCTCTACAACAAATACGACAAACATTGTATCTGTTATTGTTCCCTCAACACAGGAGGTGAAAGGTTTTTAAAAAGGACATTCCACAGTTTCAAAATATTATTTTACTTTTGTACTGTTACGTGCAGCATGATGGTGGATGATTTTCAAAGATCATTGCCTTTGAATTCAATGAATAAAATTGAATAGATATTTTTTAATCAATCGTGGTTTATTGATGCTTTCATTGTACAATCAAACATTGTGTAAACATTGCTTCACTCAGGTTCGTCTGATATTGCAGAAACCGGAAAATATCTTCAAAAGTAAAATGAAGAATGTTTCATTGACTCTAATTTTATTGCACTATCATGCAAAACAACAAAATAGCAGAAAGATATCATTTTTTGAAAAACCGAGTATATTCGGATATTTTCGTGATAAAAAATAAATGATAAAATAAATATTTCGAATCAATTTTACACCAATATGCTAACCTACGTCTGTGGAATACGAAATTTCAAAGCGCTTAGTTTAATACTCGTAGGACGTTCGCAAAAATGTTCACCGTTCGTAAAAATGTTGTTTAGAGAAACCAATTTTTATCAATTTTGGGAAAAATGGAGAAATTCGTGATTTCAACTAGTTTCATTGCTTGAAACAAAAATCAGTTTTTTTAGATGACTGAAACTTTATTGCAGCGTTTTTGAAATTAGTACTAAATATTTCACATTAGATGTGGTATTTTTAATAGATCATATGTGGACAATTAAGTCCTTATTCCAAGAGAAAATTATTAATCCATTTTGGATGCAATATAAATACTCTGTTAGTTCGTAATCATTGAAAACATTTCTGATTTTTGTTCTTGACAAAATGAATAAGAAATTCATCTAAATATTGCTTAACTAGAAATTTGGAAACAAAAAAATATTAACAATACGGAGGGTAAAGAGTTTTGACAATGTGCACTCAAGAAGAAAAATGTATCCTTGAAATCGCATTCAAAGACTTTTTGACTAATACCATGCAAGAAGTGGGCCAAAAAAAGGAATCAAATCCAGGATGATAAACATCGCATTGTAGTAACCCTAATACAAAGTTATTTCGGTACATATCAACAAATGAAACTTAAATTTTACCACATTCAATAGAACAGCCAGGAAATTGGACATTTATTCATAACTGCATAACTGAAATACGAGAATTGATCGATCCTGAACCTTATTAAGAGGTCTTTTAAGTTACAATTTTTCACAAAATCAGAGCAGCTCGCAGAAATGCACAATAAGCTAGTCAGGAGCTGTAAGGAAAATAGAAATGAATTTTGTATGGCCCATGCATAGTACAGTGGAGATATATAGCGTTTAAAAAAATCGTATAAAAAACACGCGATTTTCTCGAAATCATGTTTTTTAGGCTGGTGGATATGATTTCAAAAAAATACTCAACCGATCACTCTGATTTTTTAAATGTTGTTGTACATATATATAGACTATAACAGAATCATGTTGATCGGTATCGAATTCTCCGATTTTCACTCAATTTTCCACTTTCAAAAATAGGGTTTTTTAAAAAGTGACCGCCATTTTGGTATATTCATGTTACATTGGTACTTAAATAAGAATTAATTTGGCGTTTTATTTCCCCCCCACATGATTCAGTCACCTGGAACCACGTCTGTCGTCATTTTTCGATGTTTTTTGAAGAAAACAACAATAACAAAATCTAAAAAAATATCATTGCACACTTAAACTACCAAATAACATATGTTCAAAATTTCAAAATGATATCACTTTCGTTTCTATTGAAAAAAATGGTTAAATTTTTTTTTGAAAATCGTAACCTAAAAAACCCCTAGGAAACATTGCTTTATGTAAGCGTTTTAGACTGTTTTCTAACAAAACAAGTGTCTATAAATTCTTAAAAACACATTTTTATCTTTTTCATAAATAAAACGAAGATTTTTTACCAAACAACTTTATTTTTGTATTCAAAAAAATTTCAAAAATTTATTTTGACAAAAAAAAGCTCAAAAATACATAGTTACTATTCATTGAAACTCAGTATGTTTATTGAAATCACATTGAAACAAAAATAGTGTTTTCTTAGCCAATACCATACAAGTTCTCGAATTTTTCCAGGAATTTATTCGTAAAATGTCTAGAATTTTTCCAGCAATTATTTATCAGCAACAACATTCTATTTCCATTAATTAATTCAATAAGCAACTATCGTTGATTCCAATAAATGGATTTCTTTAAACCTGTTCTCCAATTGGCTTGATAATCAGTTCATGAATCTATAAAGAAATAAATGAAAAAAAAATTTAAGATATGTTCAAAAAAAGAGCAAATGTGATAAGTTAAGAAATCCAATTCGATGATTCTTACTTGTACATGTGGTGGTGTACTCAAGGTGAATAATATAGCATTGGACACATCTTCGGACTGTAATAATGGATGTCCAGCCATTGCAACCTCGGTTGGATCACCGATAATTTCTGTAAGGACACCGCCCGGACTTATGCTCTGTGAAAAAATAAGGAATGCACGTACAAAAACAGGTGATGTAATATTTAGGCAAGGGGTCATTTTTTAAAGCATGTTATTGAATCTTCATCGATAAAATTTTCTTCTTCTGTGTATCAAATGATGTGCCATGAATTTATTTGACTGTGAACAATATTTCAAAGAATTTTACCGTGACTTTAATCTTCGTCCCAGCATTGGCAAACTCTTGGCGGTACGTTTCAACCATGGCCGTCACTGCAAATTTCGTAGCCGGGTAGATATTCAGCGAAAACCCGGGCACCATTGGCACCTTGTGACCAGCCACACTATTGACTATTACCACATGACCATCGAAATTCCTCCTCTTCATTGAATTGAACGCTTCCCGAACACAATAGACTACCGCCATAACATTTGTGTTCACCACATTCTGTATGGCTTGCGTATTATCGGGTGATACCATCTCAACGCCCAAACTCAGCACGCCTGCATTGTTGATAAGGACATCAGTGCCACCTAAATTCTTTTCCACCCACTCAAACGTTTCTTTCACTTCATCTTCTTTGGTGACATCGCATTTTCTGGGATGATATCTCGATTGCAGGTTCTCAGGAAGTGCACTCCTATTTTCTAACAGGCGATTCTCACGTCGAGCCACAGCAACAACAATAAAGCCAGCTTTCACTAGGTCCGTTGCAACGGCTGCACCAATTCCCGAACTAGATCCTGTGACAACAGCTACTTTATCCTTCCAACGGTCCATTATTTCAACGAATTGATCACTCTCACACTTGGAAACAGAATAAATGCAGCACGAACGAACAAATCGCCGTGTTTCTGGATAAGGTGCTTAAACAAGACTGGAAAAAGATGCCGCTATACGCTAGAATGCTATCAGCTAGTCGAAAATTGACATCATTTCATAGTTAATTGAGAGATAGAGCCAAAATTATCTGTTCCGATAGTATATATGTTGGCGCTGAATGAATAATATTCTGTGAAGGTGTTAATGCTTATTGTTGTGTTTAACAAGATGAGAAGGCACTTTTTTTCTAATTTATTCATTATCGAGGATATTTGTTTTTATGGAGATTTAAGCTATGCATGCATGGAGATAGATTTTGTGCAGAAGTAAATTATATGGTACAGAATGTACTTCAGTGCCAATTTTGATTTGGTTACGCAGCCGGCTGCGATAAGATTGCTCGAATTATTGAAAATCTATTGTAAAAACATATTTTCAAGATAACTTATCCAGATATGAAAGTGCTAATCTAGATTCATTTCAAATAAATCTTACGTGTAGGCTACATATTGTTTAAATGAAAGTTAATTCAAAAATTGTGATAATTACGAAGATTAAATTGATATATAATAGGAAAACATTTGCCAAATATGAAAATTCAGATTTTCTTTATTAAATTACTGTAGCAAATCCGATGTTCTTATTGAACGTACGTAGCTTAAGGTGTGCGCCAAAATTACATAAGTGATACAAAACTTAGCAAGTGCTCTATCTTCATTGATAGCAATTTTGTCCCTCACTCAATTCAGATTCGTATATTTTCGTTACGAAGTAAAATCAGAGGAATATGAAAGAAAAATACGAAAAAACTAAGATTTTTAAGCTTCGGTGAAATCATAAAGAATCTCAACGAATAAAATCCACTCAGACCATATCCACTTCTATCTATTTGGGTAGCCTATCCAAAGTCATGATGACTGACCATTTCACGGGCAAAACCGGTGTGGTATCTTCAAATTCTTTCCAAAGCCCAGCACTTTTGCAGAGTCATTCCGAAACGAGCGATTATCAAAGATTTAATCGAGTAGTACCGCAGTCCCAGTCGCGAATATTTCGTAATAGTGCGTTCTGGTTGCCTATCGAATATTAGTATAAATATCTTTCAGTTGGGCCAAGAGCACCGTACGGATTGTGCTGAACGTAAGTAGTGCTGGTATTGTTAGATCGGAGTTTCACGGAAGAAGTAACGCCAAAATGGAACGGTGGCAAAATAAAGTGGCTGTTGTGACTGGAGCTAGCTCAGGAATCGGAGCCGCGGTTGCCAAGGACTTAGTGAAAGCAGGATTCGTAGTGGCTGCCTTGGCACGACGTGAAGATCGTTTACGGGAACACAAGATAGCTCTTCCTGTGAAGTTGCAGTCGCGCTTCCACGCCATCAAGTGTGATGTCTCGAATGAGAAGGATGTGAAGCAGGCGTTCGCCTGGATAGAAGATCACCTTGGTGGCACTG
Organism: Oxycera nigricornis; assembly: GCA_963942545.1. Classification (NCBI taxonomy): domain Eukaryota; kingdom Metazoa; phylum Arthropoda; class Insecta; order Diptera; family Stratiomyidae; genus Oxycera; species Oxycera nigricornis. The sequence goes on along the minus strand of OZ012661.1, from coordinate 113,024,339 downwards.
ATGTCCTTGTCAACAACGCTGGAATCGCTCGTCAAGGCAAACCGCTTGCCGATCCTGAAGCAACAAAAGACGTGCGTGATGTCATCCAAACAAATGTTATGGCTGTGGTGTATTGCGTACGGGAGGCTTTCAACTCGATGAAGAAACGAAATTTCGATGGACATATTGTCCTCATAAATAGTGTGGCAGGACATCAGATACCTTTCTATCCAGGATTTTTCATGAATATCTACGCAGCATCAAAACATGCAGTCACTGCAATGACGGAAACATATCGTCAAGAGTTTGCCAGTGCTGGCACAAAAGTGAAAGTCACGGTGAGAGTTCGACTTGAATACGATTGTCCTTTGCATAAATGTTTTTCGAGTAAAACTGTGTGAAACTCATGCAAAAGCATTTTTTCAAACCTATTCCATTTTCGCAATGTGTAAATTTGCTTACATTCCATATTAAACACGATTGATTTTCATAATTTTCTTTACAGAGCGTAAGTCCGGGTGGAACTGAAACGGAAATTTTCGATAATGTGGAGTTGCTCAAACAAGCAGGACATCCCTTTTTGAATCCAGAAGATATTTCCAATGCAATTCTGTATATAATCAGCACACCACCACATGTTCAGGTAAATACTAATCATACTTATTTTGGATGAGTATTGCAATAATTGTTTTATAAAAACTTATCCACTCGTAGATCCATGAAATGATCATCAAACCGATTGGAGAAAAGTGTTAAAACTATTTATGAAAATGATGTGTAGATTAAATGAAAAACATATTTATTGTAGAATTGAATGCTGTTTCATTTTATGCTAGTTGTGTTAAATGCTTTTTTAAGGTGTTTGTTATGAGTAAAAACAGTATTTCACAAGTGTTTAGTAGTTTTGAATTATCCTATTAATTAAACGTTTATTTGTCAACGAAAACAAATACTTGTTGTGATTGAGCCTTGAATGCTTCTGTAAACGAAGCTAGTTCTATTAAAAAGCGGAAGAAAATGTACCAAAACTTCAATCTTTTAGGAAAAAGTTAGTATCCATGTGTAATCAATAATGCTAAAAAAAATTACATATTTTCCACTAAGTTTTTTTCATGTGAATATCTTACCCAGAAATATCTTATCAACAGTTTTATCTGTAAATTATTTTATTCCAAAATTTTGATGCATTTATTTCTTGAAAATTATGAAAACAGTAGCAATTTTATCATCGAAATTGTGTTCTTATCGGTATCTCATGAAGTTTCAGGCCATATATTTGCTGTTATCAGTAAAGATTAGCAGAAGATAATCATAACCTTTCATTATCAGGAAGCAAAAATACCAATAATTATGTAATATTGATTTTGATAATTTTTTCTACTGATAAAAGAAAATTAGATAATATTGGCGCCTGTGTTGTTCTAATAATTATTCGGCAAGTATCTGAAAACGAATGCAGCTTTAAAAGCATGACCGAAATTCAATTTTTGCACAATGATAAAAAGAATATAGCTTTATCATCTACAAACTTCTTCAGAATGACGTAATGGATGTGATTACAGAAGCTCCATATCAAACCTGAAATGTGGTCAAATATCCTATCCTATATAGAATATAATCGTCAAAAGTTCTGTATCATTGGAGTTGATGTAAGGATCGTTGACTCAATACATAGAGAATGTTTTCGAAAGTATTTAGGGTGATTGCCTAGCGGATAAAATGTTTAGTTTAAGATGAGTTCTTGAAAAAATCTCGCTAAGCGCACGAAGTTTACGTCAGTTCGATAACAGAAAATATAATTCGTGATCCAAAAATTCAATTTAAAGTAAGTAAAGTTTCAACACATTACAAGAATATGTTTTCGTTGTCCGAACACAAAATACTTTAGTGAAAGTGCTCGTTATCCGATTTGTTCACAGTCGGAACTGTTCGTTAACCGATCACCCACTGAACAATTGAAATAAATGAAATGGAAGCAACTTTTTTTCAAACGTATTCATTCAATTTTGGGCTGAACTAAGCTGGTCTGCCAGCAACCGTCATACCTTTACCTTGATAGAAGGTGAACCAGAATTTGTCCTATTGACTAAAAGAGTTTTTTGCCTCGTTCTCGGGGCTGAACCTGGACATGAGGACAATAGACGAAAGACTCAGCTAGTTGGAATTTTGATGCGACGAAATCTTATCATCATATTACAATAGCATACAACATTGGGTTTGAGTCATGAAGATGTGTCCGTTTTAATTTTCGTCCATCGTGGTATATTTATCATTTCATTTCAGATTCAATTTGACTTAGTTCAATCAATTCTTTGAATATAATGAGAGTTTACTTATACAGGGTTAATCATATGAAGTGCCCCCAACTTCAGATCGGTTATATCTGTCAAACTGTTATTGACAGCTACGTCAAATAAACACTGGCGACAGTTCATTATATTGTCCACAATCCACGAAAAGCATTTATGTCTCAATTTTATAACAAGAAGTTATTTGTAATGGATTTTAGACGTAACAGTGTTATTGCATTTCATTTGACTGACAAATCGCAAATAGATATTGCTCGTCAGCTCAATCATTTTAAGGTGAACAGAATGTTTGTCTATCGCACCATAAAACGTTACAACGATACCGGCAGCATTGATAAATGATATGGTGGTGGTCCGAAAAAAATCAACAGCGCCAGAAATGATTCGTAAAGTGAAAGAGAGAATTCGCCTAAATCTCCAACGTAGTGGCAATCAAAAGGCCAAGGAGCTGAAAATATTGCAAGCAAGCATGCGACGCATATTGAAAAATGAGCTCAATCTCAATCCTTATAAGTTTCGAAAGGCAAGACAAAAAGAGATAAGGTTACAAAAAACCAAGCATTATATTTGAAGCGATCTTGTTTTAGCTAATAGATAATTAAATATTTGTGAGGATAGTACAATCTGGTTTACGTATTTCCAAGCATGACCTCGCTCGCTCATATATTGGTCTATGTTAGGTTCTAACGATTCTGGAGGATATTTAAGGAATAACGCCATTTATACATTATGCATTCATTTTTGAAAAATGCCAGTTTCACAATAACATACAATTTTCGGAACATTCTGACAATCAAAGCATCTTTAAAAACGAAAAGAGAATGAAAAAAATAAGTTCTAATTTATTTGGCGTTCAACATATTTTACCATAATTTCTTATAATTTAACATTTAAAGCCGAATTTAAATATATTTGGATGAATTTCTTTGCCCAAATCACTTTTCACAGTCCATCTTTGCATGCTTCTTCACATCCTTCTTTAGTCAAAAATTTATTAGAATTTCCTCCACAGCCACTGTAAGCAAATTCAACACATTCATTTGCTGCCGAATCATATGAGTACATTTGGGTGTATCCAAAACACGCTCCTGAATCTCTCGATGAGTGCGTACATTTTTCTGTAGAAGAAAGAGAAATTATTGAAATTATAATGTTTAATGACAAACACTAGGAAATAATTAGTCAATTCGGGCAGCTTAAAGCCATATAAAAATCAAATTATGAACAGCATTTCTTGATGTTCATATTTTTGGAATAATTTCCCGAGAAAATTTAGATACTTCTACTTCACACACTTAAAGTAAGGACCTACCCTGTTTTATTCCCGTGATAAAAGTGACTCCTACGAGAACCAATATGAGTAGTGTCCACAAAATAGACTTCATCTTGATCAGAATTTGTAACTCGAATGACTGATAATTGCAAAGATCTTTCATTAAATCAATCGATTAATTAGGGTGATTGGAGATAATTTGGCGTACTGGGAATATATATTTAATGTTTTAATAAACAAAATGCTGATTTTATAGTGAAATAACAGTGTGAATACACATCAATCGAATTCCGATAGTGCAAGGTTATGTGGTTCAATCTTAAAAGAGAAAGTGATAATACCGCCAATCTTTATTGAACTGAAATTATCTTTTAATAAAAAGGGTGACAAAACTGTATTAAATCGGCTGAATGTTAAAAGTTTCTAAAATACGATTTAAAATATAGATGTAGAAAATTTAAAGTTTGTGCTAAAAAATCGAGATTTCGAGAAATAAGGTGGCCTACATGGGTTCTGAATTTTTTTATTTCATATATACAAATATATATTACTTCAAGAGTACTCACACCAAATTTAAGTAAATTCGAGCAATGTTACTGGAGTTATAGAGATTTTAATTGATGAAACTTTGCACAGTTCGTTTTTATAGTATTGTCTCGTAATTGAAAGGATTTTGATTTGGTCGATTCTTTCTTGTTTTATGAAAAAAAAATATTTTAAAAACGATGAGAATCGAAAAAATGCTAAATTCCTTCGTTCAATCATGAGCCAAGGGCATAAACTATATGAATTTTGTTTGAATTTTTGATTTCAGATGAACTCGCACCGATATATTCTGCCTACTGCAAAAAAAAAATTGAACGTGGAAAACTGCAGGAAAATTGACAATTTTCAATTGTTTTAGCTGAATTTTTTTGTACAACTTTTCGAAACTTTTATGTGTTTAAACTTTAAATAAAATAGATTTTTGGTTTTTAAAATACAATTTTTTGAAAAATTTGTTCATTTTTCTTTGAAAACCTATGTAACCCTTTAAACAATTCTTTCAAAAATGAAATCCTTCAGCTTCAATAATTTAACGCATGTCATTAGTCAGTAAATATTAATTGAAAACTATGTAACAGATTTAAATTTTATTTACAGATTTATAGGTAATTTAAATTTATTTTTAATGTTGCAACAAAACATTTGTCACGACTCTGTAAAAACAATGCCATAAACTTGCCTTTGCTAGTTTTCAAGTGCATTTTCTAGTTAGTCGTGCGACATCCACCTTCAGTATCTACAGATATGGATCGATGGAAGAACAAAATAGCCGTGGTAACCGGTGCAAGTTCAGGGATCGGTGTTGCAATAGTAAAAGATTTAGTAAATGCTGGACTTACAGTAGTTGGATTAGCACGACGCGAAGATCGTTTGATGCAAGTTCGAAATGGTCTTCCGGATCATCTAAAATCGCGCTTCCTCACCATCAAGTGTGATGTGTCCAACGAGGAGGATGTCCAGGGTACATTCAGTTGGATCAATACAAAACTAGGTGGAGCAGATGTCCTCGTCAACAATGCTGGCATCACGCGACCGGGCTATCAACTTGTTTCGCCAGGTAATACAGGTGCAATGCAGGACATTTTCGAGACAAATGTCTACGGTATTGTTTATTGTACGCGAGAAGCTTTCCGTTCGATGAAGGAAAGAAATGCAGAAGGACATGTGATTATTTTGAATAGTATATTGGGACATAATGTGGCGCATTTCATGCGAAGAGAAGGAAACTCATCGATTAATCTTTATGCAATCACTAAATTTGCGGTCACCGCAATGGTCGATACGTATCGTCAAGAATTTTTTAATGCTGGAACAACAGTGAAAATTACAGTAAATTGTTTGAATTTTCAAGAAAATCTTGCTCTGCAGTAAACAATTTTCAGAGTATCAGCCCAGGTATAGTGGACACGGATCTTATTTTGGACGAAATCAAAAGCCGTGGTATACCACTTTTGAAACCAGAAGATGTGTCGGCCGCTATTTTGTACGCTCTAGGCACTCCAGCACATGTTCAAGTAATTTACGGCTACTAGCAGATATGCAACATGTTATGCATCCTTTTTAACTATTACAGATACACGATCTTGTCATAAAACCAGTAGGTGAGAGAATGTGATTGATTTTAGCAGGCGATAAATGCCTCACGAAAAAGTGAAATTATTCTTTTCAAAAATAAATTAAAAGTAATAGTTCCCATTGGTTTTTGTTTTCAAAATGTTTATGTGATTGCGTCTGAATATTTCGTTCAAATAAACACTTTGCACTAAAACAGTATTTTCAATCATGGTTTTTAGAGTTGAAAGTAAATTTTATTTTTTGTTTGAATGTAATAACTGAATTGATCAATACACATCTTTAGTGATTTTCTGCTTAGAAGTCTGATGGTATTTTCATGTTTTCCTCTTTCCAATTGCCATACGTTCAAAGTTTCTTAAAATTTTGTTTGGTTCTGATATTTTTAAAATACATTCTTTCGGTGAGTTCATTTAAATTTGCTGTTTCAATATGTGGTATAACTTGTTCAAAAGATAAAAAATTACAAGTCAATATGTATTATGCGACATGACTTGACCACACCGACAAACAGTGGCATTGACGGGGATGAACTTATATGAAAAGGTCGGTTTAATGTAGTTTAGATTGATTGAAATTGTGAAAAGATAATTTGTTTCGTTTGATTTGCACGTATGCATGATTAAGGAGGTTGTTTTGATAATACGGATGGGTGTACACGGTCAAACGTGCGTTATTTTCAACTTTAAAGTGTGTTTTACCAAGTTCATAATGTAACGATCATAAAAGAGTAATACTAGTGGTTTTTACTTACAGTTATTGGTAAACTTGGAATATTCTTAAAGTTATTATCAGCATCAGTGGCACTACTCTTCAAAGAAAATTGTGTTCCCTTAAAAAATCAGAAATCGAATAGCCACTGGCACCAGTTCTTAGCATCGAAAAAGGCGTTGCTGATATTATTAGTGAGCAGAACACTTAAAAATAAGGGTAATTATTATTAAAAAGACTTTTATAAGCATCTTTAGCAATTAAGAAAATTTTCTATACAGTTGAAGCAGTCTAGAGATACCTTGATCTATAAATTTTTCGGCTATTTATGACTCCAAGAGTTCAGCTCTGGTAGACAAAACTAAAGCTGAAGTATTTGATTTAGCGTGAAAATTTGATAATATATTATTATTAACTGCTCAATAAAATGTGATGAGGCATTTTAGTACATTTAAGCAAACTCTCAATTAAAAAATAAACGGAACTCCTAATAAATATATTTGTGTATTTTGCACCCAAAAACCTTTACATGTAAGTACAGAGTTGTTTTTGAATGTGCTTTAAACGCCATCAGCAAGTAAATCCATTGGCTTTGGTATTCATCCAATACTTTTTAATTTTGAAAACATGGTATTTCGTTACTCTATCGGCCGGCAAATTAAAAATATTGGTGATATCCATGCACGATATATTTGGCGCAGACATTTTTGAGCTGCGGGATGGGGTTGCAATTTTCTTCTTTGCATATCAACCTGAAGATACAACTACCCTGCCCCTTTAATTCTTCCAGAAGATAAATTCAATCAAATTTTCGGCTAAGTGTTTTGAAAATTTGAACAAGTTTTTGTCACAACTTGTACATATAGAATTGTATATGTAGTTTTTTGAACGACAAATCAATTTGCTGTATATATTTTTGGCGAAGAGTTAATTAAATGAAAGACTTCGCTAGGATTCTCACAAATAAAGTTTTTACTAGAAAAAACTACTGAGAAATTATAAATATTTTTTGCAAAACAATCAAAAATACAAAAATATTAGCAAAATATTCTCAGAATTAAGTAAACAAAAAATATTCACTGAAATTTTTATAAACAATGTTGAATGTGGGTGTGAAAAATGATAAATGCATTTTCGAAAATGTATATGTAAAATCTTTATAATATTAAGAATAGCAGTTCTTGAAAAGCAGGCAATTATGTTTTGAATTCTTTAAACACAATTAGACAATGGCATCATATTGAATAATATTGATAATGTATAATTGCTTTACCTGTATGTGTCATTCTAAGGTTCTTTAATATTTAAATTTAAAATAAAATGTATTATTTCCATTGTATTTTCCAGTTAAACTTTCAGGAATTTACTTATATCTGTAAATTTTTGTAACCAGTAAATTAAATGGATTGAAGCACCGATCACCGAAGGGAGCCATAATAATAAATAATAAACAAAAATGATAAAACCCATTAACGAACGTAGCTCACTAAGAGATTAGAACAACAATTAAAAAATAGCATTGCTTGCCGTCATACTCCTGTCTCTATCTATTATATAGTTCTGATTCGTTTTGGATAAAGTGATTCTTTTCACAATTAAGAGATGGCATTGTTATTCATATTTTGCCGCCACAATATAAGAAAAATTACGTAAAATAATGTTTTATTTCGATAACGCTGTGTATAGATATTTTTATTCAAAATAATACATTTTAACCTAAATTTAAGGCATAAATACCTTAAGAATGACACAAATAGGTAAGGTAATAAAACATGATCAATATTATTGAAAAATATTCGTTTTAATGTGTTTTAATGTTCTAATATGTTGAAGTGTGTTAAGGTATCACGCTCACAGTGAAATGTACGTACTCTAATTGATATACATGTATATATATATATATATATATATATATAGCTTTATTTCGCTGTAAAAAAATTAAAATCAAAATGGTCGAATTTATTCAAAAAAATATTTTATGTATTTACTTTCGGTTTAAAACTAGAAAAAAAATTCAAATTTGGAATCTCGTTTGAAAATCAAAAAGAACAATAAATTTTCTAAACAAAGCACCACATTTATTAACTTCCCAGTTCCCTATGGGAAGTTATTGTAATGGGGTCGATTTTGCGAATCCCAAATTTTGACATATCTTCACGTTTTAAGGTCTCTAGAATCCAAATCCATCGTTTTTAGAGAGATGTCTGTGAGTGTGTATGTACGTATGTGCGTATGTGCGGATGTGCGTATGTGCGGATGTGCGTATGTGGGGATGTGCGTATGTGCGGATGTGCGTATGTGCGGATGTGCGTATGTACGTATGTGCGTTCGGAATAATTTTTCGTCTCGATTATCTCAAGAACCAAAGATCGGATTGATGTGGGACCGGTTTTAAACGACGCGTAATTACGTAACTTAGAACTGAATGACTTTTCAGCAAAATCGGTTGAGCCTTTTTTATTTAGGATGAAAAAACTGAAAAAACGACTAAAAATTGCTTATTTTTAAACTGTTGATACGCACTATTAATTCGTGCAGATACCAAATACTTTCATAGTAATGTTGTTATTATTGTACGTTTTAGCAAAATTGTGATCAAATTTGTAAAAAATGTTATTTAAAAAAAAGATTAATTTATAAAATTCCAAACTTATATTATCAGGTTTGGCTGAATGGGAGTAGAGACGCTAATGCAGTTAATAATTGGATATTGTTATAAATAATTTAATATTGTTAATAAAAATCAAATAATATTAGTTATAATCTGATATTGTATATATAAAGTCAATTATAATTATTCAGTAACGGTCAAACATTCTTAATAACGAATGATTATTGTAAATAATAAATAAATACCCTCAATAATAGTTGTGGATTCCGAGGCCGAGATGGAGAACGAAGTGGGGGACAAGAAGGATGACGAGGACGAAGAGGACGAGGTTGCCGAGGCTTTGGTAGAGGATGACCAGGTGGTGGAGACGTCTTCCTCTACCAAAGCTTTTATGGTTAGATATAAAATTGGTAAAAATGATAAAAGTAATTATATTAATTTAGAATAATAGTGTTTAATAAAAGTAATTATTAATAAAAGCAAATTATAGCTTTTTATTCACCCCACTGGGAAGTTAGTCGTGTGGGCCTCAAGGGTCGCACTTAGACCACATTTTTATTTGGTTATAATTTACTTCAATATGAAAACATAATTTCAAAGAACCCTTTCCGTGAATCAGGTGGATTCTATAGAATCCCATATCTTAACAAGAAAACCTGAAAAAAATATATATGCACAATATGAACAAATTTCAGAATCTCACCTTTTTTTCGTTGTCCGCTTCAAGTGAAATGCTCCATCTGTTGGTTTTTAAAAATATCGTTGAAATAAATGTGGAATATCATTTCAAAGAGATGCAACAATTTTAAGTAGATTTTTTTTTAATTATTATTATAAATTGATTGAGGTGTTTCAGGTCAAATCTTAATATAAATTTATATTTATTACTCGTAAATCTTCTACAAAATATTTGTAAGTCAACAAAGTGCTGTTTTTTATCTTCGCATCGAACTAGGAATGTCTTCAAATCTTTGCCGACTGCGTTCTCCTTCAATAAATGTTGTTCAAGTGATCAGTGCACTTCACCAATTGGTTTTATCATCAACTCGTGAACCTGGAATAAAATAACAAAAGTGGTTCATAATATTTTTGTTTAGTGATTAAAATTAGTTTTCAAGGTAGAAGTAATCAATCACTCGATAAAACACCTGAAATGTTTGAAATATTTAACTAAAACTTATGTATGTATTGGAAACTCTGCACTTGAAAGTCTGGTAGAAATATGGTAAAAGTATAATTTATGTACTGAAAAATCTATTTGAAATCTAAAGAACTGAAAGTTTTATATCACGCATAAAACATTTTTAAAACATGCTATAAAAATCGCTGTTAAATTTTGCAAAAATGAATTTTTTTCGATCAAAAAAATTTAGGAAAACGTTGTCGCGATTGTTGATAACACTTTAAAGGTTTAAAATTTACATTTTATACAATTGCTTCAAATGCAACAATTTTATTTATGTATCACTTAATATATTCAGCACATTAAGTTTGAATTTTCCCCACGTAAGAAAATATCTTGAGTGTGTCGTTGTAACTGAACCTAAATAAAATTTACGGACCTATAAATTGATACTTTGAAAATAAGACGATGCTATCTGTTAATGAGGCATATCAATAGTGTGTTAAATAGTTCTTAAAATTTGTTAAGTGAATTTTTTCCCCTCTTTTAGACTGTATTTCCTTGATTTATTTGGACAAATTTGAGATTGTAACACAATGTTTGCTCACATTGGATTGTAAAGTCTTTTGGTTTAAATTTTGTTATTAATTTGGATTTTTGATTGTAGATTGATACATTTTAGTATTGCTAATTTGATTTAAAAGACAGCATTTTAGCGTTTATGTTTAAATCGAAATTAAACAAATGGAGCCTAGAATTATTGTTGAATTTATTGGTAAATCAAAACAACTGGCAGCAAATCATAGAGAAAAGAGATGCTAACTATTTGAATTTCTTTTTTAAACATATTCGATTTAAAATTATCAAAAGTTATAATATTGCAAATAATTTTCTTTTGATCTTTTTTGATTCGGACAAATTATTTCTAAGGCATTTCTTTACTATTTTGGAATTAAATAGAAATAAAAATTGGACTTGTATTTTCCACATTCAAGATCGTAATTTGGAAATCAATGGAGAATTTAAGTGAATTGGTAAGTTTTCTCAAGCTTGGAACATATGTAAGCTTAGAAAAAAAATTCAACTTGAGTAAAGTTAAATAACACAGCCCCACAAAAAAATGGCATATGGTTTTTACGCAATATATATTTTTTGCCTCCTGATCACGAATCTGTTATCAGAAATGGGCTATCACGTCACAATTTCTCCCTAACTTCAAAAAACATGTAAAAAACAGCAAAAATTTACGAAAATGTACGAGGAAAACATAAAAAAAAATTTTTCATCATATCCAAAATAATTTTTATATGTAAAAAACGCCACTTAATACAAATCCACTGGAAGTATTGAAGTAGCATGTGCTATTTTTTTCATCCTTGAAAAAGTGGTGTAAAACTGAACTTTTCAGAAACTGACCTGAATTATGCAAAAATCACTAAAAAGGGGTTGTTTTTAGATCACTGATCACGAATCTGAAGTCTGATTTGCAAAATTTGAAACGATGGATCTAGTATGGTGGCCAAGACCACGTGACTTTACAGTTTTGGTCGTTATATAGTCAGGAGTAAATTTTTGTCAATCCTTTTTAAATTTACAATGGCTTAAACGTTAGTTTATTTAGGTTTTCGTTTAAAGTCCGTCTGATAAAATCATTTTTGCAATATGTCCGATTCAAAATGGCGGCTAAAATCATTTGATTTCACTTGTTTTACAGTATTTTACTAGTTTTAAAATCATGGCTGGCAAGAAAATCATTTACTCCTGCTTCAAATAACATTTTATATGAAAATGGTAAAACCAGAAAAAATTCTCATCCTTCTTCTGCATAAAAAACATGGGCTTATGAAGCAATTTACTAAAGCCTTGAATAAGGAAGGCCAATGCTTCAATTATTTGCGCATAAAACTCTCAAGTTGCTGAGATGCAAAAATTAGAAAACAATTCCAAGATGCAATATTCATTCATTACTAATATGAATGACCTTGAAAAAGCTGCTTGGTTTAGGTTTGACGAAGAAGCAACAAATTTTCTGGGAAATAAAAAAAGCCCCAACCACAAAGAAATCGTTTCTAAAACGGCGAAGAACTTCAAAAACTTTGGCCGCTTAATAAACTTGAAGCTGCAATTTTTTTTCAGCGTTGGTAGGTGGAAATCTTCAAAAGATACCGATCAGCTTCTGCTTCTTGGCATGCCAAATAAAATTCCCTTTCCTTCCTGATTTTGCATAAAAATCATCTATGGTTCTAGCATATACTAAAAATAATATTAGTATATTGAAATTTATTGATTTCCTTGAAGTGGAAAAAAATTTCTTCTTGTTACAGAGAGAGTCATTAAAAATTTTGAATATAAAAAATATACGCCAGGAATAAAAATAAGATTTAGAAACAGATATTGTCATAGAAAAACGATCCCCAAACAATTTTGGTACTTGAATATCAAGATTGGGTGCTCACAAGAAAATATGAGCACTTTCTTCTGATCAGTAAGAAAAACTGTTAAGGTCGATGATAATATAGTTAAGTTTTATGCTGTTCGCTCGTACTTTAGAGTATGCATATTTACCTGAACATGCGGTGGCGTTCCTATACAATATAATATCGCATTTGAAATGTCTTGTGGTTGAAGCATTGGAACATCCACACTTGCTATGAAATTGTCACCAAGCGATGATTGCACTATTCCAGGACTTATGTTCTGAAATAAAACCACATAAGAAATTTTTGAACTTTCGGAAAGGATTCAAGGTATCTACAGTGATTTTCACTTTTGTCCCGGCTTCGGCGAACTCTTGACGAAAAACCTCCACCATAGCGGTGACGGCAAACTTCGAGGGAGCATACGTGCTGAAGATGGTGAAGTCGGTACCGAGACTCATGAACACTCTGTGTCCTTCGGTGCTGTTCAAGCAAAAGATATGCCCATCAACTTTGCGACGTTTCATCGATTGGAATGCCTCACGGGTGCAGTGCAATGTCCCCATCATATTGGTGTCGAATATATTTCGAAGCGCCGCGGTGTCTTCTGGACAGGTCAGGTTGCAGAACTCGAACACCCCCGCGCAATTCACCAGAATATCAGTTCCGCCAAAAGTCTCTTCTACCCACTTGAAGGCCGTTTTCACGCTCTCCTCGTTGCGAACATCGCACTTGTACGTGTGCACCAAGGGTTGCAGTCGAAGGGGTAGCGATCGCTGGATTTTATCAATTCGCACCGGATTGCGACACAAACCGATCACAATCACCTCCGCGTTGACGAGGTCCTTGAGGGTGGCCGCTCCAATGCCCGAACTGGCCCCAGTCACGACAGCCACGCGATTTCGCCACCTTTCCATTTTTTAATCCGCGGAACACTGAGCCGTCTCAGCTCGCGGAAGACCATTTTTCAAATAAGATTATCTTTGGAGGTGCCGATCGCGAAGCTCGCCGCCAGGCAATCCGCAAGCATTTTCCCATTGAGCAATCAATCTTTGAGGCATTCTTCGCTTGCGAAAGTACGGAAGCTTCGCTTGTAATCTGACTGAGTCAACACCAGCAAGATACGACTCGAAACGTGTTTAGATACGAGCGGCAAAGATAACAGATCGGTAGATGCAAGAAGGCGCCAAACAAAAATTCGTACATGCAATCTCTCTAAATCCATACACTTTAAGTTTTTGGTTCGCTTGAAGCTTCTCTCATTTAACTATTCACAAGTATGTGCCAGATCTCATTCAATAAAATTCATTCTTAATTGAATAGAACTCGCACAATCCAGCAATCAAACCAATTGCGCGTACTTCACATGCATTGCGTAATACATCTATCTACAAAAAGCTTGCGAGATACTCGGCCATACTGAACAGGGCTAACTCGGTTGGCTCGCGATGGGGGAGTGGGCCATTAGCCCACAAAAAAACATAAGCTTTCCGCAAGAATGTTGCTGGCCGGCGACGATGATAATAATTGGTATATGTATGTTGCCTGTATTCAAACTCAGCAGTTTTTTAATTACAGGTGTGACGAAACATCCCAAACAGATTCTTGGTAAATTTCTACGCAATTGCGTAATATCTAGTAACAATTCTGGCTTCGATAATAGCCTCGTGTTACACACGGCATACTGCTGATAAGTATCTTATGAATGAAATTAAGTTGACAATCTTATTCATTTGAAATAATTGGTATTTTTCAACGAGATATGAGTGAAGCTTAGTATACACATATGTTTCTATGTATATGAAATTTTGTTTGAATTTTAGTAATCATTTTTTGGTCCCAGTTTGAAAGCCGATGTACATAGTTGTCCAATCATTATAGCATTTAAAATCTTTTCAGATGACTTGTCGATAGAACTATTTTCATCAAAAAATTTAGATGAAACACACAAAACGAAGCAGTCGTGTTTTAAATAAAGTTTAAGATATTTCACTCGAAATACATATATCCTTGGAACAATTCACCATAATGTTACGAACTTTTTTTTTGAATTAATTACCAAAGAACGTTTCCTGAATAAATCAAATGTTTAACAAAAAAGATAAATCAGAATATTTGTAATTACAACCTTAGAATGGAAGTAGTTAGTAAAGTAAACATGGCATTTCCATGCTCAAACAACAAAAGTTTTGTCTTTTCTTCAACTTTTCAGGAAATATTCTTGACTAACAACGAAAAAGCACCGCATCGTCTTCTCAGATCTGGATGAAATTTGGCACATATGCAGAAGATGTCAAGGATATTCGATGCTTAAAATATTAGACCGCAACACCTTCAATTATCCCAATGACGTTGCATCATAGCATTCATGGCTAGCTACGTTGGGCGCCCCCTGGTTTATTGCTTTTTGCCAAGATGGCTATGAAACACGAAGAGGACGCAGGATTGACTCTACAAACCAAGGATGATCCTACCATTAGCTATGATTTTACTTCGATTACGACAGTGTTTAATAATAACTCCGTTCAACAATGTGTTTTTAGTATAATTTTCATATCTAAATGATCAAGGAATTTGCTGATTTCTAAATATAAATGTATTTGTAGTTGAACAATGCTGATTTACCTTAAACTAATTACATCCACAATTATTCAAAAAAAAACAATACCGACCGGACATCGAACACACGACCTCATGATCGCGAGCTAGTGGCGCTGCTTCCTACACTGCATTGCTTTTGTCAGACGCAAAAACTTACTAATCCATAAGCGACACTAAAAAAGCATTTTTCTCAAAAACGATTTGGGGGGGGGGGGGTGTTGCGTTCTAATATTTTAAGGATCGAATATTCTTGACGGCTTCTACTTACGTGCCAAATTTCATTCAAATCCGACAGGACGATGATGTGCCTTCTCCTTGTAAGAAAAAAATTCTTACATATTTAACAAAGTGATGTTTTCTTTCTAAAATTCAGTCGATTTTGTTTTATTATTTTAAATTTGTAATTACTAAATTTGAATCAAATCAACAAGCTGAGAATCCACAATATGTTTTTGAAAACTTTGCAATCTTCAGATATTCCAAATAATGGTCGTGTACAAAACACTGAAGAAGGTTGCCAGTAGCAACCGAAATACGTATTTGAGGAAATACAAAATAGTTTGGTAAAAAGCAACAACACGACTTTTTCAATAAACTAAAAACACCACCAAAAGACGCTCAAAACATTCAAATGATATCTTGTTATAATATTAATTAATTAATATTGTGAACCAGTGACGAAAGTATGCAGCATGTTTATATTAAAATAATTATTCTGGTAACACTTCAAAATGTGAAAATACCATAGTGAAATGAAATTAAATCAGTTCACCGGTCAAAAATATGGAAGAGCTCTTAAAGTCCAATTTTATTTTACACTGTTAGTTCAACTTTTTCCGGACAATCTCATTTATTGTATGAATTTTTTTAAATTATTGATATTAACTCCTCAGTTTTCCAGTGAACATAATTTTGGTTCAATTTTATAGTATGTTGTTCTTTAATGTTGAAACATGCAAATTTTATCACAGACTTTTCGTAGCGTTTATCAAGTTTGTTGCTGTGAATCTCCCTCAAAAAATCTGTAAAGTTGCAATCGTATTTCTATTCAAAAAAAAACATTATGCCTGAGCGATTGAAAATCATTTAAGTAGTTAAAAACTTCCATCAAATCTTAACACGTGTAAGAGTAATTTCATCAGCAAAATAGAATATTTGTTCATTAACAGAAAAAAGAAAAACGGTATTTAAAATTCTTCTGAAAAACATCATATCATTCTTACCAAAGACATTGCATACTTCAAGATTCCAGACACGGATTTCATTCCTTAAATTATAAAATATCTTATTTTTTAAATTATCCGCAAATGGCATGAATATGTGAATTGACCAAAAGCAATAATAAATATTACTAAAATAAAAATATACTAATCAAAATATACAGCCTAAACCCAATTTTATATTCGAAAAATTTACAAATCGAACAGAACTCTAATCAAAAAAAAAACTTCCAATCCAAAATTGTGAAATCCCTTTTTGAGGGAATGCTTGCATTACTTATGAAAAAACTAAGACAACCCTTCTGCAAACGTTCATGCATATTCTCTGTAATATGTAACACCTTCAGAGCTTTCTCTTCTTCTGTAAGACTACGAAAATTACTTTCGTACGTGGTTTGTATGCTGAACAGTTTGCAGCAAAAAAAATGAAAAAAATATATGAGGAAGGTGTGGATTGATATTAGTTTCTTTTCGGGCGGAACTGGTTTTCATGTCCTTTTTTCATAGTCGCGACGTACACTTGCAATGGAAATTCAGCATAGAATTTTCGGAAAAACTAATTTATTTTGTCGGAAATTATGTTGTCATGACATGAATCTGGAAAAGCTGAGAATGATATGTTTAACTTTTCAGACGGTGCTTTTTTATTTATGAGTTGAAAACACAATTAAACAAAAACGAGAAGAATAAGCGTGAAAATTGATATTCTCATATCTAACTTCGACATCAATCTCTTCGATTTTAGGGAGTCTACTTTTTCAAGTTACGTGAATACAATATTGCTTATTTTCCACAGCTCCCTTAATTCAGCCGATTTACAAGGATCATTCACATTTTCAACGCTTTGAAACTGGAACTCATCAGAACAATAAATACTGTTGCTATCTGAACCAAAAGCAAATACACTCTTACCTTCCGCTTCAAAGAATGTTCTAACGAAAATCCAACTGAATCCTCGAATGATTAATGAAAGAGCATAGCATCCAACTAGTATCCACTTGCAATGATAAAGTATCTTTTCATCTATTCGAAAATATGCGAACTCATTGGGCGAGCATTTGGTGTTCATCCAGAACGCAATTAGCACGATGTACCACGATTTGATCAACTTACGGCAAGTTTCGAGGGCACTTTATCTTCATCATTGGCAAGGACTTTCAGTCTTCACTTTGAATTCCAAAGTGATAGGCATTATATTAAAATATGTATTGGAGAGTACTCGACGTTTTTGCCGACGTTCTCTTGGACTGATGTCCTACGGAAGACCAAAGATGGAAGGTATTCCACTGGAATATCTTTCAATTGAACTTTTATTATTCTTCCGTTAAAGACTATGAAGGTGATGATGGAAATTTTAGGTTGAATTCAAGGTGAGTGAAATCATTTTCTGCCTGCATATTGATCAGTGTATCGTCCTTTAAGTTGATGAGAAACAAATAGCCTTGTGGGGTGTTAAGGGTTAGAAATTGAATCCTTAATCAAAAGAAAGGTGTGAGTGCTTTCGATATTGAATTTTCAATCAGTTTGAATATACAGTTTTTTCATCGTTGGGAGGTGGAAATCATCGTCACTAATAAATATTTTGTAAATATTGTCAAAATTTTTCGATAAAATTTAAACGTAATTTGTTGTACAAACTGACTGACAATGAGTCAGTCTAAAATACTGAATATATGGGTCACTAAAAAAATCTGGGTGAAAACAACAATAGGCGCAGCTATTCAAATTTATTTAACATGAATCAGCGGAGCTCGCCAGACGCAGATGTCACTGCCTTGGCCCACCATACTACGGGTTATTACTTGCGTGTCCGCATGTGTTGTGCACGCTAGGCCCACCAATACTTACCTCAGCCGGGGTGAACTCTGTTACATAAAGCAAGATGGAACGTAGACTCTTAGGGAAACTCTCACTTATTAGGTTTTTAATCCATGTTTATTTTTTTCGTTAAACTTTCAACAAATCGAATAACTAAATATACTTAGCATGAAGGACTCCAAAAATATCTATTTGATAAAGAAATTTTCTCTTATTAATCATCCGTGACGTGAAAATGAGCAAATTTAATGTGAATTATTTACTTTCTTATCTTAATTGATTCTAGTCGTGTATTGTTCCTACTTAAACTTTAATTTCAAGAAGAAAAACTTTTTTCAGGTTCCATACGATCTGCAAATGCCTAACATGAATTTGTAGTTTGTTTTTATATTTGAATTTATTGTATATGGCTTATTTTATAGTGTGGGGGAAGGAGGAAGGGTTCACATATATATCTTTTTTTTGTGTTCTTGTGCTTTTACAAAAAAAATGCAATGCATAATAAATCGTTTAACAGTAAACAGTCAATCAATTGTGACTCTTCAACTCGATTAACTTTAGATCCAATATAAAATAATGCAAAGTGAATCGCGTCATGGTTGGTTGTAAATTTAGTGAGACTGGAAAATGCAAGATGACCTTTCCGACGACAAATTCTCGGATTCTTGCAATTACAAAACATAATACCTTATATTAATGTTCAAGGTATGTCGTTCGTGTGCAGTGCTGGTTGCTTTTCCACTTCAGCCCATAGCTCACGCGCTCTCCGTTCAGAACTTGCTCGACTTATTAGGTTAATCTTGTAACCGTTAACAATGATTTGAATTATATCGTATTTTGACACTGCAAAACTAATTTTTTGGGCAAAACTTCGGTAAATCAATGATTTTTTTTGCTTGCAAACTGCCCCACATAAGTTCTCCGTCGTCCCATTTTCCTTTGCAAATCACGATATTCAAGAAAGAACCATTGATTCACAACAAGTACACTTTTTATTTTTCTCAGTAGCACTCCACGCTTCCTGCTGTCTCAAAACCACAAACAAAACGCCTCTGTATTCCCCAGAGACCCGACTACCGATCCGATAACGGTTCTCTCGTAAGAAGCGGTCGTGTGGCTGCCAAACCAGATTTCCTTGTTCGAGCGGTGTGACATGGTTTTTCAGGTCGACTTGAATGGGGTGTGAGGTTACCACTTCTGGGCGAACCATGCCGAGTGCCATTACAAGTCTGATGGATACTGTCTGAATGGTACAGTCAATTCTAAATAATTTTGAGGGAGACCTGAATCATAATTTTAGAAACACTAAGATCACATTACTCCTAAAACAAAATTCCGTATGAAAGATTTTCCTTGTAAAATTTTCAAGGAATGCTTCTAGAAGCAATTTTGCTGAAAGTTCTATTTTTATAATTAGTAGAATGACAAATTTGTTATAAAAAATGTAAAAACGATGAAATAAGGTTTTGAAAAAATTTCAAGGAATTTTTTTCATAAAATTTAATTTGCTGATCAAAGATCAAAATTGCGAATCCATTAAAAAATTACAATTTTCAACTTCGAAATATTATACCTTAAAAGATATTATGAATTTCCTGTTTTTAGTGCAAGAATAATCTATTTTGGCATGATTTTATGGCACGATTCTAATTCAACACTAGTTGAACCATCAAAGTTTCAAATTATTGACTTTTATGGTAGCACTAAAAATCCGATCGGATGATGTTCGTAACTTTGGAAAATTGTTAGAAATAAATAGGACCGTTCCAAATTTATGGAAAGGCTTGTAATTAACTTCTTGTCATATATGTATTTTACCAAATGACCTACAGAACGCATCGTACAAACGTTATTCTAGCAAATACCACGACTACAGCGCATTTGCATCAGCATCATGTCCTTGCCAAATTGCCGTCATCCACACGATTCACACAAAATCCACTTTTACAAGCGTTTAACTCAAATTGGGTGCCGATTTCGAATCGTAATTCAAAATTTCCATTTTGGGATTTAAATTTAATCCTCTACTAAATTGGCAACCACAGTCTTGGTGGATATCAGGACCGTTCCATGCATTCATACATATGTATGGGCTTGTCAAGGACCAATTCTGATTTGGACTGAGCAAAAAGCCTAACATGATGTCAACAGCACACCATATACATACATCTATTTTCCGACACCCGAGCCAAGAATAATTTTCCAAGCAACCGGCTGTGTTTTCCTGCATGTGAAATAGACAAAATTTTCCAACAGCTAAATTCGCACTGGGTTTTGGTAATGGGAGTTTGGTGTCCTGTTTGCCTTCTTACAGCTGCTTTTCGTCCGGGCGAATCCTTCACATATGGCTAATTTGAAATTCAACTGTCCGATGTGTGGATTAAATTGTTTTGATTGAGGGTGTCGGGCGTGTGCCATTTGTTCCCGGTAACTTATGTTGCTCGAACAAATGTTTGTTGGGTTTTGATGTTCGGGTCGATGATGGCGAAAAGTAGGTGTGATGCCGAATGTTTGGAATGTATGTATGTAATCGGAGAAGTCATCTGGGAATGATTTGTGGGCTTGTGGGCTTGTGAGGTCAAATTTTAAAATAATTGATTAAAATATGTGCATAGTAATCAAGTTTAGTGGAAGGAATTTTCCACATCTAAGTGGATTGGATTTTATTTAATTTTTTGGGTTCTGCTGTAAAATAACATAATCCGCATAGAATCTCTTGCAACGACTAGAACGCTGCAGAAAAATCCCGCTCGCCATCTTAAACACACCTAGAACTTTGAGCTTTTGTCTCCGATGCTTGTAGAAAGTTCAAGTGGTGGTAGAAGTTTCGAAGGGCTTTTAGCTCATATTGCAATTGTCTGCATCTAGAGTTAACCCTTTTAAATGGGTGAAAACATCATGACAGTATGTATAAATCTTATAACACATACGAATCAGTTATGAGCAAACAATCTTTGAACAAAAATATATGAACTAAATGAACAATCTGGTATTGATCGTTAGATTTTAATAAACCATTCAAATTCCACATAAAGTGATTGAAGCTTTAAACCGGCTAAATTGATCTTTTACCTACCGTCATTAAACTTCAACTTCTGAACCCCAAATTATTAGGAATTTTATGAGACCCTCTCTATTTTTTATCACACTTTGTGTTTTATCATTTGGATACTTTCAAACTCCATAATGCTTTGCATAAATTAAAAAAGACATCATAAACAGCCTTAAAAGTGATTATAAACATTTTATTGCTTGTCTTATATTATGAATGCGACTTTATGCTAAGCTGTCCTTTCTCCTTTTCCCGGTCACCGTGATCCTATCAGGTAAACAAGCTTAGATGAAAAATTCGTAGGATTTATCTGCCGTTTGGTCGCAGATAATTCGGGTGAACATTAATGAAATCACCACAGCAACTTAATTACACATTTTACGTGGTTTTTGGTAAGTAATAAGGAACATTCCAACAAAGGATAAAAGGTTTAAAAAACTTTGTATGCCAACGTTGAAACAAAACACAAATAGGATTAAAGTGTGGAAACAACAAAAAGATAATGCTGGGACAGGAAACCATAAACTGAATGCCGACATAAAGATATAAGGTTTACATCTTGGAAAGCTTGAAAAAATCCTTCCATAATGAAATTAATTGATCATGGATAATTTAATGATTCAAGTTGTTTTGTTCTATTGAAGGACGAAATTTACATGAAAATTCCTTCGAAGCTCCTCACTTTTCCACTTTATATTTTTATCCTCAAATCTTTATACTTTATCAATATAAGAAATCCGATTGACCTCGCCTCCTATTAACTCATTCAAACCCATTCAAAGAATGCTTTGTACAAAAGCATATTCTTCTTCCCTTGTTTTTCTTTGCCTTTCTCCTTTTCGATTTATAGAAGCTATCATCCCTTAAAACAAATGACTGCCAAAAAAGGAAATTGCATATAAATCGGATAAATATTCATTGAAATCCCCAAACGAATTGAAAGAACGCTTCAACCAGTTGCCCCCTTTTTCTGTTTAGGTATACATTTTTTCCTTCATAAAACCTATAGTAGACGGAAAAGTATGATCCTTACACTACTAATAATCCTGACGATTCTCCCTCTTGTGCCGACTGTAACTTTTGGCCTTTGCCTTGATTGAATGAATGAATCAATGGCAAACGAGATACAGGAGAAAATACGACTTGGGATGAAAGGAAAAAGTGTATCTAATAGAAGCGGAATGGAAAAGGGTGTTGAGAGTCTCTTTCATAAGGAAAGTAAGTAGGGTAGCTTGTTAAGGATATTTTGAGATGATAATATGAAAAACATTGAATGATTCTTATTTTGCTTTGTCGATTTTCGTTGTGAGGAAAAGACTTTCATGGAAATTTGGAATGTAAATGCGAAGGGAAGCATAATGTAGTGGAGAGTTCATTCGTGGATATAAAAACGGAAGAATTAGATCATTCCTGTTATATGGATGGTTTTATTGCTTTCGATTGATGTAATCCAAGCTTATGCCAACATCAATTTCAGTTCTTCATGACAGCACGATTGGGAAGCTATGACTTATAATCTCATCGCGAATCGATCCAAAAGAAATGAGCTACTTACCGACTAAAATATTTCTATTTCGTCCGTTTGCTGCATCCCACGTCTTAACGCAATTCTTAAGAGTATGTCACCTCATCACCTAAAAGTAAATAACTTTTTTGGTCTTTGTTTGTAGTTGAAGAATCATCAAAATAAACGGCGCCTCAACACAAATCGATTCTTAACTTATTTAAAGCACTGAAAAGATTAATATTTAGTTTACCAACAACAATTTTATTCCAAAACTTCCTCGACATTCAGTCTAAATCCTTCTACTTCCCATGCACATGTTAACAACACTCATGTAAATAGCCTTCATACACCCTTAGGAATTTAAGATGCAGGTTTGAAGCTACGCAGCCTGAAGTATAATCAGTATAACGTTCTCTTCACAAACCATCTTACATTTTCCTGGAATATATGCATTCATAAGAAGATTGCCGGTTATATGCTAAAAATGCATTAAACATCACAGAATCGCTCATCAAGTACATGCTAATGACATTCAAAAGCAATTGTCCTTAGAGACATCTTCCGTTTTGGTGCCACCAAGAACATGTCAATGTGCTACTTAGAATCTCCTTCAATAATTTCACATCCACTTGATTTCTGCACAATGTTGTAAAGTGGCTGAGAGTGGACTATGCAAGGATTTGAGTAAGAAATTATTGGCTTGTCATCATATTTCATGCTTACAGATCGAACACTACTGTTCAAGGATATAAACTGTGAAAATGTTTTTGAGAAAAGATACACGACGAACGCAGCTTGAAGTGAATATTGGATGCCTTTAATTTTTTCGATTCGGAATTTCGTAAGCGAAAGAACTTGGTGGATATTGAATATCTTTAATATTTTCAAGAAAGTGAGAATATAAGATTGAATACGACTTTGAAACAGTTCGAACATATTTTCAGAAGATAGGTTGAGGACAGAGGGTTCCTAGGTTTAACGTGTTCACCTGACAAAATATGTCTTTACACCACGAGCTTCTTAGGCAACGGGTATCAATAGGCTCGCATCAAAGCCCTTTTAAACGTACTAGTCAGTAGCCATAGCTTGTGCTATGAGTACTGCTTTTCCCAGTATTAGTAACAGAATCTTATCGGGAGCTTGCATGAACTTCGTCATAGTCCTTGGTAAGGATCGGACCTATTAGCATCTTTACTGCTGTTTGGGAAGCGGCACCCTGTTGAGAACGCAACAGCCCGCCAATGCACCACGATACAGACGAGTTGCCGAATAGCTACAGGTTTCAAACTGTATTAGAAATGACTGTACCCACTTTGGGTGTCAACCACAGCCACCAAGTTTTAGCCTCCACAGGCTCCTCAACCAAAACCAGCAGGTACAAGTCACTGGAGACCTGGATTCCTTGGTACCAGTATACC
The DNA here is from genome assembly GCA_963942545.1 of Oxycera nigricornis. NCBI lineage: Eukaryota > Metazoa > Arthropoda > Insecta > Diptera > Stratiomyidae > Oxycera > Oxycera nigricornis. The sequence goes on along the minus strand of OZ012661.1, from coordinate 113,000,182 downwards.
CCTGGTGAGGTTTCGAGAAAGTCCAGGCAAAACCTCTTCAATTGAGCCTCATAGTAAAGCATCGGATTTATCACCGTATTTAGGGTTATCATCCTTTACACCATAGCAATATATGATGTACCCTAGTAATCGTCATCCCTTTACCTCAGCATCCTGTCGAAAGGATGTTGATTTGAGGATCGGTTGGTACCCTTCTCCTCCTCCGATCACAACGTTGGAAAGCGGAGTTATATAGCATCAACGGGTGCTTACTTTGAGATTTTTTTGAAAGCAAATGTAACCATCCTTGTTCGTGTGACGTCGATATGGCTACCGCTAGGCATGCAGTGGTGGTAGCGTTACTTGATGATGGGGTGATATTTGTGAAGCTCAGGACTTTGTGAAAGCCTCTCAGGACATTTACATATCGGCAACTACGATTCCTACAGTAGTGATGACAAATGATCTGAAGAACGAAAATTGCATCAACCTTCAAAGGGGTGAAACAAGATGGACAGAGTTCGTAAAACAACCAACAGAATATTTTGTGCCGTCTTCGACATGTGTGGGACTCACCATACTTTTGGTATTTTTGTTTACCACAAATTTTCGAATTGAATTATTAATATGATTTTAGTCTCGAATTCCTTGTTTTTCGTTCACCTTCTTTCAGGTGTTAGTACACAATTTAAGACAAATAAATCAGCTTAAATTTGAAAATATTATGAAATATTTTTAGCTGAAATTCAGATGCAATTTTAATAAAAACAGTTATAACTTTTTTCCATTGTTAAATGTTTTTAAAATTGATAATATTTTTTCCAGCATTTTTCATGAATCTTAAGAAAAGATGGTATAATCATATTTTTGAAACGTGCGCTTGTACTATCCCTTTATTATTCTCATTCCATTGGCTACTATATCAAGTTCATAGAAAAAATTATATAAGCTTCTAACATGGTCAGTTTTCAAAGGACGTTGATTGAAAATTTATATATTTTCCATCACGCCCATCAGATTTTTCCCAGGATGTAAAATGCTCCGCTAAAACCTTCGAAAATCTGTTTTTTTCTATTCAGAAAAAAACTACAATACTTTTCATTTTATCTTTTTAATTTTTTTACACACAGAACAAAGTTGCATAAAATCCTTGGTTGGCTTTGCATTCTCAATTTGTGTTTGAAACCAAAATATTCAACATGCTGTTGATAAACTCAAACATACAACAATTTCGATGAAAATGTGCATCAAACTATTTGACCAGCAAAATTTTGCTACGGCTCTATCTTATAAATGCTTATAAGATACAAGATATACTTTTTGCTTTAAATATGTTTGGCTTTGATAATAGAAGCATTGGATTGCGCTCGAGGCTATCAGATTTTCGTACTTCAAAGATACAAGAATGCATATTAAAATGCTGTGATTTGTTCGTATTTAAGCAACAGGATATGTTGCAAAAACCCTCGTTTGTTGCTATACATTTTTGCTAGTGCTAGTATCAGCAGTTGATGCTCCACTACACACAATATCCTTTAGGATGTTAGAGCTTAGAATATAATTTTGCAACTTTGGTCTCGTTTCAGTTGTTAAAATATAATATATTGTGTGTTTTGAATGAAATCATATTTGACTTAAGGCTTTATAAAATATGTGCTTCACCTCGTTAGTATCTCGTCCTTGTTTTGCAGAATGCATGATGATTATAAAATCTTGAAAAATGCCTGAATTGCTTCAAAGAAAATGGATGCAAAATGTCGTCCGGCTATGGTCTATTTTTTGTATTTCTGCTACTCTTTAATAATTTAATAACAGCTAGAATTCCAATGATTCCAATAAATAACAATAAAATTGTAAATCAATTCGACACCTTAATTGTTAAGATTTCTTCTGTTAACCGAATCATTCTAAAATAATGCGATTGCATTAACTACCATTCCTTTTCATCAGCTTTAGCCAGTGTTTTGTGAAAGGACATTTTGATTGGGTCATAAAATTCAAGTTGTAACTCTGACGAACGATCAGGCTTTTGTAATGAAGTTCATTTGCAGAAAATGCTTAAGATTGGAAGTTTAAGGGCCAATTAAAACATAGTATGGCATCTTCACGACAAAGTTTACCATCCTGACCACGATGACTACCATTTTTATGCTAGTATTATTGAAATTTCACCGAAACTTTGAGAGATTTGTTGCATTTACTATTGCATTTTACAATCCTTATGTGTGCACAGGATTATGGTTCCATTAAATTCACTTTAGAGTTTCAGACAATCGTGAGCCAAGGTTGTCGTTAGAAGCAAGATTTGTTCATCATCATTTTCATAGTACGTGTTTGTATGCACATCATTTCCATTGAAACGGAAGTTCGCTTGGTTTTGTTGAGGATTCATGCCAAATATTCTTGTCAGTTTATGGTTAGCAAATTTATCTGGGTTACTTGAGGCAAGATTGATGAGAATTTTGTGTGATTTTTGGTCCCTAAAAATTGATGTTGTTTTCGGTAAAAACTGCAGCTTATTAGCCATTTCAAGATAGGAAGGGGAAGGGCGGAGTCATATTCACACACCCAATATATATTTGATAAACATTTGCAAATCTTTAATTCCTACCCCTCAAACTTTACTTACCTCCAATCCTATCACCCTTTGAATACAACGTCTACAATTTTCAATAAAGATTCCATTTATTTGCAACAAATCAATTATATTAAATACTCTTCAAACCACAATAGATTCAATACATTCATCGTCCAGGACCTCCATTGAATTAATCAGCAGACGATTCTAACTGAAGGCAGAAAATGAGGAGTGGCAGTTAAAAAGCCTAATCGACTAAAATATAAAAGTTCTCAAAGGATGCTAACGATTCAGCAAAGTCAGGATAACGAACTCAATTGTAATGTTGAAATCCTTTTTGCTGATTGATATCACTCTCCGGGGCATCATCATTCATCAAAGATAGCTCACAAGCATATTAAGTGATTATTGATGAATGTTAACTCGATGCCAGGATCTGTTTGATTTAAGGGCTGAGTTATTTCTGATGACGACATTGTAAATTAATTGCTAGTCGAATTCACGTAACATGATAAGGTTGCAAAAATTCGCTTGAGAACGTAAAAGTTAAAAAAAAGAAGACATTATATATATAAAAACTACGGTTGATTTGTATTTAAACGCAAGGTTTTAATCAATGGTGGCTTACCAGTAAGTAATTTGGTACATTTAGAAGTGATTTTACTACCGGGAAAGATGGTGAAACCTACCAAAAACATTTGATCAAAGAAACATCGATTCAAAGATGGTAAATTCTAGGACCTTAAAAAACGTTTTTAGCAAGAACCATCAAACTAGAGGATTTAAAAAAAGGGTTCATATCGTTGAGGTAATTAATTTTATAGAGTTTATTTAATTGTTCAAGTTATGATGAAATACACATACGCAGTTCAGCTGGAATGACAGAAATAAAACCAATGTTCTCGTAATATTTTAAAAAGCCTCAAAAAAAGTTTAGTTCATGTAAACCTATCTCGTGGTAGCAACCATACTTAAAACTTTTAACTACGGCTATTTTTCGAATGTATTGCAAATATAAAGGAGCACACATGAAAGACACAATCCTTTTCTTTTTACTAGGATATCGATTTTACTCTCAATTTCACTTCCACCAGTCGAGCATGTAATTGCACCAAGAAAGGTGCCAAAAGCAGTTTGACTTTCGCCATTGCAAGGACAACTTTGTGTTCCCTGAAGATGTAGCCTAGTCCGGCAAAGCAAGAGACATAGATATTTCCATAGATCCAAGTCCAAGCAGTAAGACTTCCATTTGCCATTTATTTATAGGACATTGCTTATCTTGGATTAAAACTTAATCAACTCAAAATGGTTGTTGTAGATGCACCTAACTTTTGCTATCACCATCCCTTACCTTCAATATATAAGGAGTTCATTTGTTCTCTCTGCATCAAATGTTGTGGTCGTAATAGCTATTTCTTCGTTGAATGCTTGTGAAGTGAAGTGTTTAATTTTTGTGTGTAATTAGGAGGGAAGTTAATTTAATTTGTCACTTCCGTTTGGGACGAAATAGTTTATGGTTGAACCGACAAAAGTCAAGGATGTTGCAAAGAAATGCGGTGGAATAAGCGTTGCAGGTTGAAAGTTTTTTTCAGGTCAGCTCGAGTGGTTGCTTGGAGATGTTCTTTAGAAACAAAAACAAATTGCATTTAAAATTAAAAGTTCTTGGTTGATATTGTTGTTAAATAAAGTTCTACTTTTTTCTTCCCAAAACTATTGAAAGTTTTATTCATTTAGAAATACTTCAAATGTTCAGGTGAAGAATTGTTAGCCTTGTTTTATAGCTGGTAGTTGATTGGTATGATCTTCTGAGACATCATTTTTAAAACGTTTTCGTATTTTTCATGCCAAATTCCTTTTACTTGGATTTGAGGTTTATATTTCACCGAACAATAGTTTTCACAGTTGATTTATTTATGTGGTCAAACGGGAGGAAAAGTTTAAGGGTAGATGATCCAAAATTTCTAACTCAATTTAGTATGTCAATTGCGGTGAGATAATCTTGGAAACTTATTAATTAGTTGGCTTTTTGTGGCGAAGCAGCTCAAATATTCTGAACATTTTGATTTGTTAACCGAGAAATTTTCAGTTGAAGAACGAATAGTAAATGGGAAGTGTGGTTTCGGCGTGACGGATGGCATCCTCTTCAGGTGATGTCATTTGCCATCCGCCATGAGACAGCACGACCACGGTTAGGCTTGTTGATGGGTTAAGCTCGTTATATTTCAACCACACTTCCCATTTAATAATATACCAGGCAAAGCCTGGAAACAAGAACCTCCATTAATGTGCAACAATAGTGTTAGCAAGTCGCTAACCAAAATCGCACTAGAAAACGAAAGTTGTCGACTAGACTAGGAGGTTCTAACCCATGATAAACTTACTCTACGAATAGTATTTTAACGAAGTCCGTTTGGAAAGTTATCTGAACATGACTGAAACCTTTAGCTCTTTGAATAAGTGCTTAGAAACTGTTTTTGATCAGATTTTTTTTGGCGGGAATACCATTAGTTTACATATTACAAAAATATTTGATGAGCAATAGTGCCAACTGTTTATGGTTTAGCAATTCTACTCTTGAGTACAATGAAGTTGATGGCACCGGAAAACCTGGAAATTCCATGAAATGTCGTTTAAATATCTATAAAATCAGCTTTTTTTAAATTTAACTTATTGAATTAAATAACACAAATAAACTGCACTAAACACTCACTTTAAAGTGGAATTTGTCACTCATAATTGCATATTAAATTTTTTCCAGTTATATTAGGACTTGTCTCAACGATAATCTGGATTTAATTAGCAGTGTACCGTGAGTAATAAAAATTTGTGTATAATATTAATACAATTTAATCCAAAAAATCCTCAAGATTACATGAGTTATTCGTAAAGTTCAGAAGTATCCACCACAACACTCATCAAGCATTCACATCCGGAAGATATATTTTGAAATCCACCCATGCACCCTCGCAACCTTAAAGTCGCTCTCTATATTCACATTTATAGCTGCCACCCTTCCACCATAATTATCCTTATCACCTTTATGGCGCCACGCACGTATGCGTAGTCCTCGGGGTAAACTCGTTACAGAGCACACACACACATCCACACATCGCGCGTAATGAAATTATCATTTTGCCGTATTCCCAGTTTTATGTGAAATATTCCGGGCGAGTTAAAAAAATAAAATCCGAAAAAAGGCCTACAAACCATGATGAAGTGCATGGAATTGTGCGATTCAAGACAATTCCCGCAAGGCATTTCTTTGCCGGCGAACGAGTCCTTTTAATCTCATGCTCATCACAATCTGTTTCGCAAGAAGATCCACCGCAACATTAGACGTAATGCCTCATTGAGCGATTTCATAGTGCTTATGTATTATATGTATGTAAATGTATCTTTTTGGGGAACCACTGGTATTAGCTACGGAACAAAAACGACTCGACTCCCCTAGCCCCGTCTCCAAGGATCATAACGACGTTCGCGCGTCTCTCATGGAATTAAATTCAACGACTTCATGCATGGAAATCGCGGGGTGGCTTTTAAGTTGCTTGCGAGACCTAAAAGGGATATTATGGAAGGAATGCTCGTTGATGGGCGAATAAGGCTGTATGCGGTATTTGTGAATTCTTCTGGGGTTTTCTTATTTAAAAACTTAAATGACACTCTCTAGGGTATGCTCATTTTTTTGTAGCTTTCAACGAAATGTCACTTAATAACAATTTCGGTTTGAAATGCGAGTAATTTTGAACACGAATTTTTTGAATGATATTATGGAGTGGTGACAATTTTTTTAGATGATGACACATAATATTTTTTTAGAAGAATTTTTTTCCATAGTTTAATTTAAATGAATATTACACATCAAATTTGGAATGAAGGATATTTGGTTGGTTTTACACGCAATACATTTTTATATAACTAATCAATTTTCACTCAAAAAAGGTTGAAATTTGTCTTTTTTACGGTTAAAACATCATTAACACCGCATATATCCATTTTTTATTCCAAAATGTATTTTCCCAAAGAAACCACTTCACAATGCAGTACTACATCTCAAGCTGACACAAAACCCAAAACAAAAGGAGATTAATCATCATTTTCAGCTCTTCTCACCCAACACATCCTTTTTCCAAAATTTCTTTTGGACCCAAAGGAACATCAACATGTGGGATTTGTGATGGCCTGAATATGTGACTTTTGTTTGCAATTAACATTTCAAAAGGACTGAAAGTTTGTGCTACTTATGCACAGTCAAGCCCTGCTGTTTCAGTTAGTCCTTGTAAAATGCTCGTTAGGCAGCTTTGGTTTATAGTTCAGGGCTGGTAAGTTACATACGAGACAAAATCCAAAGCAAATGTGGGGTTTTACTTGAAAATGTTAATAAAATGAGTGGTTGTAGGAAGTGATTGTTCGTTTCATAGCACAAGAAGTCCTTTACGTTCGTATATTGTTGTTAAACTTTTAGTTAAACTAACTGAGCTGCTCTTTATATTTTGTTGTTTGAAAATCGGAATTATTATCAACGGAAAAAGCTATAGAAGCTATCCTTTTCTGAACTTGATATCAATCAAAACTAACAATATTTTATAACGTAATGTTTGTTAAAGCTAACACGTTTTCAAAAAATGAAGACAATGAAAAATAGCTCTGCTGTTTCACAGTTAAGTAGATTATCTTTTGAAAAGCTCCTTGCTCTAGCAGGGAGTTGTAGCCAGCATATATAATTATCTCCAATGAAGAAAATAATCTAGATAATTCGAGTGTGTTTAACAAAATATGCCATAAACCTCAAGACGAAAAAAATAAATTCAAACTTTACCAGCCCATGGAATTAATTTTAGATTTTCGACCAGCAATAATTATCTCTTTGAACCGAAAATCACTATTGAATTGTGTCCTTCCTCCACACGAAAGTGCTGATTTCATATGATTCTCTCTAATTAACTTGATGGTTGAGATCAGAAAATAGCCAAGGACTCTATTCAAGCTTATGCAATCGAATTACTAGCGAATATACTCTTGTTAATTTCATCCATCCACAAATCTGTAATCTAAAATGAAAACCATGTACTAATTATTTTTCAATGGGCTCATCAGTACTTTCGAAATCAGGATTCAATCACAGCATATTCGGTTGGCCAATCAACTCTACCGTATACCTCAACAGCATGTGTGGATGCTTCAGAATAAAGTACAGGCAACAGCTTTAATCAACCTTTCGAATTGACGTTTGGTGTTAAACAGGATCCAAATATCCTTTAATCATTAAAAATCCTATTAACGTCTGCCTCATTATCGAGTTCACGCAGCATTTTCACCACTTTTGACTCTTATCGATACCACTAAGTAGATTTCAACGTACAATGAAGTGATTGTAGGCTTCAGGATGTGTTGTGCAGAGTTTGTCTGTTCTAGATCCAAGAGTATATCCTTGTGTTTATTCGGAAGTGCCTTTCGTATGCTGACAGCTGTAATGATGGCTCCTTGTGAATAATGGAGCGGCCTTGAGCTTTAATGAAAGTTGGTGGTTTATCGAAAAGCTTAATTGATGTCTGTCCCAAGAATGTCTGAAGCTCTCAAATAGTAATTCAAAAGCAGAACACGTTAGATAGTCTAATTGTCGATAGAAGATATAGACAAATATGTTGGATAGTGTTGACATGAAAAATAAATTGGTTTCACGTTCAAATAAGCGTCCAGTTTTAGTGAAAATTTTAAATGATTAAGATGCTCTCAAAAGAAAATATTTGGTATTGATGAAATTTGGCTATTTACATTTCTTTTTCAAATCTTTATATCAATGCTCGAGTGAATGAAAATCAGTAAAAGTTGTATAGTTTTGATGGATGCTTAAGGATATAAATCTTTCAGTCCAAATTGTTTTCTAGATGAGGAAACAATTCCAACCATTTCATAGTTGTCGCAGTTTTCTTGTGTTCCCTTTATTAAAATGTGCAATGAAGTACGGCAACAGGTATCCAAAAGATCTGTCATATATATTTATACATTACAAAGTACTATTATGGATTACATCGGAACCATTTCACAGATTTCCTGCTTTCAAGGATTCAAACAAAAAATGGCAAACAACAAAACACTCTTCCAGTAGAACTTCCATGTATGTCGAGTGAACGTATCACGTGGAAAACTTTCCAACTTTCGAGGCTATAGATTTCATTGTTTCATAGTATAATGCTTCATTCTTAGGATGTATTTTTCAGCTCATTTCAAGGAAATCGTTTTGTAGGCAACAATGTAGGATTTCGTAATGGAGGCTTCCAGACAGATCTTTTCGTGACACAGTTTTCAGGAGATTAAAGTACTTTACAGTGGATTACATTATGCTGTGAAATGAGATACGTAAAGTGTGTTCTGTGTGTATTGAAAAGGATTGTATTTAAAATAAAGAGAATTGGGACAGTTTTATGTAATTGCAATTCAATTTCCAGGGAATATGACTCCACTTTTTTATATTGAATCATATGACTTCGTATTTATACGTAAATTTTTAATGTATGTTAATTGACTTTAAAAATTTTATTGAATTCAAAACAAAGTAGTCAAAAATGTTCAACCCATAAATAGGTGAGCCTAATATATCCTTAAAAAATGTTGAAACTTAACGAAATAGAGAATTTGAAGAGATTTTGAGATAACAACATTTAACATAATATTTAACCAACTCAAACTAAATTTGCACATTTTTTTTGAATTACAAATTATGGTTTTCACAATAATATTCAATGGGGAGGGGGTATGGTTAATTCTTGATTTTTTAAGCTTAGTTTTAAGAGTTTTTTATCAATATGGTAAAGGTTAGTTCATGAAAAAATATACTAAACAACATATATTAAACAGTATCCAGTAATTTATTTATTGAAAAATATTGAAAAACGAGCCAGTGACTCTACATTCAAATAGACGTCCCAAAAAAGGTAAATAGCCGTGAGAAATATAACTAATAGCTGAATGATCTGAAACCAAAAAAAAAACGAAATAGATTCTGTTAGTTAATGAGTTTTTTGAGGTAACGCTGCCAAGTTTTTTCATTTATTTTGTTTATTTAATTTTTGGTGTAATTTTGAAGCCACAAAGAATAAAAATATATTTTCAAAATTGTGGTTTTCATTGGGAAAAATTTTTATTAAAAAAAATTATAGTCTAAAAAGAAAATATTTCAATAGCGTTACCTTTTGAAATGTTTACAGAATAAGTGTTCAAAGTTTCAAATAGATCGGGTCGTTATTTTTTGAGGTCCGTGTCTCACCGACTTTGAAAATAAAAAGTCTGTCAGTTTCTCTTGTTTGAATATTATATAAAAATAAGAATTGAAAGATTTTGGACCTGTGTTGATATTAAAATAACCAGCTGGTTCAAAGGTTGGTACAAGACTCACTTTATTCAATAATGCTTATGACTAGAATATTTACATCATGGTGTGAGTATTACATTGTTTGCACATTGTCAGAGTGAGTGTTATTCTCAACACCCCCACTAAATGATTTTTGTTATATCTCAATGCTAAAAATCGTTACATAATTTAAACAAACAAATTCAATACAAAAATTCATTTCAAAATATGCTCATTTAAAAAAATTATTTCCAATTCAATAAAGATTAGACTTTGAGTACAATTTTTACAATGACTTCATCAAAATTCAATTCCCATATTCTGTGAGCAAAAAACATGCTTTTCTTTAGTTACCGCTTTTGTTAATACATCGGCGACCATGTCACTTGTACCAATGTGGGTCACTCGAATTTGGGCATCGGTACACTTCTGACGAATAAAATGATGTCTGACGTCAATATGCTTACTACGTGAACGATAAGCGTCGTTTTCAGTCAAAGATATTGCGCTGCGATTATCACAAAATATTTTTGTTGCCTTGGTTAGCGGCCAAAATTCGTTTTCCAATTGTCTTAGCCATAGACATTCTTGCGTTGCAGTCGACAAACTCATATATTCAGCTTCCGTTGTGGATAGAGCAACTGTTTGTTGACGACGGCTGTTCCAAGAAACTGCTCCACCGTTTCGTTTAAAAACATACCCAGTACATGAACGTCGACTTTCGAGTTCACCAGCAAAATCAGCATCAGCAAAGCCAACCAAGTTTGAATCTCCTTTGGTGAGTTTCAATTTGGCTTTTGATGTACCATTTAGATATCGTAAGATTCGCTTTACTGCAATCCAGTGTGCTTTACCTGGATTGTTGTTAAAACGACTTACGTTGTTTACTGCAAAAGCGATGTCAGGGCGCGTTCCCTGCGACAGGTATAAAATGCTTCCAATAGCTTCCTGAAATGGCACAAATTGCATTTCCAATTTTTCTTTATTATCTTTTGGTGACATTTCATTCGTCAGTTTTTGATTTATATCAACTGGTGTTGAAACTGGCTTAGAATCACGCATACCAAAACGTTCCAGCATTTCATTAATGTGTTTTTCTTGATCCAAATATATAACGTTATTTTCTCGATCGCGAGTGATACGAATGCCAATACAATTTTTAGCTTCACCAAGATGTTTCATTTTAAACTGCTTCATTAATGTTGATTCTAGATCATTTTTCATTAGCTTATCATTCCAAAATATAAGTAAATCGTCAACGTATAAAGCAATGAAAATCATTGAGTTGCCAGAAATTCTAAAATAAATGCATGGATCAACCTGAGATTGTGTATATTCAGCATTCAGCAGTGTTTTTCTCAGCTTAGTATTCCACTGACGACTCGCTTGTTTTAATCCATACATTGCTTTTGTCAGTTTACATACTCTATTGGAACCGTCACTGAATTGTTCTGGTTGATGCATATATACCTCTTCGTCTAAGTCGCCTTGTAAAAATGCAGTTATGGCATCCATTTGCTCGATCTCTAAGTTGAACTGAACTGCAATTGAAAACAAATACCGAATTGAAGCGTATCTTACGACCGGTGAAAATGTTTCTTGAAAGTCTATCCCCTTCTTTTGTGCACAACCTTTAGCCACAAGCCTCGCCTTATGACGAATAACATTTCCATCGTTGTCTGTTTTGGTTTTAAATATCCATTTACTTGAAATTGTCCTCTTATCCTTTGGCAATTCACATAAAATCCACGTTTTATTCTCAATTAATGAGTCAATTTCACTTTTCATGGCTTCTTGCCAATGAACTGCATTTGAGCCGTTTAATGCTTCATGAACAGTGGTTGGGTCAATTTCGTTTTTGTTCATCCCACACATATGCGTGACAACTCCTTCAAATTTACGTGGTTTCGGTACACGATTCGAACGACGTGGAGTATTAATGTCTGATTCACTAATTAAAGAGTCATCGTCGTGTCTTTCAACGCTTTCATCAGGGACATAATCATGATCTTCTTTATCGCCTTTTTCAAGCCATTTTTTATTCACTTTGGGTTCATATTCCCCCACTGAATCAAAACAATCGTTCGCTGAACCGATTGCTGTGTTTTCTGAGCTTCGTTTGTGTAAGTCACTCATTCCAACTACGATATTTGATGTACTTTCAATATCGTTTTCCATAAAAACGACGTCACGACTATGAAACGGCTTTAAGCTGTGTGGATCTAATAAGCGGTAGCCTTTAGTTGCTTCACCATAACCAACGAATATCATTAGTTTTGCCTTTGGTTGCCATTTGGTTCGTTTTTGCTTCGGAATGTGCATCATACATTTACTTCCGAAGACACGTAAATTCGCAACGTTCGGTTTCACTCCTGACCAAGCTTCATGTGGAGTTTTGTCTGTTAAACCTGATGCCACAGAACGATTGATCAAATAAACTGCTGTGTTGACTGCTTCAGCCCAAAAACTCATACCAAGTTTGCTATCAAACAGCATACATTTTGCACGTTCCACCACGGTCCGATTCATTCGTTCAACCAAACCGTTTTGTTCTGGGGTATATGGATTCGATTTTTGATGTTGAATACCATTAAACTTTAACACATTGTCAAAATCGGTGTTGCAAAATTCTTTACCATTGTCTGTTCGAAAAAGTTTTATTTTTCGGCTATGTTGATTCTCTACCAACGCCTTGAATTCCTTAAACCGCCTGATTGCTTCACTTTTGTGACTCAAAAAATATACAAATGCCATTCTAGTAAAATCATCGATGAATAGCAAAAAATATCACGCACCTCCAATTGATTTATGCTCCATCGGCCCGCACAAATCTGCATGAACTAAATCCAACACTGCCTGCGCTCTTGTGCCATTCGATTTAAACGGGTTTCGACTTTGTTTTCCCTCGCAACAAGGAACACAATTAAGTTTGTTGTTTAATTTACCTCCTAGTTTTATTCCATTGACGATTCCCTTTTCCATTTTCAATAAATCTGCGTCATTTATATGGCCAAATCTACGGTGCCACAAGTTTGAAGTTGAATTGCCATTTGACGTGAGAAAACATCTACTACGCTCTGCTACTCGAACTTTGTGTACATCCAATTTGTACATATTCTTTATCAACTTCGCGGTGCCAACTAATTCTCTTTTATCATTATAAATCCGACATCCTTGATTATCAAATGAAACACTGTTGCTATTTTTGACTAACTGGCTGACTGATAACAAGTTGGTTGTTAAATTCGGCACAAATAGTACATTATTCACTGTAACATTGCATATTTCATTACCAACACTTGTTTGTATGTCAATGTTACCCACACATTCAATCGATAAATTTGAGTCATTTGCCACTTTAATTGCACGAACATGAGCGTTTGATTTATTTTTCAGCCATTCATCGCGTACTGTTAAATGTGCTGATGCCCCTGAGTCTATATACCAATCAGATTTGCTAAAATTTCCCGTTAAAAACACAGTACAAAATGCGCCCTTCGTTTTCAAACTGGATTTTTCTAATTTATTACCTTTAATGGTATTGGCACTAAACTTTGATCGGACTGGGCATTGTAATCGCGTATGACCAATTTGCGAACATTCGTAACATCTTATTGGTTTTTTATGTTTAACTATCCGTTTACTTGCAAATGCTGATTCAACTTTTTCACCTTCGTCGGAATCAAGTAATTTAGTTCGAACAACATCAGCCGTAATGGCGATTCCAGAATGCTCGATTGCTATTACCATTGGTAAATATTTCGGTATGGGTAAACCGGCCAACAGCAATGATCCAATCCATTCGTCAGTAATTCCAAGACCAGTACCTTTTAACTTTTGAGCTGTATCTATAACGTGTGAAATGTAAGCTTCCATTGTCGGGAAATCGTCCAATTTTGCTGATATTAAAGCACGCACCAAAGAAATTTTCCTTGTTAGACCTTGGTCGTCGAACATCCTTTTAAACGTTATCCAAATCTCTTCCGCCTTTTTGGCGTATTTAATATGCGTGAATAAGGATGGATCCACTGATAGCACCAGCTTCGATTTCGCCTCCGCTACTTTAACTGTGTCTGTTTCCTTACCGTTAATTGTGTTTTCCAAACCATCGAGCACCAAATAATTTTCGATCGCGAACGCCCAATCAGAGTAATTAACACGACCTTTTAATTTCGGAATACTCGCGAGAAAATTCGCCATGGCAATTAACTTATTGAAACCAGATTTCGATAGAGCCTGCGCGTGCAAAGCAATCAAAAATAACTTGCAGTTAATGGAGCAACCCGTGCGCAACTGGGCCCATAACCTGTTGATATTAAAATAACCAGCTGGTTCAAAGGTTGGTACAAGACTCACTTTATTCAATAATGCTTATGAGTAGAATATTTACATCATGGTGTGAGTATAACATTGTTTGCACATTGTCAGAGTGAGTGTTATTCTCAACAACCTGCCTTGCTTTTGAATTTATTCTATTATTTTTTTCTAATTCATTTCAACTACAAAATATTATAATTGAAAAACAAAACCACGTAATGCATTAAAGTGATCCTAATTAACTTTCAGCATAATTAAATCCGCCTAAATAATTCTTATTCTTCGGAAGAAACAGAAAAAAACACTCTTAGTTTATTCTCTTATGTTTCAGCCGACAGCATTTAATTTGTGTCATTATTAATTACGTCAGGATGCTTGCACCCTGACAAGTATACTTTGTTTTAAATAAATTCTCAACATCCAACAGCTTCAATTCAAAATCTCTTCTGAAACAGCAGATTGAAACAAATCCGGGCTGTAAGAAATAAATGAGAAGTGTTCTGAACGTGGACACGATATCCTTAGCGTTAGTGAAGTTTGCCCGAGCAACGATGATTAAGTTTTTACGCAACGAACAAAGCAGCCATTAATATCAACATGCGATGGAACGACCCACGCTACGAGAATTCATGGAGACAAGGACGCGATTCGAGGATGAAATTAATATTAGGTCCTTTTGTCATGGAGTGTGCTGGAAGACACACGGACAAAAAAATTCCGCTGAAGAAAGTTTGCATAATGCTTAATGTAAATCCATGGAAATTAGTCGCTTTTAAGTTAAATTAGGCGAAACCCTAGTAAAGTTGCTGTTCAGTTGTGTAAGTAAAATCGTTGTAAACTTTTCTAATCGTTATCACAATCGCTAAAGGAAGCATCCTTCTTGTTCGAAGGTGATTGCAGGTGCGCTTGATTTTTCATAAGAATTTAGTAAAAGTTTAATCCACTGTGAATGGAGGTATTGACGAGATTCAAGTAGAAAAGTTTTTATTGTGTTTAAAACGTTGAGCCCATCTTATCAGATTAAACAAACTTCTTAGTAAAATTTGAACAGCCTAAGTGAATGTTAGGTCTCACAATCTTCTTGTTTGGCACAATTGATTTTGAAACAAAAATATTGATAAATTGTCGGGTGGTATTTGAGCTGAATATGAGACTGTATTTATCGCTTTCGCTCAAATTCACACCGAATACTTACATTTTGCGGAATTTTTGCAGGAATTTTCGCCCACGTTCCATTTAGAAGAGAGTATGATATTTTTGTTTTATGTTTTTTCGATAGTAAAACTCTTCAAAAGTCTTCAGTTAAAATTTAAAGTCAATTGGAGCAAAATTGACGGAGCTACAAGATTTTGAAACTCTGCTCTTCGACGCACTATAAACACAAAATCGGCTGTTTCTCTTTTTTTAAAAGTGTTTTTCCAACACTTAGCTTTTTTAAAGTCGGTGAACGCTTTAACTCAAAATCTATTTATCCGTTATATTATATATATATATATATATATATTTTATATTTTGCACACACATTTTGTACATAAATCACAAGGAAACCACGTCAAGATATTCCATTTTTAGGGAGTATAATAACAAATTTATCGATTTTTTAATAAAATTAAATCAAGAAATTGTTCTTTTGTACTTAGAAGTGATACTAAAAATTATAAAAAAAAACTTGACGTGGTAACCTTTGGAAAACTCATAGACTAACGAAATATTTTCAGTATTTTGTTATCAGATGATGGAGTGACGAGTTATGCACCGAAAAACTTCTTTTCTTGTTGTGGTGTCTACGAAAATTTGCTGTCAGTGGCTCAATGATTAATATTTTTAGACCAAAATATTAGAGAATACTCTAAAATTATTATTTTATTATTTGCTTTGTCCAGAAACAAATTGATATTTACAGTATTTTTAAAAATATGCTTAAAATATGTAAAAATTAACCATACTGTTCTTTAATAGAACTGTTTTCCATTACTAGAGAAACAGATTGTTGGAAAGGATTCTTGGATTTAAAAGAAAAATATACAACAATTTTCACTTTCGAAAATAAAATAATTTGTTTTGTTGATTTGACTTTAATATTAAGAAAAGTCGAGAAAAAAATATTATTGCTTAAAATTGTCGATACTAGACACGGTTATTCCAAGCTACATTGACTATTCTAATGGCTGAAAAATTTCCAAAATGCTCATATTTATATTCTTAATTCAAAATTAATAACATGCTTATCAACCCGAGCCTCCAATGATCCGGAACAGCAATTTAACAACAGCTAAATGATTACAGTCTTTTTAGGATCGCTTTCCCCAAAGACGCCAAACAGCAATAACTAAAGAAATCATATTTTCATGATAACAACTTTATTCCCCAAGGATCATAAATCATCAACGAAAAGAATTGCGTGCAATATGAAGCATTTGCACGAAGCTAATAAATGTACCGCATGACAGACGATTTAACAAAAGTAGCTTAGCAAGCAAAAGGATATAGTGTGTCTTAAATGGTATAATCTTACTCTGGATGTTTCTTTAAGAGGATTTCGTCATATGAAATGTTTGATGAATTCGATTTCGAAGAGATGGTGTCGCTGTATGCTGTCTCGGAGCAGTAATTTCTTAGCCACCAAATTAGGGGCTGCAAAGTGTTAGATGATTACGATGTTTTATTTTGAAAATTATCAAACGAATAAATTAGGATTGCGTATAAAATTTTGGTATGCTATTAAATGAAAAGCCTGAACTTTTTCCAGAGATGTGAACTCCATGCAATTGCATTTCACAAGAAACTATATAATACTTCAATCAGTTTTAGCAAATAGATCGTTTCAAATTGAATCTATATTGCATTCTTGAAAATTGCACTATTTTTAAAATAAGATCTTAAAAGCGTAGACGACTACGGGAAACCATCACCATTCAATTCCCTTTTGAAATTAACATTCCTTGTGCTGAGCTCAGCATAGCTTGCCGTCATTATCGTCAGTTCTTCGAGTCGTGAAAGCTTAATTTCGTCCTTACGATGCACCTAATGCACTTGAACAGAATGTCGATGGCTCGCTGTAATTGAATTCATTCGATGGCTATCACTGTCTATTGCTGATAGCATTTGCCGACAACTGACGTTATTTCCATTATCCCTTATTATGACTGCCGTGATGACGGTGAACCTTTTCCTGAGTAGTCCTTCCTGGCTGACCAGCTGGATCGGTGCTGACAAGCAATTTGTTCCATGACATTATTGCTAAGTCGATAGCTACAGGAAATAGCTTTCACATAGTTTTGGATCGTTACTCATGTGTGTAATATGATTTGATAATTGGATTTCGTCATGATGCTCCTTGTATCTGTCAGGAAGCCTGCGATTTTCGGTAAACAGATTATTTTCACAAGTTCAGAGAGATGATTTTGAAAATACAATTTTTCAAATTGTTCATGGGGAAATTTAAATTAAACGGACGAATGACGGTAACATGCAAAAATATAGACATGGAAAAGTTTGATCCCTAGTTCTGTAGGGAGGTTATTTTTTAAGCGGTTTATGAAGCATCTGTTTAAACAGATTGTCTCCCATAAAATCCCTACACACTTAAGAATAACTACATTATTTTAAAGCTGTGAATTTCAAATAGTCAAGGATTTATTCTATTTGGAGAGAGTTTCATTAGGTAAATTAAATATGTGATATGGAGTGAAAGATATACGATAGGCTTTCGCTGAAGATATACATTCTTAACTTTGAAAAGGTAGAGAACAACCAAAGTAAGTCAATAATAGAGCATCCAACCACATTAAAGGATGTGGTTTTGGCACGATCGGCATTAGTGATTTGGGTCCAGGATGAAACATGAATGTCTGAAAAACAGTCATCGCAGATAGGCTGACCTAATCCCCCTGTTTTTCATCTAGAGAATGAACAAATTTGTCAATGGGATGCTGAAAGATCACAGAATAACCATCTGTTATGTCTTTTAAGGGGGCAACTTGCTTTAGAGAAAAAATTTTGTGATTTTTTTTAGCGATTTCAGTGACAATATATTAATGTGATTATTTTTGGATAACGTATTTTATTTAACGTTTTTTTATACAAAAAGCGGCTAAATGTTTTTCTCCAAAATACACGTCTTTGTGGTGTTGATAATTTTTTGAAAATGGCTTATTTGAAATAAAAAAATCAAACGTTTGTAAATTGTCATGACAACGGGTATGGTTCAGCTTATAATTATAAATTTTCATTCAAAAATATTAAAATTAGAAATATTTAACCAAAATTTTAAAAAAAGTCGATTTTTAGGGTTATTTGGTATCGACAAAGTTGGTGTTTTGAAAACAAAAATTTCAGGTTCGGACAATAGTTCTCTATGTTTAAAATATGTGGTTGAATTTTGGTGACGATTGGTTAAGTAGTTCTTCCAAAAGGTACAACTCCGTATGAAAGAAAATGTCGCTTGAAAATAAAAACGCTTTTAAAGTTTTTTCTCTCTTTCTAATGATAAAAAGCTCATTATTCATATTTAAAGCTAATCCGCGATACGAGGATTCCTTCAGCTGCTTCAAACATATATTTTTCCTCAAAACGAGCTGCTATACGTTGAGTTGTGGCTTCTTTTGAAACTTAAGACCCATGGCGGTCAGCATGTTATATGCGCGACGAGTCTCAAGAATGTGCAAAATTCGTGGCACTTTAACTGATTTTTACTTCTATTGTCTACATAACTTTAAGAAAAGGTGCATAACCTTCATTGTACATACAAACTGCAATCTTGGGAGGAATTTCAAAAATATCTTATCTACAAAACATATTTTTGGTGCCATTTTTCAGACGCTTGCACTAAAGCTTTCATTTGTATTTTGTGTGTGATCACCCAAATATCTCTACAATAGCTCCTTTTTTCATAAATCTTCGTTTATACATTTCTTCAAATCTTTTACAAGAGACGGTGAGTGTTTATAGCCTTTTATATTTATGTTAGCTTCCAGTTTTCGAAATTCACACCAGGAGTCAGCTCCTTCTGGGCAATATGAATGTTGCGGATTTTCATCGGATGATTTGATGATTTTATCAAAAGGTATAAAAGATAGATTAAATACTTTTGCACATTCCTTGTACAGAGTCAACGTTTTTATAAATGGCTAAACCGCAATGCGTAGATGAATCCTTTCATAAATTTTATTGTGAACTTAATCGGCTTTTTCTTAGGTATTTTGGAGGTGGCTTTTTTGCTGGTAAACTTTTCTTTTTTCTTTCCTCTTCTTCGGATTTTTTCTGTTCTTTTCGCAATAGACTACAATATTTTTACAGCATAAATACGCTTGATCCTACGACTTTTAACGTGTAAAACGTACACTAATTGAGTAAAACGCACTCTTCAACTGTAGTCTGCTAGTCGAGCGTACTATATACATATAATTTCAATCCAATGTATACTATTTCAAAAAACAATAAAGAAGTCAATTAATGCAAAATAATTTCAAAAGAATGCCAACAACTATTGATGCAACACAATTGAATGTTATATAATGCAGCTTTGTTTAACAATATCTGAAACTCATTTACATCTCGATGATCAATTTTAAACAAAAGGTTTTCCTATCTCGCTCTGCAAAATCATGAAAAGTAATTTTAAATGAAAAACCCACTGCTCGAAATTGCATTGTAGCACTCTTGTTCAGACCATTTCAAATGCCATTCTGTGTTTAATTAGAAAATTTATCAAACAAGGTAGTTGAATATGCAATTGTGTACTTTCAACAGACAATATTGTTATCAGGACATAAAACTAGAATTCTTCATAAGCGATTCAACTGGAACAACCAACATCTGCTACTGACATCAAAATAATGAAATAATCCTTGTTTTATAACAATTCAAAATGAACAAAAGCATCATGGAGTGCATTGAATATTGTGGATTTGGACTAATAAATATCTTTGGTGCATGTCCACTAGTGTTCATAAGTTTGACACCAAAATATTCAAAAAATAACAAGAAAAGGTAACATGATGTATGCTTATTCTAGATGAGGACATTTATTTCGTCAAGCAAAGGATACAAAGTTAACAATTAACAATTGGGTTTCATTTTGTCGTATGAAATTTTACAATTCTATCTTATGAAATACACCAATTCTTCTTGACATATTTGCAAACTATTTTGAGAATTTTTTTTATTCAATACGACTTCTAATATATTATATCGATGATTTTTTTGAAAATTTACTTCAGAATCACATGACAGAAGCATATTGAAAATGTCAATGGTTGCCAACACCATCGTTTCGAGAAGTTCAGTAGAAAAATATTCGAATTAGGACCAATATTTCACGTTTCTGTTGAACAGTCGACCCCATGTAATTCGATAGCCTCTATATTTTCAATTTTCACTTGGGTCTCGTCAGTTAAAAATTATCGAGGTCTGACTATTTATGAATAAAAAGGATGTACCTTGTTTTAGAAAAGAAGCCTAGGCATAAAAAGTTGCATTGGTAGTGTTAAACTTCTCCATCCGTGTAGTTGAAAGTAGTATTACCTCAACATTTCTATAGAATTGCAAAACTTCTTTCCCTTTTTTTATAGATACGTACCAACGATGTGTTCTCTTTCGATGAGATACAAATAAGAACTGTAGCTTTTTGCCATAATTCAGAAAATTGTTGGGTTTTACTAGGTGGTACACTATTGGATCATGGAAAGTTTTATTTCTTTATAATTGTAGTCTTTGTGAAACCGACCTTTTAATTTACGTTTGATACGGTGATTCTTTTTTGTTATCTGCTAATAGAGTCAAGCATATAGAAAGTTTAATCATACTCACATTGATTGGTTCAGTCAGTTTTATGGATCACTCTTAAAAAATATTTCCTCTTCGAGATATATTTTCTTAAGACTTAATCCCAAAAAACATGAATATTGACTGCTGTGTGATGGAAGTTCTCAAAGAAAGAGTGTCAAATATGTTAGTAAGAAAGAAATTATCAAATTTTTTTTCAATTTAATTTAATTTTTATTCAGCCAAAATATTTACACGGTTCTTATTTAGATAGGCACTAGTTTAGAAAATTGAGCGGTGGCTCTTACAACTATAAATATAAAAATACTTTGAAACTAGACGGATTAAAATAATATAAAAATAATATAAAAATAATATAATTATGGTAGAAGGAAAATGGTAAAAAACCTTCAATAAGTGGTTTTTATCTATGATAAAAACTTAATCTATAACTTATAATTAAACTTAATAACTTACTCCCAAATTACGAAGCTAATGGAAACAAAGATGACATACTAAAGTAAAAGGTTCAAAAATATTTTCACCCTGGTATATCAAGAATAAAATTGAACAAATGGTCGTAAGCAAATAATTACGAATGATAATGTACACACAATGTTTGAACTGAACTAATTTTTTAGAGCGCAATAATAGCCTGTCTATTGAAATAGATAGATGGAAAATATCAACAATAGAATGGCAGGAATTGAGAGTGTAATTTCCTGGAGTGTTTTGAAATACTCATTGAAAGTATGACTACCATCCCTGGAAAACCAAGTCAAGAGCATTAGTTGATTGCCAATTTATCAACGGTTAATTTTTTAACGGTGATCTTTATCAATGCAACTTTTGTTACTTCCATGCAATAATTGTTTTAGATTTTTTAATTGCTTTCACGTTCACTTCATACGGTCAGGATGTAAAGCAGAAAACATGAATAATTCTATGTCGGGAAAAAAAATTAATATGAAAATATCTTTAAAAAAATGCTCTCAAAACTATAAGTATTGGTGATATATTTATCTTCAAATTTTCATTTAATTATTTCGAAAAAGTTGAATTGTAAATTAACTACACGAATTTTTTTATAGCTTGATGAAAATTTCATTATCCACGGAATTTTAGTTATCTGCGGTTTAAAATTACCCTGAGTAAATGTTTATCGTGTATATTTATTGAAAATTGTAATTTTTTTTAATAAAAATCGCACATAATATTGAAACAAATTATTTTTGTATCAAAAACACAATTCTTTGATACAGCAAATTGAAATACGAACTCCATAAGAGCTAAGAAAAAATTAATGAATAAATACGTTCGTCGTCCGAAAAAGGATTTTATTTACATGCTTCTTTTAAAACGTAATTAATTTAGATAAAATAACATTCGATCTTCAAATTTGTTGTTGAAAACTTTTGGTATTCAAAAAAAATTAAAGTTTCCTATTTGAATTCTTTTTCAAATAAAAACTTTGGCATGTTTTCGTTTGGAATGGTTATACGACCTTTGAATATGAAATAATAATATGTGACATGGACTGCGCTGTTAAATGTATGAAATATTGTTTATTTTACACCAAAACGTTTAAATTTGATATATTAATTTAAAAAAAAAATTTTTTTTTACTCAGTATCAAAAAACAAATAAACACAATCGTGAAGATAAAAGGCACTTTTAGAAGACTTTCCTTGCTGATGTAAATTTTTTCTCAGTCAGGCATCGTCTGATATTTTAGAAAAAAAATTTTGCTTATGTAAAAAGATATTAATTAAATGAAAGCATAGGATTTTCGCAATTGAATTCTGCTATAATTTTTTATAGATTTTATAACTGCAAAATTTTGGTGAATAAACTTTCAAATAACAACTTTCAATGTTATAAAATAAAAAGTCAAAAAACATTCATTATGTTTCGCCTAAGTTGTTACCTGTTTAAATAATATTTAAATAACGTTTTTATTTTTACAGAGAATTCCTGATTGATAATAAAAATTCCAATATTGGTGAAGTTCTTCGAAATGTGGCATGTTTTCACCCCATCTCTCCACAAATTTGGCTTTTCATAAAATAACACCTTTAAATTGATCAACTGCAGATTATTAAAGTTAAGTTGGTTTTTTCTATATATGTATATTGAACAGTTACGTCAATTTTTTATACCCATTTTTTGGAGCTCGTGATGTAATCCTTAACAATTGCTCTTTGGAAATTATTTAAGGGGTTGCACAACAGTAAAGAGCGAAAATTTAAGTTTTTTTTCCAGTGGAAGGAAAAGTGAATGGAAAATTCTTTTTAAAGATGCTTTTAAGCATGTTTTTAAGTTTTGTTAACAAAAGCTTGTTAAAAAATACTACAAAATGGCTGCCCAACAGTCGTTTTGGCTCCGAAACCGTTTTTTTTAAAATAAGGTAATCTGGAACAAAATAATTTTATTTTCTTAAACTACATTAGCATAACTGTAGAAATACGTACGGGAATTTGAAAATATTCATTTTTGTTAAATTAGTGTGCATTTGAAAAAAAAGTTAATTTTACTACCAAAAAACGGGCACTTATTTGTACGTAGAAAATCGAAATATTAACTTATCGAAAATCGGCTACTTATTCTATCCGAGATAATGTATTAAAGATGTGATATTAATTTGGAATGGAAAAATAGAAAATTGTTTGAGTTATGCTCCGTGCCGATTTGGAAAAACGTGTTTCGAGAAAAACGCGTTTAAAGTTTTGACTTTACTTTACTTTACGTCTTCTCTCAACATCAAAGGACGCTGTACTAACGTACTTTGTGTTTTAAATCGTTGAAAATGTTTTAACAACATCTATTAGTGTATTTGAGAAATAAAAAATCGAATGGTAAGACATAATGCTGTGCCCGATGAGCAGGTGTCGTATTTACCGAAGGTAGTCGTTTCGGAGCAGTCGGGAGGGGTCGAGAAAAACCTCGAAATTTTAATGAAAACGATTTCTGGCAGATGTAAAACCATTTGTATCTTATTTTAAAGGGTTCAAAAGATTTTTAAGCCAGTAAAATTAAAATCAATTTTCTGAAATTTCTACTGTGGTGTAACGCCTTAAAAGTTTTCTTTTCAGTTTATTCCGTCAATAATTACTAATTCAATATCTTGCACAATCGCTGGAAAGCAATATTAAACCGAAAATATTTTAAGAAATTTTATGGATTAAATTCGATCCATAAAGTTCTCAAGCATCTACATCTTAAAATATCCCAAAAGAAAAGCATTCCTTCCGTGAGAGCGATAAATTAAAAAAAGGTTCTTAAGAAAACTTACAAATTCATCTTGAAGGTTGATTTTAAACATTTTATCTTCGTTGTTTCCCACCATACATCATCCTTTGAACACAGAAATCCTCTTCTAAATACTCTCTAGGCTATTTCTAACTCGTTTCCTTTAACATTTTCTGGCTGCTTGGCAGATTTATTATCCCTGTTTATATTTGCTTCGTCCTTCTTCTGTTTTCTCATCTTATTGTTCACCGCAATCTAGGATTCAATTTGTTTCTCTTGGTCACACACAAAGTATATACCATGTATTTGGATGGTCTAGTTGTGGTAATCATGAAAATTGAGATACACGGAATTTATCTTAGTTATAAGTTTAGTTGCTCGTGTGTGTGTGTGTGCAACTTCGAGGCACATTATTCGTGTTGCCTGAAATTTTATATCTGATTTTTATGAGATGAGAAACATTTTATCGTAAATCACAATTTAGTCACACGGTGGTCTTGTGCATTTGTGGTAGACCGAACAACGAACGTGTGTTTTTGGATGTTGTAAAAATGAATACGAATGTCACGTCGGGAAAACGTAGGGCAGCAATGAAATCGACTGTTGTTTTGTAAGGCAATTTTGAATGATTAATTATGATAACTTTTATTTAAATTATGATGATATGAATATACTTACCATTACCTGAGTTCGTGCCACATTAATTGAAATAGATTAACAACGAAAAACACGATTGGGCATTTCTAAAGACTTTATTCTCTACGATTCAGCCATTTAATTTTTAAAATATTGCTCAACATTTTCCGCCTCGTAAAACCAATGTTCTTGAACCATTTTTAATTAACATAACATCATTCCATCATAAAAATAGTTGTAAAGATTTTCTAGTCACATTACACAGTTCTAGTATATTATTTGTTCATTTTGTTTCGTCTTAGGAAAGTTCATAAGATTGCTTAGTTTCGCTAGAATACATTCCGTCAATATTGTTCGTGTGAAACACCGTCGATAAACCTATTTAGATTCTATTTGATTGAAAGCCCTAGATCACGTTATACGTAGAAGAAAAGTACATCACATTTAATAAAATTGCAAATTGTTTTCTATTCAGATTTCTTGTGTTTTTGATCGCAGATTTCTAAATTTTTAAGTATCCCTACAAGGAAGGATTCATTATATTAATGATTTGATTTTCACATTGCTTTTCAGTTGCTACAAAAGTTGATTGCCAAAGTTACGTCACGATATTAATCATTCGAAGAGTTGCGAAACACATTGACGATGAGTCGAAAGGAGGACGTTTCAGGACTCACTGGTATATGTCGTAAATCCCTTTGAATTTTCTCTGCCTCGGTGTCATGGTGGACATTTATGTTCCACGATGAATTACACTTGGGTGCTATGTTGTAGTCTCAGGCAACACGTATATTTGATCGTTACAATTATTGCTTGAACTAATTGAAAATACGATTTGATCCTCCAGCGATAACGAGGACTTGGTATTGGTCACTTCCATCGACTTCCAGTTGGGTGATGTCGATGCTTGATCCATATCGAAATGTCTGCCGGACGACGAAGAAACTGCCTCTTTCTCTTCCAGCGCGCTTAAACTGCATGTTGGCATGATGCGATGAGGAAAGCGTGGCGATCCTCGAGTCCTTTCCCGAAGTGTTGGCTGCAATAGGATTGAAGGACGTCGAGTAACTGGCAGCTGAAAATTCACCTTTGTTTCTGGCACTTTGATATATTTGGGCTGATCCTCGTCCACGGTGGTAAGTGAAAGTTTCTTTTCCGGAAGAAACTCCGGATCCATACTGGCTTGGTCAATATCGTTCCCGCTTTTCGCCAAGGACATCTTTCTCAATGGTGTTATTGCTGATGCGTTGTACAGAGCATTGCAAGATGCTGTTTCCGTGGACGGAATGAACCGTGTGAACATGCCCATATGACTCCGGATGACAGCCTTGATCCCACTTTGCCCACTCAGGCTGTTCGATGAGCTTCGATGGCTAGTGGACCTGGTGAAAATTCCTCGAATTCTATTAATGAAACCAAATTTGTTTTCGGTGGCTTGTTGATGCGCAAGACGAAGGTTGAAGAGATCAGTGGCGGGCAGACAGACATCGTTCACCGACCGTGAGTCCTCCATGCGCGGTTGGGAAGCGAAGGTTACTGAGCGACGCATGGGAACCTGCATGTATTCCGCGGAAGGCCAACTTGCTCGCGGTATAACCGGTGGAAGAACCGACAGCAGGAGGTATGGAAGTCCTCCGCTAATGCTGGGCGCTCGTGATTTTGGTGCTGCTGGCGATGGGATTGATAGTTCGGAGATTATAGAGACTTCCGGCTGAAATGACGATTTTATTTGAAAAATATTTAGAAAATGGATTAAAAATCTAAAAAAAAATTCAACGGAATTAAACTTCTAAATTGATGTTAGCGGAATTAATTGCTGCTTGTTCAGAATAATTGGTTTATTGTTTATTGACAAAATGTTAATCACTGATTTCAAATAAATTACGCAAGCGATGTTGGCTTGAAGCGTATCTAAAGGATAATATTTTCTGGCTCCGTAAAACAAAAGCTTCGTAACCTCCTTGAATAACACTAACGAAATAATCAATGCATCAAACTCCATAACCAAAAACCATCAAATGACTGAAATGCCATTATAAATCCAATTCCGCTGAAAGATCAGTAAAATTGAAATTGTCGTATATAAAATCAACTTCATTTTCACACGATGGGCTCGAAACGCGATGAAAATTGAGTTACGTACGTACGCTACGTCGCATGAATTTTCCCTCTTTCATCACTGGCAATGAAACTTCATGAATTCTAAACTACGCGCGGGAAGTTTTCCGGTTTTAGCTCGCCTGCTCGGAAAAGTCATTTGGATCTTAACTAGATTGAAACTACTTGTATGTATGTGCTTTGGAAGTTTGGAAATGAATGGAAAATTATATGATTGATATGAATGCGTTGCAGGAATTTTCCACACCATCTGAGAATTTCATAAGTAATCTAATATTTGGGATTTGAATTTGAACGTGAATTTATTAGTGGAAATGCTTACGATTAGATTATGTTAGAGGAAGCGTTAGATGAAAAGTTATCTGGTTGCCGATTTTTTGTGAGATTAAATTCACTTTCGAGATGATAATAATAATGACAAAGCTTTCAGAATTAAATATATAATTTAACAAATTAATCTTCTTCGTTTCTTAGTTTCAAAATGATCGATCTTTCCAAGAGCAAACACCTGAGGTGACAATTTCAGATGAAGATTATAACGAAATGAAGCCGGAGGGATTCATGAAGCCTTTTATTGAATGAAATATTTTTATTAAATATTTTAAAATGTGTTCCAAGGTAGATGTTTATCTTATAAATTCATATAAACATTTTAATAATTGTATTTGAATGGCAGACATTTAATCGATTCTTATTCCAAACGAGGCTGATCTTAACAGAATTGTTTAGGGAAATCACATATGTCTTTCACTAGTCTAAAAGGATAAATCAAAATAAGCATATGAATTAAATTTACATGTACTTTCGGGCAGGACAATTTATCGAGAGGCAGATTGGGCAGAGTTGCTTTTTGTACCATATAAGCATAAGCATTTCACCAATAATTCTGATGATTCTTTAGTATCTATACAAGTTTCTTGGATAGTAAAAAATTTGACTCTCAAAATAAAAAAATAAATTAAGTAAATTGACTAAGATACCTCTAAAATCGGTGAAATTTAAATTGAAACAAAGACAAGATGAAAAGTAGGTTAAGCCCATTGAAAATTGGAATAAAATTGTTTAAAAGGCCTCGACATAAAAAATTTGTACAGGCAGTAATCGAATGAAAAATATTATGGAATACATGTTCAAAATTTTTCACAAATTTGTTGAAAGAAAATCAAGTTGGCATCTTAAATATTCATGTAGAAGCTGCACGAAATGCTTTGCATTTTATTGCGTTCGTTTTTATTTGCGTCGATCTGATTTTGCTTTAAGTGAATATTAAAAGCAAAAAAGGCCAATAAGCCTCAAATTTGTGAACGTAATTATTTCCTGACAGTGCTCTATAAAATCCATTAAATGTTCATCAAGCAAAGTTGGCTCAGCAGAAATTAGCAAGCTTCAGTGACTACAAATTTTCCTTTCAGACTACCCTTGTACAACAACGCTTAAATGTGCTTGTAAAATGTCAAGCAATATAATTTGCGTATAATCTAGCATTGAAGCATTTTCCATTCGTCTCACAATTTCCCAGCCCTCGATTTGCTTTGATGGTTCCCTTTTTTTCTCTTTCGAGATTAAACAAGACGAAGCACATATACATTTATTTATGGGATCAAGTGCCTCAAGGATATGCATAAATTCAAAAAACCGAACGAATCTCTGGGTAAACTACAAGTCTTACCTTTTGTGGCCCCACCAGCGACACGTTCGACGACGACGTCGACGAATTACCCTCCAAAAGTCTCTCCAAGCGCCTAATTTCGGCATCGAGGGCGGCAATTTCCTTTTTGTAGACACGATTTTGAACCTCGACACGATATTGTAATTCACGTCTGTCGTCGATTACAAAACGCCTGGTATTGCACTCCATCTTCAAACCCATGCTATGGATGACAGGATCCACGACGTCTCCTGAACGGTGGAGCAATGCAAAATAAACGGAAGGAAAATTGGGGGTGAAATGTTGTTATAAGAGAAGCATTTAGGTTGACTTCAATATTGCTTGTTCAATAGATTTGTCTAGCTTTAAGGATGTGTGTTTGTTACAGTGCTGAAATAGGTCGGGATGATGATGAACGCCACAGGATATGAGGTGGTGAGTTCTTTTAATGTGGCATGACCTTCAAGCAAATATATAAATTAATTTGAACTAATGGCATTCCAGTCTTGGAAATTGCTGAACATCCAGATTTTATTTTTTTAAACACTTTTATATTTAATACACATGGCTTACTCATTTCATCTTTAAAGCAATGTTCAACTTGAAAATTTTCGGCTTCAAAAAAATTTCGCTTGCAAGTTTATTTTGTTTATCTTTTATGGGGAATAAATTCACGGTCCCTTGCGATCCTAATTATCAAGGTTTGGCTGTAATAAGCATGTTTTAGAAAGCCCTTTAGGTGGTCTTTCTAGGCTTGCTTCATCGATGCTATCTCCTGTTCCTTTAGTCAATTGAATGGGGTAACTTTTACATAACTTCAAGGCCCTGAACCAATTTTGGTTATTGCACTTTGGATTCTTATCGATAATTAGAGAACTACTATTATTTTGAATCCTTGAAATATCGAAACTATTAAAATGGAAATATGAAAACTAGTTTTTATATATATTTGTCTGTACGCACAGCCTTGACAATTTCCTAAATTTCTATGATGAAAATAGTGAAACCTTTTCAAACGATATTGAAACTAATTTATGTCACCAGTTAGGACGCACAGCAAAATACTGAGACTCTACCAAGTTCGCCAATATTCATGGTTTCGTTTTAATATATAAAATATGATCGATTGTGAAACAACTCTCATTTTCCTAAATTTATCCATGACATTCATGGAAAGACGAATAATTTAACAACAATAAAAGCTGTTATAAATGTAAAATTATGTGTTTTAGGTTTTTACACAAGGTTATCAATTTAAATCTGTTGATTTAAATTCATTTATTTTTAAAGTCAACAAAACGTCAGCACAAAGAATAAAAGTAAACTTTTGGATCATTTTTTTTTTAAGAAAATATGCGATAAATTTGAAGGTATTATTACAATGAATTCCCGTCGAAACTATGAAAATTTTCTGTCTTAGTTTTCATGATGTAGTTTCAAGAAATAAAATCATTAGGGACCATTTTTTCAATCAAAATTACTGAAAAAGAAAATCGTTTTACATCGTAACGTGAAAAACAATAATAAGAGAATGAGTTTAATTATGAATTTTTTTCTCTCTCAAAATTTGAAAGCAAAAAATTGCTGAAGTACTGTGTCAGATTAAAATCTCTAAAGATATTAATTGAAACGACAATTTTTGGACGTTGAAGATGTTCACAAAAATTAAAGTAGTGAAAAAGTTAGGCCGGAAATTTTTTAATGCATAAATTGTATCCTTTAATGCGAATTCTTCTGAAAATTGCAAACAATCAAAAATCGCAAAATTTTATTCACATTTTTGTCATAGAGGATAATTGAATTCATTCGCTCCGAAAAATTCAACTCAGAAAATTGGGGAAAACTTTTCAAGAAAAAAAACCGATGTAAGTCCAGATCCAGATACCAATTTTTTCAATCGAATTTAATTCAAAGCCACACATTTGAGAATATAGCAAGCATTCTGAACTGAATAAACAGCAGGCAACGAAATATCGTTAATTATTACATATTATTAATTAGTGTGAAAGTCATATGCGAAAAAATTCACTTTCATCATTTTTTGCACGACTAAAAGTCTATAAATTTTGCTCTCTTCAATAAATCGGAAATAATTTTGCTAACTTCATTTGTATGCTCAACAATTCAACAAAGTTTAATTTCCGTTTATATTTGCTAGCAAAAGTACTACAAACTTGAAAATTGTTTTCTAAATAAGCCACCTTGTTCTTTTAAACTTTGTAAAACCACCTCACGTCCTGAAAGCAAACTACCACGCGCAAGAAGTATCTTTCGTCTTCCACGTAGTACCCAATTTGTTCGTTATTGCCTTTCCTTACAGTGTAAGAAAACACATA
Source organism: Oxycera nigricornis (assembly GCA_963942545.1). NCBI lineage: Eukaryota > Metazoa > Arthropoda > Insecta > Diptera > Stratiomyidae > Oxycera > Oxycera nigricornis. The sequence continues at coordinate 112,969,205 of OZ012661.1, read as the reverse complement.
AATAAATATCTTCATCGCGAGCAAAATACACAGCACATAAAAAGACGCAGGCTAAGTACTTACGGCGATCCCAGATTCCATTCAGCTTTGGCAGGAAGAGCAGACATAGTGTTGCTGTTGTGGATGCCAGGATCAGTGCTGTTATTGTTATAAATGCCAATGTAACGCGTTCCGAAATCAGATTAGCCAGGACGACAACGATGGCGCTTGTAATCACGACACTGTACACCGAGACGCCAATGTACTGGGAATCGTTCAGGGCCGGGATCTTGACGTGCCGCGTTTCCCAGGCCATGTAGACGCCGACAATCAGAAGGAGTCCTTTGTAGGCATAAAGCGCTCCCAGCCAGGATTGCGTGTACTGCGAACGACACACTTCAACCTGTTGCGGAAACATTAACGAGACATTTGTTTACTAAGCACTCAGGTACGACTGCGGACGTAATGGAATGTGATTAGTCTAAAGAGGGATGGGTTCAATGTTTACTTGCAAGGACTACAACAATAATAGTCAACATTTGTCGAATAGAGTCAACAATGCATACTTGCTCATGCGGTCATACATCGGCATGGTAGTGAAACCATGCAGAATTGGCTTGAGGTGTTGCGAAACAATAAATTAGCGAAATTCACTCAACAATGCCCAACTCAAAATCGATGGTGTACAAGGATTCAAAGAGGAGCTCATCGCTGATTTCGCATCGATTGTATTGTTAACATTATTGTTATTAATAAAGCAACAAATACCTGCGGCTGATAAACAACGCTTCGATCTGACGAGCTCATCTCGAGCGTTAAATTGTTCAGGTGTCGTTCAATTGGATCCATCACCACCCACAGCGTAACTACAAGGCCGTCCAGCAGGAGTAGAGCGCATACCAGCGATATGAGCTGCGTGTCCCGGAGCATTTTGTCCTTGCATACGCCACCACCACTCCGTGTGAAGATACGATGGACACGATATGTTTTGGCAAACATCGATCCGAACGCCAGGGTGAATCCTGCCGACAGCAAATAAACGCGTGCCTGTTGAATGGAAATTATTTTGCATTTAAATCAGCGAAACAGGACTCATATTCGTTTTGCTGGTAATAGTGCTGTAACTGGCAGTGGGTAAAGTTCTTTATTTTCAGATCGAATAATGAAGTGATGGGCAACTGTATGGCTTTTTTGTGCTTCACAACAAGGATCCACCCTGTTGGAGCAGAATCACTACGTTGTAGAGAATTTTTTCGAGGGCTAATTAAATTCATTTATTTATCATTCATGAAATGCTGAAAGTTAATTACTCGCATGAATGGGTTGAGACTGAGCTATAGTCCGTTTTAAGCCTACATTTAAAATTAATTGAGATGATTGGACGGAACAGGACCACTTGACTGTGTAGTAACTTGTGAAATCAACGAACTCTGAGCGGAATTCATTAAAAATATTCGCTCACTAGGTGAACTATGATTTCCTATGAAGTAACAATTTGTGAAATGTTTGCGTGTTTTTGAATATAAATTTAGTTATTTATATAAAATATAAATAGTCGTTGTAGTTTAAAACAAGTCTTGAATAGCAGGACATTTTTCCACTTGAGACTACATCCCGAGTGAGAAAATAAAACTGAAAACGGACTGAAAAACTTAGTAACTTTACGATGTTAGAAAATTGTCGGAAAATAAGCTGAACATAAATAAAAGTAATGAGCAACCATGGGAGAAAGTACTGTTAATGATCTGAAAATGGTCTAAATATGATCCAAAAATACAGACTGAAATAAAGAGACTGAATTCAGACGGAAAGCAGACTAAATATATTTTCAGGAGAAGCTGAAATTGAATTGAAAAGAAACTGATAAAACGCTGTAGTATTGGTTGTCTAATTTGTTTATGTAGACACTGAATAAGAAGATGTTAATGTGCTGGACGTTTTGTTATAGTTGATAAAGCTGCTTAAAAAGACAATATTTTCAAAATATTCGCTCACATACTACACATGCAAACACGATTTGCACACTTCCGACATTTTATTTGCATTTGATTTAACGATTTTCCACAAACTGAGAATTTCAAATATCTTCTAAAACTACTTTTTCCTTGAAAATTTACATACTTACTTATGGAGAATTATATAAACTATGCATTTCTGATAAAAACAAGAAAAGGAAAAATGCTACTGAAAAAATCAAAGTCCAAAATTGAGCTATTTTGTTTTGATTTCAGTCCCTTTTCAGTTTATTTCTAGTTCTCGTATAAATGCACAAATATTTGAGTCTTGAATCAACCTATTTTCCAATGAAAGCAGACAAATATAAAATTTTCAATCTGACTTCAGTCTCTGTTTTAATTGGAAAAAAATTTCCGCCTCATTTTAGTCCCAATCCCACTCAAATTTTCTAGATAGAATATTTTTTCAGATCATTTTCACATCAGTTTTTAGTGCTGATAATAATTTCTACTTCATATTGGATTGTGTTTTGATTGAAATTCAGTTTTCAGTCTAATTTTGAGTTCTTTTTTCGCCTATTTTTTTCGCCCGGAATAAATGGTCCAAAATTCGATATGGTAATTTTTTGAAGGCACTGCTACATAAGAGTACATGTTTACAGACTTCTTAAATAACCACGCAGCATACAATATTTAACAATAATATTTATATACATACTGCAACCGATTAGAATACACTAAAGGATGATAGAAAATCGGGTCGACTGTGTGTATCTTGCAATGTTTACTACACAAACACACCCAAGGTCTTGAAGATATCAGCAATATTTGTGCTTTGAATGTTATATGCAAAACATTTTTATTGTTTTGTGTAGTGTGTACAGCAGAACACGCGCATTAAATGCAGGTTAAAATAGGTCTCAAATCTCTGTCCATCCATCAAAACCTCATTTGCACTTAATCAGAAAAAAATAATGAAAATTGATACATGAAAATCTGTTAAAAATGCAACATACTAAAAATTTCGTATCCAAAAAACTATAGATTCCTATTGAAATATAAATTGCAAAAGCCATCTTACGAGTTAAATTTTACGAGAACTTTAGTCACTAATCCCGGAAAAGTCTGTCTGGAATTCACGCAATCTTTAAATTTCCATCGAAAAATTGGAATGGTAAATAATAAACCAAGATCTATTGGAAGATTACAGACGATATATAAACGAATGCGTTCCTATGAGGACGAAAAACGTTAAGCCACTCATCTACATTTAATATGCTGAAATCTAGACTGAACTTCTCCAGGACGTACGTAATAGAAATTGCAATATAAGATAAGCAGAAAAAAGTCCTTTCTAAGCTCGATATGAATCCGTTTGAAAGGAATAAATTCCAAACGAATTTATCCTAAGACTCGTGTTTATCTTTAGGATACTACATGAGTTTTTTTATACATATATGTTATATATGTCCCAGTTCGTTCTCGTTGCACAGTGTCTTGTATCTAGATTTATCCTTCGTGACAGTTGAGGATGATGAAAGAAATGTGCGGAGCCTTATGAGCCTTTATAGTATGTGGGGTGATTGCAAACGGAAACCATCATTTCAAGGACTATTTTTTTACGTAATGTGTGATATTACGGTAATTTCAGATTCATTTTCATGTAGAATGGGGCGAAAATTTGCTTGCTAAATCACGCCCAATTGTGGGCGATGATTTCCATTGGAACACAATTTCGGACTTTTTCAAGTAGCACTCTTTAATTGAGTGGTTTGTAGACAGATTTATTGATATTTTTATTTTTAGCGTCAGATTTCAAGAGGAATGCCACTTGCAATTTGTTTTATTATAGCTTCTTGATGCTAAAGAACAAAGTTGTAAACATCTCACATGGTTGATTCATTTCATAGATACAACACTCTCTGAATATTTAAGAGACTTAACGATTTTCAACAACAAAAATTTAACCATTTTTTTTAATAGAAAAAAATGAGAGACTATTTTGAATTTTTTATATATGTTAATTGGTACCTTCAGTGTACAAAAATATTATTTTTAGATTTTTTTATTGTTTTTTTTTTACCCATAACAATTTTTTTTATTAAGAAAAAGATGGCGGACGTGATTTCAAGTGACAGGATCATCTGGGGAAAAACAAAATGCAAACTTAATCCTTGTTTAAGCGCCTATGATAGGTACTCGAATATTTGTTTGTTTTCATAAAAAATAGCAAATTGGCGATAATTTTTTTAAGGAAATTTTTTTTGAAGTTGGACAAATGAGTGGAAATTGGGAATTTTGATATCGATCATTTTCGTTCCACTACCGGCTATAGCCATATATGTTTACAACAACATATTAAAAATCAGAGTGATCGGTTGAGTAGTTTTTCTAAAATCATGTCCGCCAGCTTGAAAAACATGAATTCGAGAAAACCGCGTTCACTTTTTTACGAACTACGAAGCACCTTTCTAATAAATCTTTCGAAGTTAAATCTTCGTATATTGGCTTCAAAATTTCTTGATCAAGAGGTGGACCATGCTTATACTTTCTTAATTCAGGAGAGGTGAGTCGAGATACCGAAAAACAGCGGTGCGTCAAAAATGCTGTCTTATGGCATCCCGTTATACACGCTTGAAAATACTTTAAAAATTAAAATATCATTATAAATCCTTTTAAATCGTATTTTAAAAAAAATTTACTTACGAAATTTACTAACGAAATCTCTAATTTTTTTTAGATTTGTTGAAAAATTGTTACCTAAAATATCCCTTAAATTAGATGAAAACTATGAGAATGTAACTATCTTTAAAAGAAAGGAGAACAGTTCTTGGTATTGATTATAAAAAAGCGTTACGGCATGAAAAATTCATCAAGCATAGACAAGAAGATATCAAAAACAGTTGTGGTATAGTAAGAAAAGACAAATACTGTGAATTTTGCATGAAATTCACCTAGTCCTAAAGCAACATTTCCAGATTCATCAAAAACAGTAACGAAATTCTCCAAATCAAGCATAAATAATTCTGGCATGATGTTTGCTTTAATATGTTTTAAACTAAAATTTAACACAAAAACTCTACCTGGAAGGCATTTCTGAAGCGGCTTTCCAGGTCGTTAGATTTGAATAAAAATAAAAACATAACTTAATTAATAAAAAAAATTGTACAATCTAGAAAACCATTTAAATAATTTGTTCTTAAATATGTAAATCTACGTATTTTTCAATTTTCAAAAGAATATACTCTGCTTAGGGCAGTAGTACGGGTAAGAATGCTAAACAAATGCCTTATTTTCAATATTTTTTCCAGCTCCTTTATTGTATATAAATTTTAAAATTCACATTGGTGAAACACACATCTTGAAGATTACAAAAAGGTAAGTTTTTCATTTTTCTACTAATTTAAAGAGGGCGCCAAAATTGATGTCTCGAAAAATACCTCATCCCACTGTGGACAGATAATCTCAGGAATGAAGAATTTGAAATAAAAAACCAGACCGCATTTTAAAAAGGTACGTTTCTCACGTGATAATCTACCATAATATTTTTAAAAAATTATCAAGAAAAACAACACCGGTTGTTTGAAAAAAATTTCTTGGAAATTCGCCTTTTTCACTTTGTTTCGCTTGCTTAATTTTTTGGGATTGATTTTTGGCCTATATTCTGGTAGATTATCACACAAGATACTTGAATAAATAGGCACACCAAATTTTATTTAAATCGGTTCGGCCAATCCGGAGAATAAGTTTCCGTAGTTGGAAAATCGTCATTTCGACAAAAACGCGTTTAAAGTTTTGATTACCGAAAATATCGCTTACCAAACGAAAAAGGCGTATTTCAAGAATATCTTAATAAAATTTCGAGACGTGATCTCTGATAATACAATAAATTGAAAAACCATTATTTTTTTAAAATTATAACCGGTACTATCCCCTTAAAGGTTAAATCGATAATAAAAATATATGGGAACGATATAGAATTTTTTCGTAAATTGGTGGCTTCAATAGATGGAAACGCTTGACCTTAATTTTCCAGGGCTGAAGAAAATTGGGACATTTGTTGTCCGGACTGTGACAACGAATTGACGGTAAGTTCTTAATAACTTTTGAAAACGAAAGAAATTCCATGGATTTGTAAAATACTTATGAAGGCATATACAAATGAAAAGAAAACTGAACACAAAATTGCCAAGAAGACTTTTTATCAAATCGTTTTCTCTCTCTATCGATTAAAGTTCAAAAGATATTTATTCTGACCCGTAAGTGCAATGAAGCAAAACATAATAAAAATAAGAGAAGCATCATATATTTATTTCACCTCAGAAAATATATTTAATTGGAATTTCTTTCCGTTCAATTGTTTCCTTCATTATTGCTTCCTTCATATTTCCTTGTTTTCGTTCAATTGTTTCCTTCATTATTTTCGTACGAACGATCTCTTTGCGTTTAATTATTATTTTCGAAATTCAGTCACCATAAAATCCACCGCAAAACATAAAAGCCTCTTAAATATTTCAGTGTCTTACCGTCACATGTAATCGAACGGAAACAATTGCGCCAGTCTCCTTTGACTGGGAAAACAGAAAAATTACTCTGTGACTCTTTGAATCATTCAAATATTTCGATGTAGAATGTCAATGCTCATTGCTTGAAGGATATGGAAAAAGGAGCACGACACGGAAGAGTGATTTCTACTCCTTTTCCAGGCGTAAGGTGGTACCGAAAAGCTTTTACAATGTTGGCAATGTAATGTTATCGTGGCATTTTCGTTTAGGATTACACGTTACAGTTCGTAAAGTTGTGTCAAAGATACAGTCGATAAAATCGACAAAGTTTGTCGGTTTGTAAGTGTGCTTTTCTTAACAGTTCATTAAATTGAATGTCTTTATTTCAACCTATTTTGCAGGGTATGCGGTTTGTTGTTAAATATCTGATGGGCTTGGTTAAAGAAATTAATCAAAAGACAAAAATTTCAGATGCTATTTGTTAGATTTAATATTTTGGTGACCTATTTTTCAATTCATTTACTTTTTATTATTTTATGTAGTGGTTTTGGCATGACACCTTTTTTTGGGAAAAGTCAAAAAGTCTTAACTTTGCCAAGTTTTCAAGTGAATTCATCTTTGAATTTAAAATATGTTTTTATGTTTTTTGGAAATAATCAAGTGTAATATTTTTTTCAAATTTAAAACTTCTTTTTCACTTTTTACACATCTTATTTGATCTTGTTCGAAAATTGACAATAAAGGAGATTTCTAAGACGTGATTTGATGAATCGAATTTTTACCACGTTCACGAGAAAATTTGAACATATTTTTGCAAGGATTTTCGATGGAACATAAAATTTTATCAGACAATTAATTACGCTCAATTTTAAGGCAAAACCTTTGTCACCTTTAAGAATAGTATACATGTACAAGGCATAAGATTTTCTGCTGATAGTCACAAAGCGCATCATATAAATTAAAGCCTACAAGACTATACTCTCAGATGTTTTTAGATGGATCACAGACATATACAGATCCTTTGACTGAGTTCTTGAATATTTTTTTTTACCTCAATTAATATTTTTTTTCGATCTATAAATATACCAATCGAGTAACATCTCATAATTAATGTCAGTTAGATCTAAATGCTTGTAACTTCTGCTAAGCAGTGATTTTTTTAACTCAAAAATTATGAAGAATGGAGAAAATAAAATTTTCCAAACATCTAGAAACATTGTTTTTTAGGTTTCCGATTAATTTTCCATTCATTTACTGATTTGACTAGCTGTGTATGATGTTTCTCTCTCTCTCTCTCTCTCTCGCTCTCTAAACAATAGTTCAATTAAAATAAGAAGACATCCATTTTATGTATCAACTCCTTGAACAACTACACTGAAATATAAATAAATTTAAAAAAAAACTAATATATAAGTGAATTGAATCAATTTGGAGACAAAGTCAATTTCAATTATTGCTAGCTTTTGTTAACCAAAAAACCAATCAATTTCAAATTAAAAACAAATATCCAAAAGATTGACTCAGTAAGAACTTAAGATTGAGAAGCTTTAGCTTTTCTTCTACAAATATCTTGTTTGGGTCGTCCCATTCAAACAAACACAATACGAAGAGAGTAAGTACAATTTCAATTTCCATTTTCAAATTACTGAAATGAAATCATCACCCGACAATCCCAGCGTAATTGAATTGAAAAAAGGAAACACGAAGAGAACCCTTTAAAAACTACTTACCGTACAAATGGTGGAGAAGGATCGCTCCGATGACGGTAGTGTTGAATGATCTAATCCCAAAAGGACCACTGCCGTATACACCAGAATACAGCCCACCGCTGTGATATTACTCAATTTTGGGCTGGACAACTTAATGGTCCTGCAATCAAATAGAAAACAGGAAACTTTGAGTACGACCCGTCCACGTTCTGTTCTGCTATGTTCATTCCGCAAAATAAGATACAATGACCACATCAAAACTGTAATGCCGGTGACTTACTTCCTTTTGCGAAAGTGTAGATTGAACGACAGAAACACTATGGCCAGGGCGATTCCGAACGAGGCCAATGTGGCGATGGTGTAGAAGGCGACTGGGGCGACTGTTGCAACTTTTAATTTAAAGACTCTTTTGGCAATCGGCACCTGTCCACTATGCCATTTGATGGCTTTACAATCAGGACAATCGAAGTCGAGATTTTGCTCGGCAGGATAGTACAAAGCGACCGGTTCCGGACTGCCGCGTTGTATCTGATAAAAGGCTGACGTCCCTATTCGATCGGGGCCACTGAAGGACACGGGACCCTGCAAGAAAATTTGACTCCATGAAAACAGTCTGCCGTAAGAGGATTATGGGTGCATGTACAGCTACAAAATAGAGACTATTTGAGGGAAATATCAATTGAATGGGGAGCCATTGATAAAGGAGGCAAACATTTTCAATGGCACTTTGAATAAAAGGAATCCTCAATTTGTTTTGGTTGGAACCGAAAACTCGTGGTAACTCATGTGTCAGGATATCTCACATTTTCATAAAACTGACGAGTCCATCAAATCCAATAATTCGAGTCGGTTAATGAATAGAAACATCACGAACCAACGAGAAGATGATTTTGACTTAACCAACGATTAAAAATTGAGGTCCTGTGTTGTGTGTACCACAATTGTTAGGCAATTTGGTGAAGTGAACTAGTGTATTCCCATTCCTTGAAGCGCATATACATTTTGTGTTAATTTTGTATACAGTTTGTTCTTAAATAATTTTTTTTGAATATTTATCAGCACCAAATTGCGGTCACATCTAATTTCATCTGAAAGAATTAACTTTTTTAATTAAAATTTGGGAGTGAAAAGTTCACCATATTTTGATAAAAGCCACAGAATATTGAATTTTCTAGATTCCAGTTAATGAATTTATTTAATTAGTATATCTTCCGCAAAAGGTGCATACTACACGAACGCTCGATTTTCATAAAAGATTATTCCAAGCAGAAATAAACCGCACCACAAAAGGAGCCACGGCCAACAAGAATCAACTTTAATTATCTTGCTATACTTAATTACTTACGGACACTCCTAAAAAATTTAGTTTTCCCAGCTGCCGTAGAAACTCCTGTGCCATATCGTGGCGGGTGTAATCGAAAAGATCCAATTTCGATTGCAAAGCGTTACGGGCCCAATGGTCCTCGGCCCCCCTCAAGGCCAAGGCGATCGCCCAAACAGCATCATACGTTTGGGGAACGTACTTGGATAGCGGGGCCGGCACTTGAAGTTCATTTAGCTGTCTTACGAACATTTCGTTGCTCTACGGATTACTACTTAATTTATATACATTTGTTAGGAAGGGTTGATAGTCAGCAAAAATTACCAGTCCGCTGTAGCTGCTCCTGTTGCCCACTATGCTGTTATGGCTTGATACTATAATAACATTTTCCACAGTCCTTTCCAGCTGCGAGGATAAACATCCGTTGGGCTGTTGCAAATGCCACCACGGCGGTCCCATACTCTCGTGCAGAATCCACGCGTAATCTGCTCCGAACATCCCTAATTTGAAAGCCTCGCAAAAGATTTTCGGGGCCAATTCGGTGGAGAAGCTGCCGATAATTATTCGCGTATCCAAGTCCTGGGAATACGAGATAAACAAACAGAGGAGCTAAACGATGATTTATTATTGATGGAAAGTGAACACCCAATAGAATTTATGTGGATGTGCTTGACTTGGAGCTGAATTCGGGGCCGCATTTCATCTATGTCTTTCGCAAGAAATGGTGCGAGGAATGGGTTTTTATCCTTAATAAATGTGTTAAGGCGTTTGGTATCGTCTCAGTTCAGTTGAAATTTTAAATCAAATTTATTTAGATTAAGGGAAAATTAATGGTTATTTGTTTGCACTCAATAAATTTATTGGTTGGATTTTCTTCACGGTTTTTGTCTATCAATTAGCCATTTGTATAATTTACGGGAATTTATTCTTATATTTTTTCAGTGAGTGGTGGGAAGGTTTATTATTTTTTAGATAATGATAAACCGGGGTCACTCAATCTAAAATAAAGAAGTTTAATAGTATAAAAGTATTGTTTCAAGTTTAATAAACTTATAATACATTCCAAAATAATAAAATCACTGAATAATTAAGATGAATTGAATTTAAACGCATTGCTTGGAACATAAGTGATTCTTCTTAAAGAAATTAAATTCAAAAAAGATACCTATCAATTTGAAGCAGTGCATGTTCCACAGAAACGACGAAAACTCTTAGAACTTTTGATTTAATGGCGAAAAACATGCAAGGTATGCGAAATATTTGATGTTCATCACTGAAATAATTTGGAAACTTGTGAGTAATTGTTGAACACTTTTTTTTGTGTTTCATACACTTTCTTAAATTCAATTCAGTAAAAAGTAATTCATATCATGTTCGACTCTTGGCTAACCGCCTAGAAATGCAAAATGAAAAACATTCCAAATACAAGAGGTGGATCTAAGAATGTACGAAATCAGTCACTGTATTACTAAAAGGCTTGGGAACTTTAAAAAATAATTTAAAAAAATCATTTATGATTATAATCATTTCCAAGCCATTTTTCATGACAAATCGAATAAAATCTCCCAAAACTTCACTCATAAATTTGATGACTTCCAATTTGAAATATTAACCATTCGCATTGCTCTGCGATAAAATGTGTACGAAAAACGAATAAATTTTACCTATCAGATTGAAACCTCATCTTTAACATTAGTTACCTTTACGGTATTAGTTACCTTTACGGTATTTAATGCATACAAAATAAAAAAAAACTATCGAAAAAAATTAAACCCAAAAATTTGTGAGCCATAGAAAAATAAAATTTTAACAATTAAAAATTCGACATAAAAAATTTAATTGATTCATGTACAACTGCAACGACTTTTCTCGAAATGATTGCAGCTTTTTAATAGGATTTGGATGATAGACTACTGGTACTAACATCAAGGATTGAAGTCTCAAAAAAAACGCAGCACTAAAATCATGATGGTTTCCAGTATAGAAAAATATATCCTGTCTTTGAAGTGCTCAATAATTTTTTAATGGATTGTGATGGTAAAGATATATTTCATGATGTGGAACCAGAAGTTATGTGGCAGTTATCAATTGATAAATCAATTTTATTTGCTTAGACAAATGATGTGTTTTTTTAGCATAGACGTTGGATGAGATGTGCAGTGTTGCAGCTCCATGCATATTTTAAAATTATAAAATTAATGCCAAATCTAAATGATCAAAAGAGATCCTTCGATGTACATGAGAAACATATATCGTGTATTTTTCTTTCAATTTTTATCCGAATTAATTCAAATGATTCCTCACTCACTTGAATAAGTTTCGTTTTCAAACCAAATCGAATCCTCGTCAGAAAATATATAATATAAACACATTTCTCATCGTCAAACTCCATTTCTTGCTTAGCATGTCAATGGAAAGCGACACTTCCAAGCCGTTCATCGACTCCATACAAATTTTACGGGGTGTATCAATGCGTAACCAACCCTTAATAGCATCAATTGATCCTTGAAATCCGTTTCGGCAAATGTTATCGTCGCCGCACATGATATGTTGGCTGCTTCCAGTTCCGTCACCAAATCGTTCACAGCCAAAGAATGGACCTCCTCGTTCTGGGAGAATGTCGTCACCGTGTCCCAGCCGAATTTCCTTATGAAGGCAATACGGGCGGGATTGTGGGACGAGTCGGGTGCTACGGTGCGAAAGAAAAATGGAAATTCGTGTCGGTCACTTAAGGCTGGTGATGTCGACCCAAACGATACCTAGAGTGGAAAAATAAATACAGAAAAAGGACAAGAATCGAGACATTCATATGAAAGTGCTGTTAAATCGGGTGCTGGTCAGTATTTTTACAGGCGCGCCATAATCTGTTGTGAGGATTTGGAGGGGCTCTCGAAAATTTCTAAAAGGTTTTCGAATCAATGATGCCTTTCTGGCTGACCTTTAACATGTCATTTGGCTGACTAAACGCCCGGAAAAATAAATCGACACAGGTGACAAAGGGTTACATTTTCCCAGAAACATTTCGTGCAGAAATCACTAAGCCAAGTCCTAGAAATCGATGAATGAGAATCTCATTTGATAATCCAAAGAAAGCACAGTAACTTATTTTTGAATTTTCACAGTTCACTTTGAGAAACAGCTAATCATATTTCTTAGTATTTAAAGCTTTGTGAACCATCCATATGGTCTCATCTTTGTGTGGATTCTTAGAAATATCATGAAAAACAGAATTTACAGACCCATTTCCAATTGGTTTCATGTCACTCGTGGGAATAACACCCAAATGATAAAAGACTTCCAACCTCTAGTCCAGATGAAACTTATCGCAAATTGGCTGCGGAAGTTATTTTTTTTTCTTCGTTCTTCCGGATGCCACAATTGAATGTTGCCAAAGAAAGCGTCCTGTTTTATTGGACCAACTTACCTGTACAATATTCCAGTAGGGAACAACTTTTGCTAGACTTTCCGTGACTTCGGAACAGGCTGATCCCAAGAGCATTACCATTCGTGTCGAGTGTTGCGTGTATAATGCGTGAAAGAAACGGTCAACTCCCACGCCAGGATCGCACTGAAGGTGAATCGCAACCAAACAGGACATGAGGGAAGAAAAATGAAATGTTTATTTAAGATGATCCGTGTCAAATAGGTTTGTAAGAGGATGTGAATGTAAATATTTGAGTATGGAATGGAGGCAACATGAAATGTTTGAACAGGATTGATTGTGAATGTGGATTTTGGATTTTGGAACGTCAAGTTAGTTTTAAAATATATATGTATATATATATATATATATATATATATACATATATATATATATATATATATGCAGCGGTGTTTTTTTTTGGAAATTCGCAGGGTGCAACGTCATCATTTAAATTATAAATCAATTATCTTCGTCTAAAATAATTGATTACCGGAGCTTTTTTTTATTTTTTTCCGACATATTTTTGAATCGATTTTTTCAGAAACTTTGGAAATGAAAAAATGTTGACAACACTAAGAAAATATTAGTATTTCAATAAGACACAAAATTTACAATATCTTGAATTTTTTAATGATCCTCTGAATAACTTCTCCTTAAAGTTTTCCAGAGAGAACCAAACTTTTAATAGTAACCTTAGCAGTGAAAAATCGTTCAATATTTGAAACGGACCGTCTTCAACATACAGTCTGTTACGTAGGACATAGAGGGCACCTCAGTCCTCCATGCTTTATGGAGGGATTCAGTTGTTAGTCGAGTTCAGTCGTTCTTCGAATGGTTTTTCGAGATGAGTGCTGCTTACGTTTCGCGCTTCGAGGCAATTTTTTTATGTTCGCATGAAAAAGGACCTATATTAACGCAAGCAGCTGCTGCAAAATACATGAGGAATTTGAAGCAGTTTGTAAGCAAGTGGGTGAATTGCTATAAAACGGTCGCTAATCCCGATGATTTTCCTAATCGCGGAAGTGGAAGCAAAGTAACAAAAAAAGACGAAAAAAAGATTCTCGCAGTGTTTTCAAAGGATAAAACTTTGACTCTACGTGAAAGTGCTGTAAAATTGAAAGCAAAAGGTGACGACATCTTATGCGGAACGATTCGTAGGCACTCATTTGCAAATAAACTAAGATATCGGAGTACTTTGGAAAAGCCAATGTTAAGTGAAAAACACGTTGAAAAACGTGTGGCATGAGCGAAGGAAAACTTGAACCGCGATTAGAGCAACGTGATCTTTTCTGATGAATCTTTCTTTTGGACATTTTTGAGCATCAAACACGCCTGGATAACCTCCACTAGTAGACTGCTCCAAACACCACGTCAAGGTCCATGTTTGGGGGTGCTTTTCAAAGAAGCGGTTGGGAATTTTGTTCTTATTTACAGACAATTTGAATGCCGAAAAAATGAACAAAATCTATCAAAAGGCTTTGTTACCATCTGCCAAGCGATGGTCATCAGAGAAAATGAAAGCTGGATCCTTAAAAGAGGACAACGACTCAAAACATCGGAGTCGAGCGTATAGCGAGTGGAATGGCCAAAATGGGGTTGTCACTTTAGATTGGCCATCTCAGTCACCGGATGCAAATCCAATAAAAATGTGTGGGCTCTAATAAAAATGCAACTTCGCAAACGCAAACCATGTAATTTAGATCCACTTCCTTGACAAATTTGCAAAATTTCGAGGTTTTTTCCAAAAGAATATGCCGAAAACCTCGTTGAATAAATATATAAATAAATGTGCGAATTTTTAAAAAATATATTGTGTTTATAATTTAACAGTGACCACGATCTGTACAGACTGTATATGAAAATAGTAAATACTTTTTTATATATTTTAAGAACACATTTTTAAGACAATCAAACTTGAATTTATTTTCAAGCACAAATTTTTCAGTTTCTTTCGACAAAACTCTCTACATCGAATATTTCGTTTTGAATAAAAATCTCATATTTCATTTGGTTGCCAAATCGAATAAATATTATTCCAATATTTGCATTTGTATTCCGTGCGGTGCGGCTTGCCAGCACCATGTGTGACTCCTTACAATTCTGAATATGCATATTAGAGCACAACCATAATGTACGATAAGATGCAAGTGCAAGCATGCATACTATGTTTATTTAAATCGAGTCATGTAGGAACGAAGGACATGAAAGTAAGTATGAAAATTTCTAGCTATGTCGGATTTTTTCAGTCAGTACGTTGCGATGAATAAAATTCAGTAAATATATATTTATTTTATGATATTGCCACGAAAGTAGTTAAAATAAAAGTGGTTAAAAATCAAACCTTTGAAAACATTTATTTATTTGAAATAAATTCATCGAATAAGTTGCGAAAAAGAATTCAATTTATTTTTTGGAAAAAATGCCGTGTATATAAAATTTATTCATATCATTTCAGTCACGAAAAATAATTAATTCTAAATTCTAAATGATTGTCGGTAAAAAGTTCTGCCCCAATCAAATTGTATACAAACACTATAAAATATTTAAATATTTTTTTTAAACAAACAAAAAATTCGCATCGACAAATCTTAAAGTGGTAATTTCCATAGATACAAGATTTTCGTGGGATCAAACTAGAACTCTAAAGTCGATAAGCAATTGAGCTGGCACTGTAAAAGTAGCTACAGTATATTCTCGCTAAAAACTGAAAGCATAATGTAACGAGAAATAGTTCTTGAGTGAAAAATTTCTGCGGTAAAACATTTTTAAAATATAAACTTGATATTTTTATATGATGTTGAAACCAAAGATTTAATAATTTGAACTGAATTTACACATTCAAAAATATTTACAGATAGTAAGAATTTGTAGAACACATTTTTTAACAGGAAATATCAGCATTTCATTTGCTGAATTAAATTTTGATATTATTATAAAATACTCCTTTTTTAATGTCAAAAGATAATGTTATCAAAATTTAGATAACGTAAGCAACATTAGAAATTCAAATTTATGTATTTAAAGTATGTTTATGTTAATATAAAATCATAAGATAGAGAAATCTGACACTTGAAGTACGTTTGCTCTTTTCAAATATTAGCAATAATTAAAGACTACAACTCAACAGGAAATGAGTTCAATAGTTCAAAATCATTCATCAACACTTAATCATGTCTTCCCGAGTAACAACTAAGACATCAAACTTACCTCTGTGTCATTTGTCATCAGCTCCAAAGTATACCCCGGCAACAGCTTCCGATGATTGATATGTTCCACGGCCATTTGAGCAGCGGCCAATTCACTGAGACCTTCTGGTCTAACCCCTGCCCGTGTGCTCAATTCAAACAACCCCAACAGCACAATCTTACCCTTGGAGTCACGCACCAGATTCTCACTACGCCATCTGCGCTCCTTCTCGAAAACCTCATTAACTTTGAAAGGGTTCACAAGAACTAAGGAAAAACTCTTGCTCGTCGCTGCCAGCTTTTTGGTCCTCCTAATCCTAAAGATATCACTGTAATTTGCACTATTAGCACCATCACCGCCCGGCACCTGTAACTCACGTGACGTCACGTTCTCCCCACTACGTACTATCCAATTGTTTTTGCTAGGGAATGTCCTGGCCGTGTCGGCCCAGCCACCCTTCCTAGCCCACACACTATCACTGGCGTTAGCGCTAGGCGGACGGAGTAAGTTGTTAACGTGGTTTTTGTTAAGACTTGTGTCGTGTTGAGATCCTTTATTACTGCTATTCGTACTACTATTTGGGTCGATGCGACTTGGTCCTTGGTATGTGGAATCCGTGAAAAGCGGAATGGATGTGGTCAGAAAATAGAGCAGAAAAAGATAATCTGTTATCGCGTTGTGGATGCTGAAATGCAGCATTGTTCTCGTTATGTGGTGGGATTATCCTGGAATCACTCTCGCGAATGATTCTAATTGTGTAATCTTATTTGTGGCAACCACAAGTGGGCAGTCTGCAAATTCATTCCATATCACCGGATTGTGGTGTCGTTAATCCACCCTTCACAGCAACGGATGGAGTTTTACTCCTAGGTGGGAGAGTTGTTAATCGGGGCATCATTTAAGGTGTTCGCTCCTTTCATCTTGGAAAATGTTGAGTTGTAGCAAATTACATTCCAGATGAGCAGAGTTTCCATGTAAGTAAGAACGCTTCGTACTTCCGACAGATTCTGAAACGATAAGGATTATTTCATGGAAAGCATTATTTGAATAATATTCGAAGATACTTATTTCAAACGAAAATTCACATTTTTTTACGAAATATAGTAAACACAAGAAGACATTTATTATCAAGCATGAGCGATTTTCCTGGGAGAATTTTCACAACCAAAATTTGAAAAGGTGTTTTTCTAATTTTCTGCACGGGTACAACTGTTAACATTAGTAGCTCTCGCATTTATTTTGACATTTTTAATCTAAAAAAAACCTTCAACACTACTCAAATCTCATTTCTTTGAAAAATGATGAAAAATTCATGCACACATTTGAACATTTATTGTAATTTCTTCTTAAGAACATTTCAAACACATCAGATGGATTGTGTGCCATACACAATCCATCTTTCAATGACTTCAATTTGAAACTCCTTCAAAAGTTTCTAGCTTTTAAAATCCTTCATAATCTCATCAAAACATCAAGTGGCTGCCATCAATTATTTCACCGCCAATAAATAAATCAAATAAATAAATAAATCCTTAAGCTACGAACGCTATAAAAAGGACGAAAAGATTGAAACGAAATCGTATTATGATTATGTGCGCGTAACCACAAGAAATATATCTTTCTTGCGAACGATATCAATAATAAATTACACTAGATATGAATGATTCAGGACATAGATGGCAGTTTGTAAAAGAAGTGTATTTTAGTTGCTTGTAAGAAATGTATAAGTTTTTTTCTGCCTGTCAGATACTTGTTGATATCTATCTGAAGTGTGATCTTTGTAGTAGTGCAAGTGAGATTTATTTCTCGGGTGGTGTTAGCAAGGACTTTCTTCTCAAGATATATTTGTCACAAACTTGAATTTATAGTTGAATTTGATGGGACCAAGGACGAAGCTAATTTCATTGAAAACAGGACATTATGTTAAAGAACGCTCCGCTCGGACAAATCTTTGATTTTCACTCACTCAGGTATATTCGTGAGAACTGAGGTCATAAATAAATGGCAGGCATGTTGATTACGTTCATTAATGTCTGGGGGGAAATGATCATACATTAATATTAATTAAGTCTGTAGAAAGCATCAAACTGGTGTTCTTTTAGTGAATACCATATCATAAATACTGACGAATAGATACATTAGAAATTTGTAGAAGATAAATTTAAACTTGCACTTAAAAATAGTAGAAAGTCTCATCAAACACATGAACAGGATCAATTCTTGATGCGTCATAATTACAATTTTTCAATAGAATTTTCATACCTTCAGGTGAAACTGAATCATGTTTTCCATTTATTTGCATCTATACTGTACAGTAATATTTGAAAGAAAATTTATACGATTTCCCCCCTCGACACGGTCAAATGTAAAAGCTATTCAATTTCCGCCGTTTCTTAGAATCAAACAAAACGTTCCAACGAAATGAAAGGTCCATTTTCTTTGATTTACTTTGAAAAGTGTGTGAAGTAAATGTTGAAAGGAAATTATCGCAAATTCAATTACAGTGCTTTGGAACTTTTTAGTGGCAAGAAAGTAAATTGTTGGCATGAAGGAAGGAACTTGAAATTGTAAATGAACTTGTAAATTTAAAAGACATCAAACATTTAAAGTTTCGTAGAAATATTTAATGAAATTTTAAAGTATTTAGTAGAGTTGTTAACAGAGCTTTTGTTTCCAAAATTGTTTGCATTTTGTTATTTGTTTCTAATATTTAATTGGAGAAGCACTTGCCATTGTTATATCTATACAGAAAGCTTAAATATACTGTGCCTTTAAATGGGTAGTACCGGTTATAATTTTGAAAAATAAATTTTTCATTTTTCAATTTATTATATCTTCGGAAATCAAGTCTGAAAATTTTATTACGATATTCCCAAAAATAAAGAAATTACGACAATTTGAGCGCGCACGACTTTTCCGATTGGTAAGCGATATTTTCGATAATCGAAACTTTAAACGCGTTTATCTCGAAATGATGTTTTTCCAACTTCGGATACCTATTCTCAAAATTGGCCGAATCGATTTGAGTCAAATTTAGTGTGCTACTTTATTAAAGTAACTTATGTTGTAAAATTTCAGAATATAGGCCAAAAATCAATCTCAAAAAATTTGGCAAGCGAAACAAAGTGAAAAAAGCGATTTTTCGAAGAAGAAAAATTTCAAACAACCGTTACTTTGTTTGATTTTTTTTCAATTATCACGTAAGCAACATTTCTCTTAAAAATGCGGTTTGGTTTTTTTAATTCAAATTCTTCATTCCTGATATTATCTGTCCGCAGTGGGGCGAGTCATTTTTTGAGACATCAACTTTGGTGCCCTCTATAAATAAATGGAAAAAAATAACAAACAATTTTTTTATGCAATCTTCAAAATGTGTATTTCATCCATGCAAATTTTAAAATTTATACACAATAAAGTAGTTGAAAAAATATTGGAAACTAGGCTATTTTTTAGCATTCTAACCGGTACAACCCTCTTAAGGGGTTATATCCACTTCTAAGTCCGAAAAAACATGGTTTTTTGTGAATATTTTGTGAAGAGTCTTTTTATTAAATAAATACATAAAATAAATGTACATATAGCGAATTTAATGTATTTTAAGAATTCGCGATGCATTACAAAAAATATTCGGTTCCGTTGTTCCTGTAGTAGATCTCCTAGAGGACCTCCACAAAAAGGTGTCAGGCGGTGAGGAAGATATCTCTGATTCAAATTATTGGAAATAAAAAAACCAAAAGATTTATTTTAAGGATAGATGAATACAGGTAATGATCGATGGAATAGTCAAAATTTTGATTGTTGACAAAACGGCGGCTTCCCAAAGAAAAAAATCGTTTTTTTTTTTCAAGAAAATTTACAGTTTAAGGGAGCTTAAAAAATCTAAATTATAGTCAGAAACCTTATTCCTTCGATCATTACCTGATACAAGTATCTAAAAATATTGTGTGAAAATTTCAAGCCAATCGGTTTTGCTGTTTTGGAGAAATTTTCCTCACCGACTTTGAAAACACCGTTTCGAGAAAAACGCGTTTAAAGTTTTGGGAACCAATTTTTTTTTGCAACTTACAACGTAGCAGTTCACTTTGAACTGACGAAATGTACTTACTTTATACCTAAAATTTCTAAATATAGCTTTCAGGTATAAAATAAACCTTTTATATTCTAATTCCAAGAATAAAAACATTATGGAAAGCATAGACAAGGGCATAGGGGTAATGAGAAGCAGTTGCTATTCCTGTTTACGCCTCGCCTACTTTCAAACGCTCGGAGACGTCTTTACAAATACGCTAATTTCTCTGAAACTATTAGCCGGATCAATGTGAAATTTTCGGACGATATTTTCAAATATATGTGCATTCAAAATATGCCAAAAACGAAATGAGATTTATTTCAAAATTACAAGTGGATATAACCGCTTAATTAAAAATTCTCAGGAGGTGAAAAGTTACTTGGTGACAAAAGACTTCAATTTTGAATTCAAATTTTGGATATCTTGAGAATTGGCCGTTAGCTACTTATTGAAAAATATGTGAGACAACTAATTTTCACACATAATTGGTTTCCTGAATATTTCTTACTGTAAGACCAATAACTAAGAACCGAACAAACTAGCTAGAAATGAAAGGATTGAATTGCCGATAACTGAAGCGACACGTAGGGAAAAAGGAGTGAAGATATTTTTTACTGAAAAATGCATGACTTAAAAATTCACAGTTCACGAAGAAATTTTCAAGCTTAGGTGATTTCAGCAAAACTTAAACTAATTGTTTCAACTTCTCATACTGAATTGAAATTTCAACCCAAATGAGGTCGATGCAAACTTTTAACATAATCTATAATGATTTTTTAAGGGTCTAAATTAATTTTCAGCTTTATGAAATTTTTTTCACAAGTTGGCTGCCTATTTCGGCTTGTGATAACCAAACATTGTAAGATTATTTTAATTTATTTGATTTGCTTCTTGGATATGAAACATAGCAAAATTCAATCGTCCATTAATATTTTAATATGACCAAAAAATAACTTATATCTTAATCGTAATGTTGAATAAAGTAATGAACCAACATCCTTAAATTTTTGAAATAGATACATAGACTACATAAACTATTAATGTATACATATTTCACATAAAATACTTTCTTTACCGTTGAAATATTCTTAGAATTTCTTTCACTGATTTTCATGCAATTTTCATTAGAAAGACTCTGAAGAATATAGAAATACAAAAATGTTGAACCAATTTTTATTACTTTCTAGGAAATAATACAACGGTTTGGTAACCATCTACCAAACAGAACCAAGATTACGAAATTTTGTTTTTTTTGCAATTCCTTTATCATTTTTCGCATAGTGAACGATGAAAATGAAATACCTATACAATAATTACTACACGAAACTGGAAATCAAATGAAACTCACCAATACATTACAATCTATTTTTAATTTTGATTAAAGTCAGTGATGGATAGCTTTATGGTTTTTTCAGCATTATGTCCCCTTTTAACTTGTACATAATGGATACATGGACATTCACATTTGGTTCCAATGACCAGAAACATTCGACCGAAATTCACTTCAGTTAGTCTTCTGCTGTTTCATACACATTTCAATAAAACCACAATATATAAAACAATACTTTTGGTCCAAGAAGAAATAGAAACACCATGATTACCCTGATTCAAACAAACATTCACCGAAATAACCTTCACTTTCACGGAATCCTTGTGTGGAGAAATGTCTTCAAAAAGAAATTCACGGACTTCTTTATGCCTCTTTATGCTAACCGTACGGGAAAGTCGAGATGGTGCTTCAGCATTAAGTACACATGTAATGACGTTCCATAAGCAATCTGTGTCAATCTTAAGCACTCGTTGCTTTCACAAAATGCTGGCAGGAAGCCACGGAAGCAAGGCTTCCTCACATTGAAGCACTCAAGTCAGCTCACGTGAACCGACTAACAAACGATGCACTCTATCGTAGACCTCGATGGTATCCGTATGGTAAAAGCCAACGCCAGAAACGAACCACTTCAAGTTGGGAAGACAAAAGGAAGTGCAGCTTCCCAGGCAAATTACAGGAAAATAGCAACAATGAAACCGGATGGCTTACACGAAGTCAAGGGTTCTATAACACACACTCTGAAGCTTGTTCACATCAGACAATTGAGTAGACAAGTTAGTAAAAAAAACTTCAAAGCTCAGAACTTAGATTGCTTCCTTTGCTTCCCGGCAAGACTATCTTCTCTAGCACGGTTTCGACTTCAAATTCCTCACGAGGACTTTCACCGACTGAGATGCATCATCCTTGCTGGACCATATTTAAATGCAGAAAAATCAGTTGGTGTGGAACCTATCCTTGCGCATGTTCTGAAGTTGTGAGAAAATTTCGAAAAGGAAAAGAAGGAGACATTGAATGTTTTGAAATCGTACCGGGATATTTACAGGAGCCGGTTCATTCAAAATCGATTCGAATTGCATTTAGAAAAAAAATTAGGTCGGCTTTTACATACCTCAACATGTAATCAAGACATGGTCAAAAACTACAATTAATTTATCGATGAGACTCAAAGTGTAACGATAGACAAAATAAGACCCTCATCCAACTCCTTCCTGAAATTAAAGAAATATTCATGAACTTATTCACTTAAGGAAACCAAACCAAATCACTACTCAAACATATCAATGTTGACTACCTAACATTATTGCCTATTAAATTTTTGGTAGAAATAAATCTTTAAAAACAAATAGTAATAGGCAAAACTTCAGTTCGGCTATCACATCAGAAATACAACACATCTAGGATTCATCCGACAGAATCCAATACCATATTCTTCAGCACAACATACCAAAAGGACCACATTTTGAAAGTGATTTGAAACCAAGCACTCTTAAGTTTTAAATTGAACAAAAGAGTGACGTTCACTTTCAAATATCAATTTCCTCAATTGAAACCTATATCCGATTCGTAGAAAACTTTTTTTCACGTGGAAAACTCAGTTTGGTTTGTTCGTTATTTTACAAACGATTTTCTCGCACACATATTTTATTTAATAGGTATTTGTTCTGTTGGTACAATATTCTTGCATTGGATGAATTCCCGGAATCAGGAGCCACAGGAGATATTTTATTGTTCCAAGCTTTTCACAGCAAGGTGACAAGGGTAGCATGAGAGTAATATCCTTTATGGACAACTTCTAAGAAAATGTTGACTTGGGTTGCTACTAAACGATATCGAAGTGGAGATTCAAGTCAGTTTTCATTCGGAAATGAAGTTTCATGTGATTGTTTCGCAGGAAACTTCAAACCCGGAGGTATTTTCAAAACACAAGAGGTTTTCTAGTCGATAGGCATATATTTCCCGAGAGAATTGACCCTTACACGTTGTCATGGCTGTGAAAATAATGAAAAAGTATAATAGTACATAATCCATTGTTTATAGCTCATCTTTCGAAGAGTATTCTTCATATTTGGAATAAAACCCATGGGGATAACTTCAGTGGGTATATCTACGAAATTGACCAGAGTGTTTAAAATTTTGATAATTACCACCTGGTCGTTGAACGCCAATATAACAAAACATCTCGTTCCTCATTTCAAGACAATTGAATGGTCATTTTTCAATCTTCAAGACTACTTCATTTCGACACTATCGTTTTGCAGGAATAAAATGTCCGTGAGGCAACCTAGATGCGAAAAAACTGCTTCAATTTCCTTTTCAGAAAGCCAGCAAAAGTCAATTTCAGAACCTTTCGTATTTCAATTATTTATTTATTTATTTATTTATTTATTTATTTAAGAAGAAATTGTCTTACAGACTAACACAATCCAATTACAAGACAATAAAAGAAGACGAAAATGTAAAAATTAATGAAAAGAAAAACATAATATCGATTAAACTAATTAGTTAAAAAACCCTTCACCTTCTGCTTATGAATGTAGAGTGATTGAGGAAACGGACCAAGTCGCAGAGTATTATGGTTTCGAGGGAGTCGCAACATCGGCGAATGATACAAGGTCTCAGTCCTAGCATATGGAACTGTAAATATGGTGTCAGATCTGGCAGGGCGTTCTGAAGTACGATACTCTAACCAATCAGAGAGGTTAGAGTTTAATTGATGGTGGTGAAGCCGAAACAAAAAACATTCATCAAAAAGGAGTCTGCGGGATTTCAAAGTAGGAAGTTGCAGCAAGGAAAGTCGCTCTTCATATGGCATATATGGAATTTTAAATTTAAAGATAAGGAAACGAGTGAATTTGTGCTGAACTGATTCAACCATAGAATCTAAATATTGGTAGTGTGGTGACCATACTTGTGAGCAATACTCAAGGATTGGTCTAACGAG
Organism: Oxycera nigricornis; assembly: GCA_963942545.1. NCBI lineage: Eukaryota > Metazoa > Arthropoda > Insecta > Diptera > Stratiomyidae > Oxycera > Oxycera nigricornis. The sequence continues at coordinate 112,944,786 of OZ012661.1, read as the reverse complement.
GCTAGTGTATAGGTTGACCGAAGAAGAAATGTCAGTAAACATATGAGAGTGTCTTAATACGAACCCGGAGACGCGAGAGGCGCGTGCGGTTATTGACACAATATGAGGCTCAAATTTAAGTTTCGGGTCGAAAATCACTCCTAGATCTTTTATTTGAAAAACCGGCGCAAGTGGAATATCATGTAATACGTAGGTGTAATCAATTGGACTGAGCTTTAAGGAGAAGGACATTTTGTGACATTTCTGAACATTCATGAAGAGAAAATTAGTTTCACTCCAAGAAACGATCGCGTCAAGATCCCTTTGGAGAGCAATACAATCCTCTTCTGAACGAATAACTCGGTAAATTTTTAAGTCATCAGCATACAAAAGACACTGAGATGCTACGACAGTTGAAAGGTCATTTATATAGAGCAAAAAAAGAAGAGGGCCTAGAATTGATCCCTGAGGAACGCCGGAGGTTGGATGGAAGAGAGAAGAATGTGCTCCACATAGGCTAACACGACAAGAACGAGTACTGATATAGGACTCAAGCCAGGAGAGTAATGGACCATACAGGCCAAAGTGAATTAATTTCGCTCATCCTATCTATCCTTTCTTCGCCATTTGTAGACATCGGCTCTCGTTCGTTTTGCTATACCTTGAGAAATCAAAAGAAGGATTTTCCAAGCCTTTTGTAATAATCTCGAGCACATGATGAACGAACCCTTGTTCCGAGTTCAAACTTCAGACTATCTGCTTATTGTGCGAATTCAATTTCGCATTGACGATGATGATTCTATATAAATTACAGGATAATTGTGTTAGCTTATCTGAAGATTGAAATTCGGAATGAAAGCATGACTCCGATATGCTTTTTGATGTTTATGAGATCTCTTTTGGATAATCATTTTTTGATGGTTGGCCGATTCGAAGGAATTGCCAGTTTCATTTTAAAATAGTTTAGAGAATATGAAAATGGAAATTGAAACGGAATGTAGAATGAATGAAGAAGAAATAAAAAGCATTTCACTTTAGTTTTAAATGATTTGTAAAAGTCTATGATAAATCAGTTTTTAATCGTTGAATTTAAATAAAGAAATTACAAAGGATTTGTGTGGAATGCAAATATTTCACTTGAAAAATTTGGATGATATTTGGTTTAATACTAAGTATTTGATCATCAGGAAAAATCTCAGTGTCTGCATAATAATGCAGGAAGCAATTTCAGTTAGACATTTGTAGTAATGTTTTTGCTCCTAGTAGTGGTTACCATGAACCCTCATCTAGCCAGCATTTAAATTTATATGATATTTACCCAAAATAACTTAACATTCTCGTTATTTTTTGTGAATCCTTATTGGGGGGGGGGGGGGGTGGTAGCGCATAGTTGATTTTCAAAACAAAATGGAAAAGTTTTCCTGTCGAGCAAAATGAAATTTGCATCTGACCGTAATCGATAAAAAATGCACAGATTTTTTTTGCTGATGAAAACCGAATATTTTACATGGCGCAAATATGGCTTTGGCTTTATTAAAAACATAAAATGAATGGCACCTTTTAGGTGGAAGTTCAAAACACAGTTGCAGCTGTAAAAATACAATTGCTTCAGACTTTCAGCTGCATCCAACGCAACTCGAAAAAAGTTTAAGTCTTCATCAGGTATGCAAAATTAGCTATAAAATGCGATAAAATACAAAAAGGGCCCAGCAGTTGCTAGAAGATCAGGATCAGGTAGAAAAAAGTCTATCCGATACAAATTTAAGCCGAAAGGTAAGGAGGAAATTTTTGCAGAGTCCTAACGCATCCATTCGAGATATGGTTCAAAAAGTTCAGACATTGAATGCAATGATTCAAAGGATTAAGAAGCATGATAATCTTCGAGAAAAAGGAGAAAGAACAGAAAACGTGGGGTCGAAAGCTATACAAGGATTACCTGACCAAATTCGATTATTTTGTGTTGGACGATGAAACGATGAAATACGTGCAGGCCGATTTCGCACAGTTGCCTGGTCAGGACTTCTATACAGCAGGATCAAACTGTGGTGTTAGCTCAAAACATAAAACCAAAAAAAGGCGCCAAATTTCCCAAGTGATGATTTGGCAGGCAATATGTTGATGTGGTCTCAGATCAGAGGAACTTGTAGCGAAAAGTACCATCAACTCAGCAGTATACATCGAAAAGTGTTTATAGAAGCGACAAGAAACACGATGCATCTGTAGCATTTTGACCAGATTTGGCGACAAGTCATTATGCTCGATCAACATGAGGACAACAACATCTCCGTGGTACCGAAAGCAGCTAGCCCTCCAAACTGTCCGGAACTTCGGCCAATCAAAAGATATTGGGCTGAAATGAAGGAAACATTAAAGAAAATAAACAAAATTGCTAAAACCGAAAAAGATTTTCAAAAAAAGGGGAGAAACACATATAAGGTGATCGATGACACCGACAATATAATAAAATAATGAAGGAACAAAAATAGTTCAAAGAAGCAATTAATACCACTTTTAAAAACATAATTATAAATGTCAACTTTTTTCGATACACTCTTTAGTTGACTTCCAAAAAAATTTCGTTCGATATAGCATTTTTCGAATGAAAACATCCTTTTCCCAATTGAAAATATCTTTCAACCAAATAAAAAACTTCATTCCCGAATGAAAAATCTGTTTCAAAAACGAATAAAAACATTTTTACGAATGATTTTTTTAAATTGTATAAGTCTTAATCTGAAAGGACATCCATGTATTTGGTAATAGTGTATTTATTCTTGGGGCAGCAAAGTGTGTGCACAAAATGCACCAATTTTCATTGTTGTTTGGGGCTATCGTGGCAAAATGATCACCGGAGTAGAAAGTAAGACTTTGAGAAAAGCTAATATTTTAAATAGTTGCGAAAAAATATTCGTTCGCCAGTGCATATTAAGTTTAGACTTATGAAATAATTTTTCAAAGTTTTGAATAATATCGATGATTGTTTGAAATATATTTGTCAATCATTTCCTTCCTTATGTTTGGAAAAATTAAAAGCAGGTAACGTTGCTTGATCACAAATCCGTACTCTCATAAACGACAATGATCGCGCAGATTACAAGGCTCTGAAAACATGGACACGATTTTCCGTATGGCCATTTAATAAATTCCATGAGAACCTGGGGGGATTACAGTGTCAATGGGAACCATTCCACAAGGATATCAAAATAATGCACTAACGATATCAGACTTGGACTTGGGACCGCTGCTGCTGAACTTTACAATGGGATTGACACAAACAAAAATACACTAGCTGCTCATCTAAAAAAAACATTTTTGATTACGGTTTGGTTTATTTTCTATGATAAAATGTATTTTAAATATCATTAAGAACGCCCTTATCATGAAAAAGGATGTTTTAATATATTTTATTTTAAATTTTCTTAAACTTTTTGGGGTTCTGTAAGAGGGTTGTCTGTATTTCGAAAATTCAAACAAAAAACTATCTCAATATTTTTTATATGATTTTCATATTGAGGAGACTTAATCGCCCCACAGTCAACTCTTTTAGTTCACGCGGTAGAATACCTAATTTCTAGTGTTATTTTTTAACAAGTATTTCAATTTTTCAACAAAACCAAATTTTAAAAATCAAAGTATTCAGGATAACGTTTCCTAGTTTCTTGTTAAGTTTGCTTGTTTGTTCAAAATCAAACTGAAAAATCAAAGGACAATGATATTCAATAAGTTACTTAAATAAAACCAAACCAAACTTTTATAATATTTTTCGTCGGATAGAATCCCACGAAAAACTTTCATTCCACCAACTACTTTAACAAACACTTTATTTCGATCGGAATGAAACCTTCAAAACCCAAACCAAATAAAGTTATCATTGTTGGCATTAAAAACAAATGAACTTACCCACAGGTAAAATTTTATGTGTGATGCCAATTAAAACTTTTACTCAACAAATTCGTAACTTTCTCAAAACAGCAACAACAACAACAACAATAAACATACACTTATCTCGACACTCTGCTCAATGTCTAGTCGCAATTTGAACAAGGAAGCATATACATTGACAGCACACCAAAACTCAAGCACATAACAAGAAACGCTTCAGGACGAGAAAGCCGGAAAGGAAGGCTGACCTTAAGACAACTTCATTAAGTGCTAGCACAATGTCACTAAATCCGAGAAAATGTCACGAATTCCAAGCAAGCGAACAATCTTCGCCTTTGAATGAGTAACGAGCACTGAAACTTAATACACTTGTCTCACTAGCCCCGAAAACGATTTGATGGTATCTGGTTTCAAGGACCTTTAGTGTTAGATGAAAGATTGCCATGGTTTTTCTAATTAATACTAGAATATAGTTTGTATTTTTCAAAAATGAAATGAATCACAATAAAATATATAACAAATGCAATCACTTTACAGCATGCGGAAATAAAATGCATTTCCAAGATTTCCAAAAAAAATATTGTGAGCTAACTTTATTTATTTGAACATGGTATCTGCAGAGAAATTTCACCTAAACCGTTAGGATGTTAGTTGGGAACTGATGCTTCTGAAAATCTTCTTTGGATAATTTGAGCTGGTGAAAGTGGAATGTGGATCGGAAGGCATCCAAAAGCAAGAGAATATATTCTCTTACGATGTTGGTAAGGGTGGGTGCACTGAACATTTGTTGATGTTGTCGAGGATACTCTTTTGGGTCAATATGACTTGCAAAACAGCCTTGAGACTATCAGCTGTTCAATGAAGCAAGTGTGAAGGATGTTTTTAGTCTGTAGTATTTTTTTTGGAAAAATTTATAGAAAATGCAGTTTGAAACAGGATATCATGTTGCAAATTGCCACATTTTTAGACGGTCTGCTTTACAATGTTTTTAGAGAAATTGTTTGAGATTAATACACGTTTAACATATTTGCATAAAAACTAATGGAAAATAGTACAGGAAATTTTTCTGGTGAAGCTTAGTATTAGAAATATGTACGGAAATTCAGCACAAATCATTGAAAATTAGACCAATCGTTTTTTTTTCAATGGATTTTTTGAAGTTGCAAATTATTTGGTAGTTATTCCAAAATTGCCAAAATATTCTCACTTTTCAGACAATAATTCATAAAATAATGTGGTTCAAATGTCCATCATTACGTTTGTTGATTCATTTTTAAGTTTCAGTACCTAATTAATTGAGACTGACAATATTTTTCTGAAAAATATTTTATGCAGAATTCAATAAGCATAATTCAGCTTAATTATTTTCGATGAATTTTCTAGCGTTATTAGACATTTAATTTATTGTTTGTTCATTTGAATGATTTCAAATATATTTAGACATAATTAAAAATGTGCGGTAGTTGGCGCCACATTATTAGATACAATTACGACCAAGAAACTGTTGAGAAAATATGAGTTCACAATGAAAATGCCATCAACTGACTTCGCAGGTGATTCACTCCGAACCCCGAAATTTTTCAGGGTTCTCCTTTATTATGGGATCAAGGTACTAAGATGTATTTAGGAATGTGTCGAATTTTATGTTAACCTTTTTAATTGCGAAGAAAATATAATTGAATATGCTGCCGGCGGACTTGTATTTTTTCAAAATTCTATTGAATGATTGCTTAGTATACCAAAGACTGGACAAAGATGTTGTGAAGTGACGAATTGAAATTCGAAGTTTTTGGCTCCAGGCGCAATGTCTTTGTGCGGAGGTCAGCAGAAGAAAAGGCATTAGACCAATGTTTGGTGCCTACCATCAAACATGGGGGTGGCTCTGTTATGGTATGGGGTTGTTTTGATGGAGGAAGGATTGATACTATTCGCTGAATCCAAGGTGTAATGAGGAAGGAGCACTATCGAGAGTTACTTAAAACTAAAATGTTCCCATCTGGATTGCGCATTTTTTGAAATAAATTCACATTTCACCACGGCAGTGACCCGAAATGTACCTCCAAGCTTTGTAAGGACTATTTGGAGAAGCTATCAGCAGAAGGACTGCTTAATGTAATAGTTTGGCCACCGCAGTCTCCTGATATCAACCCAATTGAGCTCTTATGGGATGAACTCGATAGAAACGTCTGAAATGTTTGTCCAGCGTCTACCGAACATTTGAGGCATCTTTTACAGTCAGAAAGGAATAAAATTGCCGAAGACAATTTAAATAAATTGTTAAGTAGAATGCCGAGACTATGTGAAGCTGTAATTAAAAGTAAAGGTGGACATATTGATGAGTCTAAAATTTAATTTAAATGATATTATTTCGTATCCTGTTTTCTAATTTGCGCTTAGAACTAAATAAAGAATAAATCCTATCCATCAAAAGTTTTAATTTCATTTCCTACTCCCGAGTACACCACTTTTTCAGGGTGACAAAATACATATGAGTGGTAGTGTATCTACTAATCGACATCAAAAGACGTGAATGTTTTCATTTGTCAATATTTTTGATGTAAACTGGTCGAATTATTCATATTTATTAAGTGTATCGTAGAGGAACGATTAAATGAAGGGTCGTAAATAAAAAGTACAGGGTTTTAAAGCTCACCTCACAATTTGTCGGAAAATAAGTGTTTTAAAACGATTTTAAAACGTGAATTTTAAAATTTAAATATTCGATGCGAAATTTAATACGCATAAAAGATATCGACCAACTTTATCCATTTCTGCAAATTGCCTAGCATTTACTGTTTTGTTTGCCTTCTTAAGGTGATAAAGAGTCCTTAATTTCTCAAAATGTTGTGAATTTTGTACGTGGGATTTATTGCGGTTGTCCTTGAACGTGCTTAGAACATTTGCACCAACCTAGAATGCATTATTAAACATACATAATTAGTATAGTTCAAAAGAAGCTTCTTTCAAAAACTACCATAGACAATAATTGCAAGCGAAATGTTTTCGCATTTTGCACACTCCTTCATTATACGAAAGCTACTTTACTTATTCCATTTCCTGAATAGCCAACATTCGCAACATTTATCAACCATCTCCTATATCCAAATTTCTTGAAAAAAAACTAAACAGAACCACTAAAAGAATAATGAAGCAAACGCTCGCGTGCCCACCATGCTCATAAAATATCCATTTAGGACGATTGCAACTCCGTAATCCAGGCTCACGCTAAATGTAATAAATGTAGAATAAATCCTCCTATTTTCGTAACACATCTAGCCGCATAGCTTGTTGGTCTGGCCGTGTCTCGTCCTGGTCCAGTGCCGCGAATCATACACATATATAATTTTCTTGCCATGAATAATATTAAAGTACAATAAACTGAAACGGCAAAGATCTGCAGATTTGCTCTCGTCACTTTATTGTAGTCGCAATAATATTTTCTGATCAGACCACCTCGTTTTCGTCCTGTATCTCAGCCTGTACGTGACAGTCCTGGCAAAGTTTAGTTGACCTTCTCCGGTCTCATGTCCACCCACCACCACTATCAGTTGGCACACACGAATCCACATATGTGAAATTTGTGAATGGCATCTGGAAAACTTGATCCTGATGTGAGGACGTTCGTGGCTTTGGTTCTGTTCCCTCATTCTGGTGCGCTAATGGAGCCGGGCTCCCCTCGATTGATGATATCGTGAACTTCTCGTTGACTCGTTCTGGTTGACGTGGTATGTCATCGACAGTGCTGAGATTACCAGCTATCCAACAAGGATATAGTAAAGGGGATGCAATTCAATTGAAAATGATTTATTGTAGCATTCAGAATGTGGTGAGTTCACATCATAACTTGGAGATATGAGAGATTGGATTCAAATATATGTGCTATGCCTTATTAAAGCCATTCATTCGCAATGGGTTATTGGAACGTATATCATCTGGAGGTACTTTTGAAGTAATATTCTACGCAGGTTTTAGTTATAACTGTTACAAATTCGTAGAAAGTTTCCATTGAATTTTTAGTCAAAAAAAGTTCACTTTCTGATATGTCCCACAATGTGAATCCAATATTGTTAACTTCCCAGTATATCAATGGGAATGTAATGCCCACAAATACTATTGATAATAACAATGTGACCGTCGAAATTCCGCTTCTTCATGGAATTGAAAGCTTCGCGAACACAGTATACCACAGCCATAACATTTGTTTCGACTACCTCCCGCATTGCTTCTGTGGTACTCGGATCCGATAGTTTGAGTCCTCCACGAGCAATTCCAGCATTATTGATCAGGACATCTGTCCCACCAAGATTCTGTTCAATCCATGCAAAGGCCTGTTTCACTTGATCATCGTTTGAGACATCACACTTAACGGGATGAAAATGGGACTGCAGATTGGCTGGCAGTCCGGCCTTATTGCTCTGCAGACGGTTCTCTCGACGGGCTAGAGCGGCTACCACGAATCCAGCTTTCACAAGATCCGCAGCAGCAGCCGCACCGATCCCAGAACTAGCTCCGGTCACAACGGCTACTTTGTTTTGCCAACGATCCATCTTTTTTATCTAGTGGAATCTAAATGCGGGATATCGCGTAGGAACCACTAGGCGCTTATACCGCAACTGAGCAACTCTGCCAGCTTTCGGCACAATTGCGATATTTATAGCATTATGAACGGATGGAGAGGAGAGCTGGAACGATTGGCGGAAAATATTCAACCATATAAAGATGCAACAAAGCGGTAGATAAGCTAGCCGACTAACAAACACATAATTATTTAATTGATGTACTGGAAATGTCCTCGCAAAACGCATAATTTAAGTATATTGCATTCCAAAGTATATTGCATTGAAAACAAATGTAAGCCCAGTTACACGTCCGATTACACACACGGTCCAGAAACTACAGTACCACCTCGAAATTCAATTATTATTCTTGGATAAACATCATCAGAAGCAAGTATACAACGTCAAGGATCAATGGAAACTTTCGAAGTAAATGCGAATGTATTCATACAAGGCTAGTTCAATGATTTGAAAAAAGACTTTGGTCTGTCTAAAGAATCTGCTCAACTTCTTGGATCTGGATTTCATGCGAAACACCTTTCAGCTCCTGGAACACAGCTTGCTTGGTATAGAAAACGTGAAGCAGAATTTGTAACTTATTTCTTTCAAGAAGAGTCATTAGTTTACTGTAATAATATTCCTACTCTTATTGAAAAGTTAGGTGTACATTATGATCCTTCAGCATGGAGAGTTTTTGTCAATTCATCAAAACGGAGTTTAAAAGCGGTTCTTTTACATAACTCTTATCAATACGCTTCTGTTCCTGGCTTTCACTCAGTTCATTTGGAGGAAACTACTCAATTAAATAAAATTTGAAAATCACGGATATCAGCTTTGTGGACACCTTAAAATTATATCTATGTTAAACCGTCTGCAATAGTTGTTAAAGCACGATCGAATCATCCTAATAAACTTGGCCGGAATTTCCTACGCAAATAGGGGTCAGACAGGGATATATGATATCACAAAGATTGTTCAGCGACTAAATCACCTACGATTCGCAGATCACATAGTCCTTATCGCCCAAAACCAACACGAGCTACAGACGCTGATCGAAGATCTAAGCGCAACTAGCGAGATAGCAGTTCGTACCGAGAAGCCAGGGTGAATTTTCAGTTAACAACACTTAACTGGAAGTTGTGCTTATACCGGAAATTAACAGAAGAATCAAGCTTGCATGTAGTGTGTTCGGGAAGAATTCCATTCGGATTAATGACTTCAAACGTTCAAAAATTTTCTGGTTAGTTCTAACAGAAGTCATTCTCATGCAAGTGTGGATCGGCTGTTAGTAGCTGGTAGTATGAATCATCTAATGATTTTCGATGGCGACGTGCAAGTAAAAATGGTATTTTATGCAATATGCTTAGATAATGCGTTTTCCGAGGACATTTCCAGTACATCAATTAAATAATTATTATATAGTAAGATCGGTATTTTTGTTTGCTAGTCGGCTAGCTTATCTACCGCTTTGTTGTATCTTTATAGGGTTGAATATTTTCCGCCAATCGTTCCAGCTCTCCTCTCCATCCGTTCATAATGCTTTAAATATCGTAATTGTGCCGAAAGCTGGCAGAGTTGCTCAGTTGCGGTATAAGCGCCTAGTGGTTCCTACGCGACAGCTTCAAGCTTTTAGATTCCGTATCTAGATTTTACCAGGTAAAAAAGATGGATCGTTGGCAAAACAAAGTGGCTGTTGTGACCGGTGCTAGTTCTGGGATCGGTGCGGCTGCTGCTGCGGACCTTGTGAAAGCTGGATTCGTGGTAGCCGCTCTAAATCGTCGAGAGGACCGTCTGCAGAGCAATAAGGCCGCACTTCCAGTCAATTTGCAGTCCCATTTTCATCCCGTTAAGTGTGATGTCTCAAACGATGATCAAGTGAAACAGACCTTTGCATGGATTGAACAGAATCTTGGTGGGACAGATGTCCTAATCCATTGCGCTGGAATCAATCGAAGAAAACTTAAACTATCGGATTCGAGTACCACAGAAGCAATGCGGGAGGTAGTTGAAACAAATTTTATGGCTGTGGTGTACTGTGTTTGCGAAGCTTTCAATTCCATGAAGAAGAGGAATTTCGACGGTCATATTGTTATTATCAATAGTATTTGTGGGCATTTCATTCCCAATCTGCCTGGTGTGTTTTTGAATGTGTATCCTGCCACGAAATACGCAGTCACTGCCATGACTGAAACATATCGTCAAGAGTTTGCCAGTGCTGGAACAAAAGTTAAAGTGACGGTGAGTAAATGATTTCTTACTACTGAATTTAATGAACTATTTTATAGTTACATGTATTCCATTATCAGTCCTTATCTCCTTCAATTTGTGCTACTTTCTCTTTCGCAGAGCATAAGCCCAGGTGCAGTAGAGACTGAAATCTTCACCAATCCCGAAGCATTGCGAAAGGCTGGAAATCCGTTTATGCAACCAGAAGATATTTCAAATGCAATTATGTACGTTTTGAGTACACCACCTCATGTACAAGTAAGCTGTGATTGCTGTGGAGTGTATCATTTTTTGGTTACACAATTATTGTATTTTGCAGGTTCATGAAATGATTATCAAACCCGTAGGAGAGAAGATTTGATGAGTTATTTCTAAGCTATTAAGCTATGAAATATATACATACATATGGGGTTTCAAATATATGTTATTTAAAGCAAAACCGATTATAATTTTTTGTTGGTATGCAATCATAGCATTAATCGAAAATTAATGTCGAAATGATTCGTGACACCATATTTATGACAAAGTTGAATCTTAATCACTCACACTCAGTTATTATTTAGCATATCACTTTTTCAGATACATATAAAATGAACACGTGTTATTTTATAATTAGTTGATTAAAGCTTGTTCCTTGTAGATGTTGATAATCATTTTTTGTATGTAACGCCTTCAAAGTTTCACTAATAATCAATTCGGCCTGAAACTGCTTTGCATTTCCCACAACGTGATTGCATCCTCGCAAAACATTCTTGCAACCTTGGATATATATTTCATTTTCATAATATACCTTACCACATAGTCATAATAAAGCAGATCACTTTACTTGGATGTTCGCTGCTCTGAAAATCTTGTTTTGAGGAAATCTTCACAAAACTCATCTCAAAAAGGTGGTCTACTGCACTTAGTTCAAAATAGTTCCTTCTTTAGTGATCTGTACTATTTTGATTTCACTTCGAGAAATGGTCGTAGCTAGCAGAATTTTTTTGCATTTTCTTAGTCAATGAACAAAAAGAATAGTTTCAATATTAATATTTGGATCGCATTGAAAATAATATTGAGTTCGAGCACACTTTTTCAAGGAAATAATATTCATCGAAAAACTAAAAATCACCGGTGACATGTTTAATTTCACCAACAAAATCAGTAGACTCATCCCTTCTTACATTTTTAATCGCATTACCAATAAAATATATATGATGCATTCACATGGTAAAATCATTGAACTTGATTTTCACATCTCTAGCCTCCAAATAATAAATAATAAATAGGGTATAACTCGATTGCACCACTAAATGATAACATAATCGCGATACGAAGTACAGAAAATTCATACGAACGGACATTTAATTTAAGCAAAATAATGATGAAAATCCAATTTTGATTCGGTATCTTATTGCTTGGTCAATAATATCTTGGATACGCATCACTCTCCTACAATTTCATTCCTCGTCGTGAAAGCAATCAACAGGTTGGCTCAAATGATAAGTAAGTAAAAGCTTTTCGAGTTTATTGTGGTGCTAGTTGATTCGAAGCAGCGACGACAAAAACCGTATGTGCTTTAATCTGGACATGAACCATTGAAAAAGATACAATTTATATAAGATTAGAATTAAATATAATAAGTTTAAACAAATTTTGATTATTCTTCCGCTTTTAAAATAATTCACGAAAAACACCAAAATTTCGGCCTCCTAAACTGGTATCCCTCTTAAAGCGACATTAAAAGGATTTTGTTCAACTTATTGCATTACAAGTTGGCTAGCTGTTGATTTCATGACTTGATGACTCTATCTTTTGCCAAATACAATCTGACTGTAAATTTGTATCAGGACTGGACAGTTACAAATACTGCAGATATTAATTTGAAATTTTATCGGGCCAGGAGGTTATGAAAGTCGAATATTAACCACCGTTCAAATCTTAATGAAACTAGCTTTGATAATTTTTTGAATTAGTTTCGATTCATCAGATCTTCAATAAATGTTCTTATTTTGGTCAATTAACGAAATTATCCCATTTGGAAGACTAGATAGAAGTGGAAGTATTTAAATTGTTTTGGAACGTAAATATGCGCAAGTTTCCAGAATTTTCATTGATTTTTAGAATCGATCACTTAAGCTAATATCCAAATTTAGAAAAAAATATTTCTAAATATATTTAAATATATTTCCAATTAGATACTTACGTAAAAACTTTATTTGGAAAGTATTTAAATCGCATCGGCATAAATTAATAATTTTTCAAAATCCTTAAAATAATATATAAACCGTCTTAAATATATCTCAGCCACGCACGATATCTACCCCTTGCTATTTTTATTCATAAAATATATTGTCTTTCTTCGCAACTTCAGGCCGGGATTTGGACAACTACTGTGAAAGACAATCTACTTCAATTTACAATCATTGTCATTCGCTGCAAGCCAAAGAACTAAGTATTTGTAAACACAACAATCAGTGTCGTTTGTATCTTAATCTGAAACACTCTCTTGTCGTGATTGGAGGATGTAAAGGCCTACATAATTCTGTTGAAGTGTTCAACATTCCGATTTAAATTTATCGATGTAAATCGACATTGATTAAAGGATGTAAGTGAAAATTTGTTAGCTGTGCACAAGCCCTACCTTCAAAAAGGAAATATGAAAAAATCTTATCAAGTCAGGATTTCAAAATGCTGAAGTTAATATTCCTTCGAATATCATAAATGAAAGAAATACAATTTGTGATTTCACAAAGTTTTAAAAATTTTCTCACAATAATTTTGTGTGCAATTAAAAATGTGTTGATATTTAACATTAATGATATATTTGCAATTTGATTTTTTTAACCCAACCAAATGTGCTCCATTTTAATTTTAAGTGCATTAGCTAAAGTGCCAATAGTTTCGTGTCTCTGTTTGAGTGCTAAAAACTGGACTAACAATATTGGACAGCTGAGAATAATTTAATTTATTTAACAAATCTAAGTTAATTGGACGCAACATAATTCCTAGTGGTATAAGAAAAAATACTTAAACAATTCTTAGTTAAAGTTGGGTTGAAAACTTAAAATTTTTGTGGAGAAAAGAATTTTGAAGTAATAGTTTGTAATTTTTTTAACGAATTTTTTTTCAAGTAAAAGGAAAAATAAAAGAGTAGGTCTTTCCAAGGAATATATTAAGCATGCTTTGAAGTTTAAACAAAAAGTTCTTTATTAAAAAATAATACAAAATGGCTGATCAACAGTCGTTTCTGCGGAACGGTTTTATGGAGGGGCTCCGCGGCACGCAGTAGAAGTGCACCAAAAATTTATCTGGAACTAAATAAATTTTTATTTCTTACGCTATATGAATAAAACTATTAAAATACTTAAGAAATTGGGAAGATATTCATTTTTGTTAAATTAGCGTGTATTTGAAAAAAAAATCATTTTACTACCAAAAAACAGGCAAAAAAAATCGAAATATTAGCTTATCAAAAATCGGCTACGCATTTTTATGTGGAATGTTGTTTTAAAGATGTGATCTTAATTTGGAGTGAAAAAATAGAAAATTGTTTAAGTTATGCTGCGTGCCAATTTGAAAAATCGTGTTTCGAAAAAAACGCGTTTAAAGTTTTGACCTTATTTTACTTTACGTCTTCTCTCAACATCAAAGGACGTTGTACTAACGTACTTTGCAATTAAAATTCTTGAAAATGTTTTTAACAACATCTATTAGTGTATTAGAGATGTTAGCTATTGAATGGTAGGACATAATGCTGTACCCGACGAGCAGGACACGTATTTACCGCAGATAGTCGTTTCGGAGCAGTTGGGAGGAGTCGAGAAAGAGCCCGAAATTGCAATGAGAACGATTTCTGGCAGATATAAATCCATTTGTTTCTTAGTTTAGAGTGTTCAAAAAAATTTCAAGCCAATTAAAACAAATTCGATTTTATTTTTCACTGTGGTCTTAATCATTAATTTTGTGAAAACTTTTTTCTGGAAACATTCACGAAAAAATTTCAACAGTGAATGGTTCGAAACAAATTTCATCGTACCGTTTTTGCATAACATTTTTTTTATAATTTTCGTGAAATAGTACAACATTTTTTTAAAAATTTACATTAATCAATTATTTTTTGTCTCATAATAAAAATAATAAACCGTTTACAAACAACCAAACTCGCATTTGTTTATGCGGTTAAATTTGGGTAAAACAATGTTTCATTCGAAAAATTATAATGTGTTAACATTAGAGAATGCCCTTAAATAATGTAAAATAGATTATAGTCGCTCTATTTGTTGGAAATAAACGCAAAGTTCAGAGAAGTCTTTCTTAGAAGTTCTATCTCAATTGTTGTGATTATTGTATCAGTGTGTTGATAAAACGTTTCATAATAGAATCTTGATAGTATCGGTGTGAAAATTAATGAAGACTATACTGAATAATATTTGAAAAAATTGCCCAACAAAAATTTTTGCAAATTGATGGTAAACCTGCTTAATTTTTCAACGGAAATAAATACTAAAAATCTCTTGCATTATGAGTCCTAAAAAATATAGTTCAAGCACATCCTTCAACCTGTTTCCGGAGATAATCATATGTGTTGTCACATGCCCAAGAAATTAACATGAAAACATATCCGATAATAAACACTAAACCAATCTGATTCAATAGAAAACAGATTCGTGATACGACGCAACAATTTCCCATTTTCTATTTTGAAACCCGACAAATTTTCGGGACATCCACATGGCTCGGCGTTCATACCTACAAAGAATTAGCATGACCGTCTGGCATATTCATTTAATTTTTTTTATTATTATTATATATTCCCTACATATCTCTATTAAATGCAACATTCTCACCTTCGTGATATTCTTCTTCGTATTTTTAAATCTGTTTATGTAATTTTTTTCCGTTTTCACATTCGCATTCACTGTCGTTGCGATGCATTCAGTTTTAGATTCGGTCAGTGCAAATAAAGAGTTTGTGGTGAAAGTTTTGAATTGAAAGTCGCACTGAAATAATTTTAATCATTTGGATTTTTGAACGGAATATTAACAAATTAAGTGCCGATTAATAAATGTTGATATTAAATTGAAGGTGAAAAAACTGACAGTAAAAACGGATCGCGAAAAGAAAATTTTGCGACATTTAAGGAAACTTTATTTTAAAATGCTCAAAAGTTATTCGTATTTAGCGGTAGAGAACTGTATATAGTGTTTCGTTCAAAAAATAGTTTACAATTGTTGTTAAATTTTGTAGCACAATTTAGATTGAATATTACTGGATTTTTACGAATTTGGAACTAGGTGAGTTTTTAAGCAGTCTGAGCTTGAATCTTGGTGAATCTTTGAAAATTTAGTTCTTTATTTTTAAAGCTTTGAAAATTATTTATTTTTATATAAAATACTGCTTAATAAAATTCGTTTTGAAAATGTTTGGTCATTTTTATAATTTTTTAATTATTCTCCTAAAAAGTTACAATTTTTTTCAACTTTTTCTTGAATGAATTTTAGAGAAATTTTATTTGAAGCTGACAAATTTTACGGGCCCTCTTAATATGTAGCCAAAACGGCATAACCATCAACGAAAATTGGCTGAACTAGGAGTCGATTAAATTAGATAATTATTGGTGTTCTTTAGTTGATCAAATATGTGTTGATACAATAACCATAACTATTTTACAGTGGTACTCTTTATAGATTGTGCCAAAATATCCAATCACGAGAGATATAGCTGATTGATTGCCTCTTGTGTGAAGTGATCTAAAATTTCATTAAACTAATGTGTTTTTTGTAATCTATTAATTGAATTAGTTGTAAAATATATGGGCAAGGTCTTCAGCATTTCGGGACTCCTGTCAGATCGGGGCCCTGTTGCACGTTTGAACAGTTCCGTTTTCATCTTAAAGGCGAATAGGACTTCAGGTTCGCCCTTAGGATAAAAATGGAGCTGCTCAAACATGGGACAACAATATATCGTTCATTGTTATGAAAGTTTAAACAAAAAATAGTTTAATTAGATGAAACTTGATGTATGCATCCACTGCCGTCTTTTGATTCGGGGAATATGCAAAAAAAAATTAAAATTTTGCTTCGTTCTCTATTACGAAGTCGTATTCGTTCTTGGTTATAACAATATAATAACTCTTATACCTAATGAGATTTTTTTATGGTTTTTCTTCAAACCAGCCTAAATAAGTAATGTGTCTTAAAAAAATTTGGAAATAATCGAAAGTATTTTTTGTTATTCATACACTCAAACAAAAATCTTGGAAATTCATGATAATTTGGGACGCATATTTTGTTTGGGGTACAAAAATTTCACACAAGGGGTTTGATTTCGGAAAATTGATTAAATAAAACTCATCTCTAACAACGGTTTAGAAAGAAATTCGAATATTAAGTACTGAAAATTGATTAATCGTCAATAATTTTTTTCTTGACATTATTGTAGCTCTCCATAAATGATTTAAATTTTTAAGAATATTTAGTGTCTTCTTAGTTTTTCCACTGAAAATTTATCAAACGGTTATTAATTACTAAATCAAATGCATTTCAAAAATTCTTTGCAAATTAACTAAAATATTAAATGATCTACAACGGTTTCTTGTTAATTGACAAATTTAAGCATAGTTTTGAAGAAATGTAATCAGAGTTTATTTATCATAGCCTTTTTGTTTGTACATTAAAATATGAACATTTATTGTTGACACAAAACTACAAGCTGGTTGGCAGTTAAAACTTCTCATTGTTTAACAGTTCCTTGTGTTTTCATATTCAATCACAACAATCAGAAGAAAGTATAGTGCAACTTCATGTGGGATATTTTTAAATTTATTATTACGGCGTTGAAGGCTATAATGGAAACAAATTGAATGAAAATCTTTCCATACATCTGATATTTGTTATTTCAAATATCTAACGTCAATACTATTTTAAGACCATGCTATGTAATAAAACTCCACAGACTACGCCAATTGAATCGATTCTATTTCATTAATGCCTTCTTTTGCGCATAAATCCATGAATAAAATAACATTTCCCCCTGTATCCCTTTCCCATACTACTGATTATGACCAGTTGAATAAACCACCCTTAAACAACAATTCCAAGGCAATTTACAAATGAAAAAAACCGCGACAATGAATTGATGGGTTTATTGATTCCGTTTGACGCGCCATTTAATCGGGAAATCTTCAGTTGAATTACATCTAATAAATCTACAAGACCTTGACATTAAGTTTCATACGTCTTTACATTGAATTGCAAGCTGTGTTGGCTTCTTTGATTCACTAATTGGACTAGCGGGACTTGCCTTTAATTCGCCATATATTTATGGAAATGATGTTCTTTCATAAATACAATTAGATAATCGTTATGAACAAGATATAAATACAACTACCCTCGAATCAGGAGTTGAGTGGCAAGGTAAGACAATTGTTATCGTTACAGTGTTTGTATGTACGTAAGAAGAGAATTGATATTAATTTTTATTCACTCAATGGAATTGTACTTGCCTATGATGCAAGTACAAACGTTGTTACCAATTTTATGGATAAATTTTTTGTAAAAAGATGATGCAAACAATGTGGGATTAAGTCATTCTTATCGTGTTATCCTTGGCGTCTTGAAAAGTGCCATGCCTCTTAGTAATTGAATGAAAAAAATATGGAATGAACAAAATTAAAGAGCCGAAGTTCAATTTTTGGATTTTAGCTTTTATTTATTTAATGTAACATTTTCGTTGTCTCCGTTGAATTCTACCAAATGTGGTTTTTTCTTCATTTTCACATTTTTTTTCAATAAGAAGCACCACATAACTATATAAAATATGAGACAATGCGGGCCAATCAATTCAAAAGATGAGGGAGAGAGAAATCAAAGCTTTCCTTACGTATGCGATCATTTTCTTATATATATATATATTATTATGTGTTAATAAAGTCGATTTTGGCAATAAACATTTAAATTTTGCAATACCACATCAGTTCAAAATTTTTGTAAAAAATCCAAAAAATTTCAACTTTTTCTTAGTCATTTTTAGACAGAAAAATTAGAAGTAATTCACCTTCTTTGTAAAAATAATTGATGTCATATCAGAAAAAAATTTGAAACCTAGACAAAACAAGGAAAGAACTCTTCAAAAATTTTGTGAATTCTCATAAAAAAGGCGGCTGCCACTACAACCAATAGAAGACAGGAATCATTTACAAATTTTGAAAATTATCGTTACGAAATGAATAGAGGCTACCATAAACCTAAAATGGGGTTGAATTTAAAGTGTCTCGTCGAAGATGAACATTATAGTCTTTGTTTCTATCTCTCTTTAGTTCTCATTAACAAAGTACATTCAGGTTTTTCTTGAGTTCAAAAACTTCTTGCGGCTATATTTATCTTTGCTCGAATCTTAACAATAAATTCTTTAGGCATAATATCATACCTTCAGATCTATGTAAACTGCATTTGTTTGGCAAAGAAGCAAAAAATTCCAGGATTAACGATAGAAACTGTGTAAATGGAGACTGTTGGATAAATTCTATATTTTTCATTGTGGAAGTATTCATTATATTAAGGAAAACTCAAGAGATCCCTTTAACGGGGGAAATAGGGTTAGGACAGGGTTTTCTCAATGATTTTCATGAATTTTTTTATAGGATAAAAAATAAATTTAATTTATTGAAACTTAAAGAATATTTTAAACATATATTTAAGTGTATACTATGAAATTTTGGAAAAATTTCCTTGAAAAATACTGAAGATATCAGCGTCCCCATATTGCAGGTCACAATCAGACTCAGCATTTTGCGTACATTCTGGAAGCCACAATCTTCATCTGAAATCAAACGAGGTAGGAGTTTACTTTCATTATATGTCTTTCGTCTATATGAACCTAAATGCTATCAAAAAATAAAAAATTGAATTTTTTACAGGAGTCAAAACGAAAAAGTATGATTTTTTACCATTTTTTAATACTTTTTGCAAAAAAAAATATTTTAAATAATGATAATATTCCAAATTTAAATTTATAAAGAGAACAACACTATGAAGAAAGTAACTGCCAATTAACAAAACGATTGGTTGAAAACTTTTCATAATAGCGTGTACGCAAGTTCTAAAAAAGTCGTTTTGAGAAAAACGCGTTTGAAAAAATATTGGCGCGCGGCCTGGAGGAGAGCTACTCACTTTGATGGCTTATAACAATAAAACAAGTCGAAATTTCCATTTAAAACTTAGGGAACATATTTTTCAATAGTTTAACTAACAATTTTTGAAATAAAAAAAACTGTTTTTGAACCGTCTAACCCTATTCTCTCCCTTAAAATGATTCTATCTAACGAAATTGAATGCAATGATTTTTCGGTTGTGTTCTATTTCGGTCGATTTTCAAAATGATTTCATTCAAAGTTTAGAAACGTTAATTCGTTTAGTTTGTGGAACCAATTTTCTTGAACCAGACTGGTTTAAAAAATGTTAAATAGCAGCTTTTTAGGGGGAGCTCTTCAAAAATAATCAAAATCCGAGTTAACTCATTTCATTCAAAACAGTCAATTTTTTTTGTGTCTAAGAAACGATTGAGATCCAAACTGCCGCTAAAAAAACCATTTGAAACAAACTAATGTGTAATCAATACTCTTATATTTTTCACCCTGTTCCCATTTTTTCTTTTGGTTTAACATATGTACATAAAATATGCAATCAGAGTTTACAAGTTGCCCGCAAATTTTACACGTTATTCAGCCTTCGTGTTTATCTACAAAGTAACGTATGTACGTCAGCTTAATGCGTAATCGATACAAAAGATAAATGGCACAAATCAATGAGAAACATGAAGGGTTGAGGTAGTCGTTGTCGATGGATGTCGACCTTAAATTAGCCCGCACTTATAATTTATTCTTAAAATTGTTTAAATACTTAGAAATTCACAAAATCTATCAATCCTTATTATATGTTCTAGATGTGAAGCAATTTTGATGATTCTTTTCAATGAATTATGATTTTCGTTGCTTTTTAATATCGCTTGAAATGTTCAACTTTTCATAGAGAAAATTAATTGCCAATGCACTTGAAAAACACAATTCTATTGGCAATGACTTTCAAATGCTTTTCCGAATCATGTGTCAATCATAAAATGCCTGGAGAGGTCAGTTCTGAGTCCAACTGGTTGAACTCCATTAAAATCAATTGTCTTTAAATGAATTGCTTGTATCATTTGAATATCAAAGAATGCGAAAGTGTAGTTGGCGTGTTTCTTTATTTTCATCAAAACGGATGAATCAAAGCATGTTTTAATGACCAAAATACATCCTGGAGCATTAAATTCTATTCATTCGAATTTTATTTTTAAGCGGGTATTACCGGTTATAATTGTGAAAAATCAATTTTCAATATGATATACCTTCAGAAATCACGTCTCAAAATTTTATTAGGATATTCCCCAAAATAAATAAGTTTGAGCGCGCACTCCTTTTTCGCTTGGTAAGCAATATTTTCGGTAATCAAAACTTCAAACGCGCTTTTGTCGAAATGACGCTTTTCCGACTGCGAACACTTATTCTTCGAATCGGCCGAACCGATTCAAATCAAACTTGGTGTGCTACTTTATTTAAGTAGCTTGTATGGTAACCTACCACAATATAGGCCAAAAATCAACTTAAAAAAATTTGGCAAGCGAAACAAAGTGGAAAAAACCATTTTTTTCGAAGAAAAACATTTCAAACACCCGCTAGTTTTTTTGATAATTTTTTAAAAATATTCTGGTGCATTACCATGTCAGAAACATTCCTGTTGCGATTTGGGTTTTTTTTTCATATTCTTCATTCCTAAGATTATTTGTCCGCAGGGGGACGAGGCATTTTTCGAGACATCAACTTCAGTGCCCTCTGTAAATTAGTAGAAAAATAAAAAAAAATATTTTATTTGTGATCTTCAAAATGTGGGTTTTATCATGAAAATTTTAAAATTTATAAAGGAGCGGAAAAAAATATTTGTAAATTCAACCGGTTCTACTCCCTTAAGGGGGGAATACATGTAACTGAACGAAAAAAAGATTCTTTTATTAAATTAAAATGTTCTAAATCCTCTAAAAATACGCCAAAAAAATTTTGAATCGCTATTTGCATTATTTTTCGAGTTATAGTCAATTAGAGGCAGCTCGTTCCCCAGTAAATCGTGCACACCTGTCACGCGTCCATGCCTATCTTCTCTTCGGCGCTATGAGCGGTTCTCTAATTGTGTATCCCTACCAAATTCATATAAATCTGAAATTCTAAAAGAATAGGACGTCGAATCGCTGACTAAGTTATAACAAAAACTAATAATCAATGATTTTTATTTACCGCAAACTTTCAACGTGTTATTTTGTCGCAAAGTAGTACTTTTTCAACTTCTGTACAAAATATCTCAAAAAATATTGAACCGATTCGGCTCAAATATATTGTTGTTGTTGAATCTACAGTTTTTTTTTATTTTTGGAGAAAAAATTTGTTTAATATTGTTTAAAACGCGCCTTTTTTGAAAAATAATCGATTTTTTTGTTTAATTAATGTAAAATTACATTTTTTTATAACTTTTATTGGTTGAACTATGAACTATAAATCTCATTAACATATAGTTTTTTTCTGGATGTTGAAGGTTTCCCGGAAAACGCGTTAAGTTGTACGAGATATTTTTTGAGATGATTTTTTCATTCACTTGCATCGCCACCATTTTGAGCTGAAAAATTATTAAAAAAATATTTTCAAGTATTTTGAGACATTTACTTTAAGGATTTGATATTAAAAATTTTCTGAATAAACAATATATATTTTTTAAATTAATCTGAAATTAGATTTTTTTTTAAATTTGACATGTATTTCCCCCCTTAAGTCAGTGTTTACCTTCAAATATTATTCTCAATTGGTAGTACGTGCCCTTTTTCTAGTCATAGTAATAAATGTAATTTTAAACTTCACTTTGCAATATTGCATAAGCATAATAAACCTTTATTTCTTTCCCACAACAACAAATTATATAGCCCCATTTCTTGTCAAATTGAGTAGAAAATTATAAATTTCAAAAAATCAAATGGTGTGTGAATGCTATTTAAATATATGCCTGCCTAGATATGAACATATTTAAGGATCGTTTTTCGTCATAAACTGAAACAGATCCGAAAGCTAATCTTTCGCTTCTAAGCGAGAAAATAAAATTTGAGTGAAGTTCTTAGTTGAAAATTCGCAAAATTTTTAGTAGTTTTTTCGGAATAGTTGGATTTTTTTTCGTTTCATTAAATTTTTTATACCTTAAAAAATTTGTTGAATCTATGATATTTATTTATTTATGATTGAAAAATTATTAGGTTTTTTACAATTATATGTATATGTATGTCTTGCATTTGTATATTTCAATTTATTAATTTAAAATGTTCAAGTTCTGTTACACTTTCCTTACTTTTGGCACACTTTTGTTAGGATATTGATGATCCGGAAGAAACTTTTGTTGTGTGTTTACTAAAATTATTTGTTTCACTCAAAAGAGCAAAAAATTAAGAACCCACCCTGTTACAAAAAGTCTTTCAACTCATTCTTTGTTTTAGCAATGATCAATAGCAAATGCTTCCATTGTCAACGATTAAGCGTAATTGTTCTGGTCTATATATGCACGTTTGCTGTTGAATCTTTCCCTTCGAAACCGATTAACTTTTTCCATTTTTTTATATCAAATGCATAGTGAATGTAATGAAACACCTTCGAGTCTACCTTTTTTGTCTCCTTTGAACATGTAACATTCCTCCAACTCCCTGGCCTGGACTACCACCATTGGTACTTGTGAAAAATCGATACTCTGAATATTTGCAAACAATGTAAGCAAGCACAGGGCTACAGTTCCTTGCTGGGATAGTTCATCAGCGCCTGTCGACTTGTGCAAATTCCCGAGCAAATTAAGCGCAAGCAACACACTCGTCCTTCCAGCCCCCAGTGGGCCTCATTGCAGAGGGTGTTGCTAGCTTGTTCGCTAGCCGAAGGATAACAATTCCAACATTGTCGTGGTCCGGATCAGACGGTTGTGGTATTTGACTCCTGTCAGGGTTCAGCAGGTCGATAACTATCAAATCGTTGGTCGGTATCGCGATTGTCTGCGTTGCTGAGTATTGGATTGGACGACAGTGGAAGATACCACTCGATAAGTGTATTTAAAGACGTCGAGTGATACCATTTAATTCAGTTGAAAAAAATAGGCCGGGAGTGTTGAATTGGAGATGCGTGTTTAGTGATAGTCCATTGAAGTTATTGATTTTCCGCTGAGACGACCAGGAACGCGAAACGAACGAACCTGCTGCAGCATAATTTTGTGTCCCACCTTGGAAATATTTGTGTTCATTAGAGTGAATTTTTGAGAGCTTTCTAACACTTTAAGTCTGATAAAGAGCATTATTCTAGTTCAAAGATAGTAATATCTGAAATTCGAGTTTACTACGTACTTCTGAAAGCTTCAACAACGGAGTCAATAACTGAAAAATCTCGTGAGATCGATGCCGAAGACGAAACCACTAAGTTCGGCGGTAGGGCATCAGTGAAAAAGACAACACCCCACCGATAATATTTTCTATAAAAATGTACTCTTCATTTCTAATTTTGATTTGTATGTAAACTGTATTACCATCCATCACATTGTCAGTCGCAGTATTAAATCGTAGCAATTTGCTAGAATTTTACAATATCATCCTTAACAAAGAAATCGATCTGAAAGTGAATAAATTTTGCATGATATAAATGAAAGTCAACTAAAACCAAAGCAATTAAAAATCAATTTCGAACGTTAACTAAGCAATGGAAAAATCTGAAAAGTTTTCAGATTATTTATTCGCAAAAATGGGTCCACCGAATGCAGCAACCGTCAATGGGACGGAGCTACCACCCAAGACAACTGAAGGATGTGATGTGCCAATCGAGTTGACAGGATACCGAAAATGGCTAAGCGAGAATCTTATGCTGTTGGTGACACTGTCAGGAGTTATATTGGGAGTTGTTTTAGGTGAGTTGATCTCCTTATTTTGTCTAAAGTAGTTTTAGATATTTTTTAAGCGAAAGAATGATGAATTTGAAAATTTCAAATGCAAGATCTGTTTTTCTGTACGTAATTTATAATATGTTCAAATTTTAATGGAAAGATCCTTATTTGATTTATGTTAGCTTGAAAGGTGAGAAAACATTTTGTACGAGATCAGAGAAAATTATTCTGCGAATGATTTGCGTTGACCTGTAGTTGATTTACTTAGCAACAGACATCAAACAGATTCATTGTTATCTTAAACCAACCATTTTTCAAATATATTCTGTTTATCCTCTATCAGTGTCAGTGTTCTGTCCTGAAACGCTTTTCATATTTAGTTCTTATTCAACTTTTATCAGCAAATTGCTTCTATCTATATATCCAGTTGTATAGCATCTCCTGATTAAGAATTGCTACAAAAGCGTTCAAAGCGCAACTAAATTACGTATGAAAAACGTTCAGTTGAATCCCAGATTTTTTTTTCTGTTTTCGATGATGGCTAGCAACTTAGCAATTTTTGATTTTTTGCTGCACAACACTGTCGAAAAATTGATTTTTGAAAGAAATTTTTACGAATCTTCGTGATTTACCTTTGGATAAAAACGTTTTGATAGATTTTTTCAAGCACTTTTTTTTCTATTCGTTTGGAACTTGCTGTGATATTTTATTTGAAAAATTAACTTTCGTTATCTTTGAGGATCTCAAGAGATTTTTTTAATGGTGTTTGCTAGAATTTATCATATTTTTTTTGATAAAAAACATACAAAACATCATTTATTTGTACTAAATAAAAAAAATATAAGATTCATTTTCCGAAAAATAAAATCACATTAATGAGGAATAAAATTTTACCATTCTCTCTTTTCTTTTTCTTTCACTAATTTGTTCTTTAAATTGCCTTATAAAATTTGAAGGAAGATTGTTGACCACCGAAACTGATTAGAGGTGGTGCGGCAACTTTTTTCGTAGCGTTTGAATAAGCATAATAATTTTCATTCGGATAAAAAAGATAAAAAGTACAGTTCTGTGAAATTTATGTTTTTTTACATTTCCTTACTGTTTTCAAAACAATTTACGTCATTTTTAATAATGATATTACTGCCATTAATTTTTCATATAAAATCAGCATTCTTAAATTTTAATTATTAATTTTATTATAGCCGAAATATTTTCGTAAATAATCGTAAGTCAGTTTTTGTAAGAAACTTAAAGTTTGACAGAATATATAATATCGATTATTTCTTCTCCAAAAGAAAGAACTTTTACACCTACTATTTGAGCATAGCATTAAAACATTAAGATTATAATTCAATATTTCGTATTTACCTTAGAGCTATTAATGCCAAGTTTGGCCGTTTTTATCGATCATTCTAGCCATTCACTAGATTTACTAAAAATAGAATTCAAGCATCTGCAAGATTAATTTTAAATTATACATTAAGATAGAAAAAAAATATGTTTCAAGACAATTTTTTTACTATATTTTTCAATAACAATATTCTAGCGAATATTTCGTATTAAAGTTGAGTCAAATTGCAGTCAATTGCTGTTATCGTCGTACTTTTGTATATTTTTTGAACTGCTTTTATTTCTGGAATTTATCATGTAATATTTTCATCAATTAAATCCTTAAACTCCATATTTTTATGAACCCACAACTATGTAATTAAGTTAATTTTTAGAACAATTTTTACTTATATTTTGCATACAAACATAAATTCAAATGACAAATGCATTTGCAACAAATTTAATAGCTCAAATAAGTAGAAAAATGTACCTTGTAATAGACAGATTACATGAAAATTTACATATGTAAATAAATCAGCAACCACTCTTTCCTTGACGAGCCCACACGCCCAACTTGAAGCTATCATATTTTTGAAGATTACTGTGTAGCTTTTTTATGAATTTAGTTTCCATAAGTTTAAAAAAAAGTAAGTACGAGTAATAAAAATCTTTCCTTTTTTTGGGATAATAGTTCCAACACAATTTTTCTTTATTTAAACAAAAAAATCATATGTAAATTATTTTGTTTGAATTGAAATTCTATCTATGTCATCTATTTTTTAATGAAACTGAACTTAGAAATCGATTTAAAAATTATTTGAATTTTAGAATCCATATTTAGCACTTCCTAAGCGATTTCAATACGAACAATAGATTCAACAGGTTGCAACGCCATCCCCTCTGACTTTTACGCCTAAAATAAAAACTCAAATTGTTTGAACGATCCAACTTTCTGACTTCATTGCCAATGTTGTTAGCCAAATTACAGATAGCATGCAACATTGTTACGAAGAAACAAACACGCTTGAAAATTATTCCGTGCTAGAACCAACCTAGATCTAGTGCTGCACTCGCGATAGCACTACCTTGAACTTGAATGAAAATAGCATTGGCTCAACATAAATATAGAAAGGATGGTTTGTGTGGTTTGACTATAGTAAATGATTGAAATATTGAATCCGATATTTATTTGATAAATAGCCCTAAATTATTATTTGAAGGACAAAAAATTGATTATAAATGAGAGTTTGTATGTTTTTGCTTTCAGTTTGTATTCAAATTGAGCCCAAATACAAGTTTTTCGAGGAAGTTCTTCTTTCAAATAAGACTTTATCGGAATAGAATGAATGATGACCTCACTTCCAACTATCAAGAAGACTTCATAATTTTATTTTAATGGTGGTTTTATCTAGTTTCAAACTATTAATGGCTGAATTGAACAAATTTTTGTAGTACACTCGTTCACAACTCTTCCTTTTTTTGTAGTCCTAGAAAATGTAGGCAATGAAGGAGAATGCGGTAAACTATTGAAGATTCGCCAGTTATTAGAAAAATGTTAGTTTATTCACTAGATCCCGCATTTTGAGATGAAATCAATATTAAAACTTTGCAAGAAACATTTGAAAATAGTACATTAAAAGCTATTTGGAATCGCCAACATTTTTGATTACAATTTGGCATACTAATTTTAAAAAGTTCATGAAACTTTTTGCATTAAAATCTATGATTAGAAAAATTACTAGTGAAATACTCATACTCACGATCCAATCCTTCCGATTTTCTAATATAAATAATTCCATTCTTCCTTTACAGGTTTCAGCTTGCGTCCCTTGAATCTTAGTCCGGACTCCATCATGCTCATATCATATCCTGGCGAGCTATTCATGCGTGTCCTTAAACTCATGATCTTGCCACTGGTGATATCCAGTCTAATCGCAGGATCAGCAAGTTTGAATGCTCGAATGAATGGGAAAATTGCATTGCGAACTCTCATCTATTTCGCGGCAACATCATTTTTCAACGCTCTTCTCGGCATCTTTTTGGTCCTGCTAATCCATCCTGGTGATCCTAATCTGCATAATGCGTCAGACCGATCAGCAGATAATCGAGTGGTGAATTTACTAGACAGTCTACTGGATTTGGGAAGGTGAGATTGATTAGTTCTAAATGTTTTTATTCTTAGCCGAGTGACAAGATTTAGATGATGCCAAAAATATAACAGATTTCAATGTGAAATCGCAGCTACACGTGGAGTTCTTGATCGAAACTCTGGTATGCAATCCAATGTAGAAAAACATACAGAATCCAATATACTTTGCCAAATGCATCCTTTCTTAATTTCATTTTCTTTTCTGCATCTTGTATAACGTCAATTAATTTTCATTTTAAATTATTATTTTTACCGAATGATGCTTAAAAAACAAACTTAGACTTTTTAATAATTGAATTTCTTGTGACGTCAAGCTTACGTCATAGGAAACATGGTTCTCGGAAAAAAAAGATAATCGTTGAAATCTAGGTTAAAAAATAAGACGTTTGCATGGATTCGAATAACGAAGACGTGGTTGTCTGTTCTTATACTAGAAAATTGATATTAGTCTTGATGAATTTACAGCAGCTGCCTTATTTATCATTTTGAGAAAAAAACATTTTTTTTGCAGAAATATTTTGCCTTGGAATTAGATCAATGGATTTTTTGATAGAATGCATCCACGTTTTAGAGTTTCGGTTGATTTTTTTAATAAACAGTCCAGTCAAATTATGAGTTTCTTTTTTAAGTAAATCCAAGTGATGTTTTGTTACACGTTCTTTTATTTTCACAAAAAAAACGTAAAAAATCCCTTTCAAAATTAGCCGAAAAATTAATATGTATGTATGTGTTTTTAATTTTTAATACACATATATAATTATAAAATTTCACACAATATTCTAAGTAGCTTTCAACAAAAAAATTCAAATAAAAATATGGGCTCTAAACAGAATTATCTATTCTATTGTGGATTCTTAGTGATTTATCCAAAATCAATGGAACAAAAAAAGAAAAATAATAGCTTATCTAGTCCTCAATCAAAACTTTTGTGTTTTTTTAGCTAAACTTTTTTTTCTAATTGAGAAAACGCAAATATGTTGCAGTTACGAAAATTAAGTTCGTTCTCTGTGTTAAGCATTCTTAGTCGTTTAAATGCATTGTTGCAAACGCTCTAAGTCTCAACAAACATCATTTGTTTATCGATCCATTAAAAATACTTAAAAATGCAAACGAAAAAAATTAAAATCAAAAAAGTTATATGTTGGTTAAGGGTGGGGCGGGGGTACTGCATAAGGGATCCAAAAAAAATCAGAGTGCCCTGGTGTACAAAGTTTTAACCCTTCTGGTCATCTGAAACAAAAAATCCTACGTATTCTTAAGTTGTAAAAATGTCGCTATGGTATGAACCGCGAGTAAAAAAAATAGACAAAATGGCGGTCGTTTGACAAAAATTTGTTTTGGCGGGTTATTGAAAAAATAATGAAATATATCTTGCACGTCAGTTTGAAAAAAAGTAGTTTCGGAAAAACCGCGTTCTGGGCCAATCGTGATTCCCATAACGCGTTATATTTTTAAAATGGTTTTGAAAACCTTCATTGAAAATACATACAGCGAGGCAATATATATTATAAAGTTAGAGAGTACGATAAGGTTTTATTGGCGGATTCATCCGCAGATAGTAGGGCAACGCCTACCCTCTATTGTTCATTCGTTCCGGTCATACCAGATTAGATGCCGCGCCACTTAAATAGCTATAACTCGTTAAATAATCAGAATTTTGAAAAAAACATTCAAGGGAATATTTTTGAATGTCTATACTTCGAAAATATGAAAACAAAACATTTCGTTTTTTTTCAAATTTCTAGACTAGAATACCTTCTTAAGGTCAGTTAATTTTTCCTAACAAATTTTGAAGGGTTCCATAAAAAATTTGATAATTTTTTCAGCCTTTTTGTCTGCACAGAATCAAAAAAGTAATAAATGAACGAATCGTAAGCAGCTCGCAGAACTTCAACACGGTAAACTCTAAGTAGCCGGAATATAAGATTTTACGAATTCTGCTCCTATTTATTTGATTTTTTTGATTATTTTTAACTGCAACTCAGTAATTAGACTCTATCGAATCAAAAACAGTTTAAAGTTTCATCTAGTCAAAATCTAAAACGGTGTGTATTTTGCAAGACAACATATGGCACTCTCCGATTCTTGTTATTAAGACGATTTGTGCTTCTACCACTACTACTGCTTTCAACTAGTGTCTCCTGAAATAATTATATAAAAAAATTAATGATTGATGAGTTCAAAACAATATTAAATTGAGTTTAAAAATGAAAAAATACACACTTCCTGTTATAAATATAAAAAAACATAAATTATGACAATTTTTTTGAGATATTTGGATAAATATATTTGAGACGAAATTTAGTTCGCATCTAAACTTCATATATTTTTCTATTCCCAATTTTATCTCACGTGTGATCTTATTTTAAATCTACTAGTCAATGTTTTCTAAGTATTTGCAAATGCCAATGAACTCATGTGAAAATACAGTGGCGCCAACTTCCTATAAACATTTTCGAAATATTTGGAAACAACGACATTCGTTCAACTCAAACACTGCTAAAATATCTTTGATGAATACTGTTAGCTTGAAAGATACACCTCCATTGTTGCATTGGCCAAAACCTGATCTCGATTATTTACTTTCTCTCACATTAATCACTTTTAATACTCTAAACAATTTTTATTGCTAATAATTGTTAAGCTTGCAGGGAATTCCAACATTTGTTTCGAATTATCAATCATATTATTCATATACCGAATAGACACTGTCTCTAGAGAAAAATCCCTTAAGACAAATGTCTCACGTAGAAATTAATCGCGTCTAATTATAGCATACATTTGATTTAATGATGTCATTAATTTTTGTTGAAAAATGGAAGTGTTGAACTTGAAATGGTGCCTATTTTTAAAGTTTAATCAGAATAATTTGGCCACTGGCCAAATACCAGAATAATAGACGACTACTCAGGAAAGATCGAAAAAAGCTGTTGGACATTTTATAAAGTCGACAGCTGCAAGCTTGAAGCACATTGTATTATGTGTTTCGTAAACGCCATGCGAGCTTCACACATGTGTTTAGGGGTGGTATATACGTGAAAATGAGATTCGATATACTTTTGGTATTTCGGGTGGTTGATTGTGAATGATTGACGATAAACTGAACTTGTTTGATTTGTTAGGGCATTTATAGTAAGTGCTCACAAAATATTGTATTATATAAATTAAGTAACTTTTTATTACCTTCTTTCCATTTTACTAGTCCCTAATTTATGACGAATTCCGGACATAGTGTTATCGAGCATTTCACTATTTTTCCATTTGACTTTCAGAAATGTATTCCCGGACAACCTGTTCCAGGCTTCCTTCCAGCAAGCCCACACGGAATATGTGGCGAAACCCACTATCCTGAAGACCTTCAACGAGACCCTGAACGACACCCTGGTCTCATCGGACGGAGTCGAAAGTGAGCCCCAATTGGAAACCGAACTCGTCCGCGTTGTCCAGTATCGCTCCGGGACCAACACACTGGGAATCGTGTTCTTTTGCCTGGTGTTTGGGACCCTCCTGGGAACGATTGGATCGAAAGGACAAGTGGTCGTCGACTTCTTCTCGGCCGTGTTCGAGGTGGTGATGAAGATGGTGACATGTGTTATGTGGCTGACCCCGATCGGTATCAGTTCGGTGATAGCTGGCAAGATCCTGGGCGTCAGCGACCTCAGGCTGGTCATGTCGCAATTGATGTGGTTCATTGTAACAGTTGCGATCGGTGTGTTCTTCTACCAACTGATCGTGATGCAACTGCTCTACTTTCTCGTGTTGCGCCGAAATCCTTTTAAGTTCTATTACGGACTTGTGCACGCGATGCTCACAGCTTTCGCGACCGCATCAACGTAAGATTTTTTAACATTTTTTCTTTGATTTACTGAGTCGTTTAAAGCGAACCCCCCTAAACAAACCACGCAGAGCTGCTGCCTTACCCATAACATTCCGTTGCATGAACGAGAAGCTGAAAATCGATCAAAGGATCACGCGCTTCGTCCTGCCGATCGGATGCAACATCAACATGGACGGGACGGCACTGTTCATCGCAGTTGCATCTATTTTCATTGCCCAAATGAGCGGGATGACTTTGGGACTCGGCGAGCTGGTTACAGTGCTGCTCACCTCAACAGCCGCTTCCATGAGTTCTGCTAGTGTTCCTAGTGCGGCATTGGTGCTTCTTTTGGTAGTCCTGTCCGCCATCGATGCACCAGTACAGGATGTGACTTTGCTGTTCGCTATCGATTGGTTTGTGTAAGTATATGATGAGGTAAAGTCTAATTTAAAAATTGTCTGCAATAAAATGTGATGCTTTCCAGTGATCGTATTCGGACTACCAACAATATGCTTGGAGATTGTTATGCTGCTGCAATTGTGGAACAGCTTTCGAAGAAGGAACTCATGGCGTTAGATGCGGCCATTTTGTATACGGTAAGTTGATGAAACTCTATATAATAGATCTTGGAAAACGGTGCAATCGAAGGGGAACGAGGTGTGCATCGCATTTAGTCAAAATTCCACTCAAATAAAGTTGCATTTAGATAGGACACAACATCTATAAAATCCACTCATAAAAGCTTTATTGCTTCTTTAAGGGTTTTTTGTTTGAAGAACTTTTCTTCTGGATTTTTATTGAAATTTGCGGTTGAAGGTCTTTCAATGTGTTAAACACGATTAGTAGAACTTCGTTTGTTCTTTCAAAATATCCTCATTTGTGAATCGCTACCACTACATCTCGTTATAAATATGGTTTTACTATTGGCGATTCTATGACAACAAAAAATAAAAGAACTTCACATGGATACATTCCCCGATTTTTAAAAACCAACAAAGTAAAAAACTTTTGACTCAAATATATTTCACATTGAAAAGGTCTATCTATTATGGAAAGTTCGGATAGTTTGCATCTATACAAGTTGAATGTGCTAAGTGTTAAGGTTTCAGTTCTCACTTGTAGTGGTAAACTTGCCACAGTTTCAACTATGGATCTTTTATTTGAGTTTTCCTGTAAAAAAACCTACACTAAGTGTTCGATTTATTTCCAATTCGAGAGGTAAATTTGCTTAGAAAACTTTATGGATCCAAAAAAAATATGTTTATCAATGGGCAACAAAATTGAAGCAATGCGAGCTTTGAGCTCTTTTATTTAGGATCAGAAATTGGAATTGTTATTCGAGGACACTTTGAATACCTTAAAATTAGTGCAATATACTTTATTCTCAACTGAAATACATTCATTGCTAACATTCTTCTTATTTTAGGATCTTCCAACACATAATGGACACCTTATGATGGACGGTCAGACTGATTTGGATGGCAAAAGCTCCCTTTCGGACTCTGTAATTGTTGATATGAGCCACACAATTGCATGCTATCAAAATGGCGCTAGCAAAAAATAAGACTACAATTTGGTGATACATAATATTATGCATATGTGATGGAAGGAGACAGAATATTTTTATAGATAACATAATTTCAAACGATATTTTCTACTGAACAAATTTATTTTGCAGATTTAAATCTCTTTTTTTTCTAAACCCATTCGAAGATTGATTTCGGAACTATTGATACTGATTTTCTTAATTTTATTTGAATTTACATCATGAACTCTATCAGACTTTGAAATCCAAAATACAGATAAGATTAGTTCAAATTAGGATAATAACTAGAATCTAGTGATTGCATTTGCACATTTGTGTGCTAGTACTGTGGAAATTTGGCCTTATTTTATACCCTGACTATTGTTTAGCCATGTACAATGTACTTTATGTCTAAGTGAGGAGAACATTAACAACCGACCGTCAAATGTGTAGAGAAAAACATTTAAAAAACATGACTAGAATTGCTTACGTATACCACCTGTACCAGCAGTATTATTGGAGTTGAAACATGCATTACCACATTATATACTGTCTAGTCTAGTCACACATCTTTGAACTGTAGACAATTAACCAAAACATGTAGATGACTCTCGTATTGATTGAATTGTTGATAAGAAATTTGACTGTGTTAGTTCGGTTCAATGTTTTTTTGTGATTAGAATAACATAATCAACACTTGCAAGATGAAAATAAAGGATTGAATAACATTTTATTAGGGAAAAATGAAAAGCAATTACATACACACAATATCCGTGAACTATGTTACCGTTAAGACTATAAGAGTGATGCTTTTAATAAAGACATGTGACATTGTTTTTAAATGAGAAACTAAATTTTACTTCAAAAACTATTTTACTTTGGTAGCTGTGCAGAAAGTTCATACTGAATCAGGTCTATTAACGATTTTTTGAATCTCGCCTGGACAACTCAAATCAGTTAAACTTTTATCATCAGCCAAAAGACTTCATCTTTTCATAGCTGTTCAACATTGTCTACTTTTCGATTGTGTTTCAAACTGCAAGAAGCCACCAATTATATTTTACTTTAAAAAACGATATTTCTTTTTTAGACTTGAACTTCCACCTAATTCTGTTGATTCGAAAAAATTTGAACGTGTCGCCTAAACTCATAAAACGTGCCTCTGTGGTTTGAAATTAACGGCGGGTGTTAAAAATTTGATATTAGATAACTGGAAAGATAGAGAAGACAATTTAATATAGGGACTACCACGTATACAACTGTATTGCTTTCAACGGAAGACCAGACCTGTATCCTATTTTGTATTACGTTGGTGTGACCGAGTCACCCTCCATAAAGCGTCCTTAGGCCGATAAAGATCCATCAAGTAAACCACCTCCCTTTTGGGCAAATCATAATCAAATCAACAGATATGAAAATGAATATCTAAAAACTCAAATCTTACAGGAGCGATTAAAAATTGTCCCGTGGCCATTTCAGTAGTCATTAGCTAATGAAAAAGTACAGGTAATTGATATTATATATCGACTTATAATCCGAGTGTAATTCATGGGCTTTGTTAATGCCAGAACAAAGTTATTTTTGTGAAGCATTTTAAAATAAGTGTAAATAAGTGGCATTTTAAAACAAGCGCGGTCGCAGCTCCAATCCTCTGGGCTCCGTCTTTGAAGCAAAAAAAAGTGGGACACATCACCATATCTCAGAAATCATGGCTCATACAAGAAAGTTAATCTTGTGGGAGCCACGGTTTCGGTTTTTTTGTTTTCAAGGTGCAGCCCAGAAGATTGAATCTGCGACCCCAGAAACTTGAATATAAGCTCACAGTAAGACATACTACACATTGCACGATAAATTTGCCTACCATTGAGAGTTAGCCATCGGAAGCCGATTTTTTGGCCTTAAAATGCGTTTTTTACGTAAGTTTTCCCCCTTTGGGATGCAATAGCTCCCGACAATGTACCACGATCAAAACAATCAATACCGCAAACGACTCACGACAAAATTGCCTCTGTAAAGTATCCCAATGTGTTTCGCGTTAAACGTGAAATTAAAAAAGTTGTGGCGCCCGAAATTTGTTTCCGAATTCTTGGGGGTCGTTTTTGAATTGTAACTTTTTTATTATTGACACCGCGTAAAAGTAATGTAGCCACGACTTACTATAAATTTGATTCTACGCAAGTTTTTCACACATAACTTTCTTTTAGGAGCCATAGTTTCTGAGATATGGAGGTGTCCCACTTTCTTTTGTTTTCAAGATAGAGCACAGAGGATTGGAGCTACGACCCCAGAAACTTGAACTAAAGCTAACTATACCATTGCCCAGACGATATAAAAATAATAAAAATTTGCCTGGCAGCACAAAATGCACGGTTTTCGTCAAAATTCGTACGATTTTACTGGACTATTATAGATGCATAAAACTTTAAGGTCCTTCCGAAATATCCTCGAAATACTTTCCAACATCCGGATTTTTCTCTCTATTATTTGAAGCCTTTTTGTCCTGTTTGCTGGTTGGTCCAGCAATTCAAGGAGAATAGGGTGGATTTTTTAAGTGTGGAAGTATTTTCAGTTAAACGATTAATAGAGGTCAACAATTTACATTTTTTTGGATTGATGATAGGTTGAAGGCTTTTTTTTTCTCTTTTATTAAATGTGCTTGCAATAATTTTCAACAGAATTGCATATCTTCTTATAAAATGAGGGTCACCATTTTCTAAACTTCTTGATATCTTCAATAGTAACCTCCATTACGTTGAATCTTCTGATTTTGGTTGAATTTCGTATATTGGTCAGATCAGTTGATTTGATCAGTTTTTCGAAGAAGACACAGTCAAAAAGTTCCTGTAACTAGAGAAGCAGGCGTGACCCCTACTATGGAAAAAGATTTCAGAGTTTTGAGAGACTTGTAGCTCAACTAAGGCCATGAATATTCCTAGCGGATAGTTTTTCCAGTTATTTCCACTATATTCTTCAGAAATCTTCTTACTCACAATAATACGCTGATTTTATCCTTACCAGCAAAACAAAGATATAATTTATATTTTCTTGTTGAGGCATAGTTTTATTTCATTTTTCTGAAGATATCGCCATATTATCATAATTTCAAAAGAATGTTTTACTCATTTATCTTTGCTGCAAGGCTCATCATAGTTTTTTCTTTGAACAATCTGGAGATATTCAGTAATAAGTTAATAATAAATTCATCACATGTTCAATGTAAACTAATCGTGATTACACTCAAACCCAACAAAGGAATGTTAAACAATACAAATTGATAATCTAAACGATGTCTTTTCATTACCAGTTAATTTAGTGTATACCTCACGTACTTTTTATCGTGTCTAGAACATCAGTTGAAATTCGTAAACATTTTTGGTCCACTAAAAAATAGGTACTTAATTCAAAGAGGCACTAGGCCCACACGAAGTTTGGACGAAAATGTACATAAAAAATATCTTTTTTCGACTTCTTATAGTCGATTAGTAGTCAGAAAGGGGTTTATGCCTTGAGTATATTAATTCTGGTGAAAATATTCTAGCAACTAGATAGTTTGTATTACATTGTCGTTTTATTGGGGTTATTTTGAGACGAGAATATTAAATACAATAATAAAAAAATGAAAACATTATAAACATGTCATATTTGAAATAAATTTTATTGATCAATTGATGATTTGACTGGAACAACAAGCAAACAAGGTTCGATTTGTGGGCGTTACTATGATAACTTCTAAGGCTCGTCTACAACGAAACAAGCATGGTACCAGCTTCCTTTCGGTGGAACTAAATTTATTTTTTTAGATAATGAGTCCGATCATACTTGCATCAATTCCGTTTCCTTCAAAAAATTGAATTTTGGGGGGGGGGGGATGCTGCTTGTTTTAATTTAAATATCTGCAGTTTTCTTGCTGTATGAGTAACTGAAGGACAAAAATTAAATGTGTTGCTATTTTTTGCAGAGATATGCACTTTAAATTTCGGGAAGAAAACACGTAAGCATTTTTTGTCATATTTTTCCATTTGCAAAGCATCCAGTATTCAAACACAATTTAAAGCCTGCTTCGATTCAACTGAATTTTGGAATCAAAGTTCTGCAATTCTAAAATGCACAAGAAATATGGAAGAGGCTTTCGTAACAAAACAAAATAAATATACCAACAGCTCTAGAAGGCTTGAAAACTCAAATAAATTATTCATTCTTGAAAAGTTATGGTCAGAAAAGAGCCAGTCACCCAGCCTGGTCAACAGTAACACTGTATTTCTACCTTGCATCCACCCAATGCAACTCTAAGTTGTTGAGCCAAATATTTTTATTGTAGTTTTGGCAGATTTTTGGGTCGTTTTCAGCTGTCAGCATCTTTTAGCTGCATCTTTTGTTCTCTGGAAATCTTCTTTATTTTTCTTGTTAGATTCTTCATTTTTGGTTTGCCGCCCCGTGACGGTTTCGATTGGTACGAGGGAGTGAGTCAAACGAAAGAGTTTCTGGAAGTGATTTGTTCGTTTTGTTGGGCTTATATTATAAATTTTATGCCTTGAGGTATGTTACTTTGGAATATTATGAATTTACTTGTGGATAAGTTGCTCATTTGCAGAAAAAAATATCTGTAGACTTGATAATAGTTGTTGGCTCGTGCTTTTGCAGATTTGCTGACATTTGTAGTATTTCTAATCAGTGAAAAAACAGAGAGAAGATATCTTCTACTACAAGTGAATATATGAAATACATTTTCAAAAATTTTACTAGAAAGATTTGGCAATTTTTTATGCGCCATCCATCTCAGCCACAACTATCCAATTTTGATAAGAGTCAACAGTGGCAAGTGAACACTATCGTCTTTTCGTCTTATAGGCCAGTTTGTCTCGCAAGTAAAATGTCCGGATAGACCAATTGCATCCCGAAATCATGCAAGAGCTCCCTTCTCATTCAAAGACTTACAACCAAAAAACGTTGCACCTCATTCAGTCCTTTGCCGAATAACCGAATACGATGATGGTTGCAAAAATTGTGCCACGGAGGTCAAATCGTAAATCTCTTGTTCAAATTCGTTTATGTCATAAATAATTTTTGCTGATGGTTTTAAGGAGGACCCCGAAGCCTCATGTGAATAATGATGGCAGCTTAAGACACCACCGCAACAGGATCACGGCCAATTGTCCGTTGTTGCTGAGCGCACTCTGTGTCGGAAATAATGTGAAGAAGCAATGGTTGCGTCCAGCTGATAAGATAAGTTAATGGCATTGTCCGGTGTAATTGTGTGACTCCATTTCGAAATTAAATCGCCAAATTCACGATTGGCCTGAAATTGCAATAAGTACGTGTGGTCCAGTTGAAATGGACAGGCGTGAAATCCGGGCATATGTATATTGCAACAGCGTGAAAGTCTTTGGAGTTGAATGTGCAGTATCAATGGATTCCATGGATGTCGGTTCTTCAACAGTTTGCAGTTTTTTTTGCTTTGGGATGCACTTTACTCTTCTTTGGTTAGTCATGGTAATAAATAATATTTAATTCTGTTCTTTTTTTACTCTTGATATCTTTGATTCAGAATTTTTTTGGAGGAAATGTGGCTGGAAACGCTACAGGTCAAACGCATTTTTGAACGATTCAACATGAATCAATTTGTTTTGATTGTTTTTGAATTGATCAATTAATCATCTCATCAGAAAATCCATTTTCAAATATCTAATATTCAGTTGCCTTTGAGATCAAAATCATCACTTTCTAGACTTTCTGCAGAAAATCATTTAAGCGGTTTTTCAGTTAAGATAAATTCACCTTTAACGCACTTTTTTCTGGACTATTGGAAGTTGCCAGAATCATCCAGTTTAAACAATACAATAATGGAAAATTTCAACCAAAAATATCAATTCCAATACGCATTAGCATCACGACAACCATGCCCACATGTTCCACATCTTTTCACAATCCACGCAATCTATTTGACGGTGGATCTACATAGTAACAGATTTATTGTTGTCTGCCTCCTTGAGGATTTCCCATGCGCAACCACGATTCCAGCAGTCTCTTGGCGATTCGTAACTTATCGCCGTGATTAGACGACATAAAATCAGCATGCAACTGCTGCAACTGCAGTACTCAAGCGCAACCGCACAACTTATAGCCGCAATTAATTCCTCACATGAAATTAGCCAAAGGATTGCCGTAACAAAGACAGGTGAGTAATCCAAGCGATAGATCGGGACGATATTTTAAGGTACCACAGCTACAAGCATGGGTGTATCAGTGCCACTAACATTCCGAGCCTGTGCTAACCTGTGCTATGTCCTAGTCAAAAGTTTGTTTGTTGGTTTGTTTGCGCGTGCCAAAAACCAAAAAGTCGACAGACAGCGCGGAGGTAATGTTTAATTAACCGATTCAGTGCCGCAATGATAATTGCAGATGAGTACGCGATCCATGTATGTCTGTTAATTTCTTGCGGCAGTATATAAGACTTGTTAAGAAATGGAATAGTCGCAGGATGGGGTCCACTTCCAGGCTTAGACGTAGGTTGGGAGTTGTTCAAAAGTTCAAGTGATACCTGTAAAAGAGAAAGCTAGGGAATATTTATTCAACAGGACGAATTATTCACCAGAATTGAATGTCCTAAATCTTCAGAGCTCAAATACACACATTCGAAAATGATAAATTGATCGAAAGGACTGACCATAGAGATAAGAGTATACAATAAGAACTGGAAGAAACTGCTGCGTGTAGGTGGTAGGCACAATGATCCTCGAGTGAATTAAGTCCGGGTGGAAGGTTTGAAACAAAATTCAACAGACATATCATTAAGATACTATGTAATGTACATTTAAATAGTCTATTTGATCTGATAGTATAATGCAAAACTTGCAAAGATGTGCTTTGAAAGCACCTATGGAAAAGTGTGTACTCTTTTCAAATACTTTAATAGGTATCATCGCAGCTATTGCCAACAGAAGGACAATCAATTCTACCATTCCTGTATCCACAGTTCATATCTTTCGAACATCATCCCCTAATCAGGAGTCATGCGTTGTTACCCCCCGAAGTCAACCATTGCGTGACATTAGTTGCATGTTTCGCTTCAATGTTGCGTAGTCGATTTCCAATTTGGCGACGCTTTTCAATCATAGACGACTTTCCCGGGACTGCACCAGACCGCGAATTTGAGCTGCTCCAATAACCATATGTGGACGAACGTACATGTGTGGAGCGACAGACGTATGGGACTATTGCAAAAGTGCAAGTGCCCCAACAGCGGAACAAGGCGTCTTTTCGCGGCTTTCCAAGCACGTATGCAATGCACCTCAAGTCCAACATCTTCGACTGGGCCTATACAGGTTGAGCGTAATGCGTACTGAAAGATGCAGGAGCGCCGGACGCTACGTTCAATGGTTGAATAGTATCTGAAAGATTTGTACAAATCCATTTAAATTAAAATTAATTATTGGCCTGAAGCAGCCAGTTTGGCTGCATGGCAGACCACGTAACAAGTTTATTAATTGAGAAATGTGGTTTACTTATTGATTTATTTGCTAATTTGTTTGAATAATTTTTAAGATTGCATTAGACCAATTGGGTTTCTAATATGATGAAGTTGGAGAGCAGAAGTATCTTCGAAAATCGTCTTAAAGGTTTGCATGGCAAATGTTTGAAGTTTAAGTAGAAAAATTCCAAACAGAATTGAATATTAAAAAACTATTGTAGCCATTCCCTCTGCTTTTTTCCCCAGCTCTCCGCAAAGCCATGCAAACATATTTTAAGAGTGGTTTTTAATTTTTTATAGTTGAAAAAGAAGGATTGTTTAAATTATTTTTGCAACTTAGTTAGCACTAAGTTATGCTTGTAAAAATATTTTTGACTGCAAAAAAAAACTGTTTGGAATCAAATATGACTGGCACTTTTATCAAAATAATGAGATTTGTCCTTGTTAGAAATCAGTAATATGGGTGTCCTTTTTGATCATTCCTAATTAAGATCAGAAAGATATGAAGTATAATTGTAAATTCACAGTGATGGGCAAAGGTGGATTCAGCGAACGAATCACGGGATTTGTCTTAAGTTAATCCAATGAATTTTCTGGATTTCGGTTTGAATTTTTAGTTTTCTTTAAAGAGACCCCAAATCCAGACTTAAATGTTTTAAGTTTGAATTGTTGTTGTTTTAAATGATGAGGATGGATGTTTTCATGCCTTGATTTATTCTTGAAACAGTGAAAGTCAAAAAAACATCAATCATGAATCAGGGGCGGATCTACTTAAGGGCTTTTTGGGCTGCAGCCCAGGGCGCCCAGCCGCATTGAAAAAAATAGACAATACGACGTTTTAAAGTTAAATATTTAAAATTGAAATAAAATTCAATGATGAGATTGGTAACCCTGAGATCAATCAACCTGTCTATCAAACGAAACGGGGAATTCCCTGTCGCTTGTTTTCGTTCGGTGTTTTTTTTGCGTGTGCGTTTATTACGGGGGATCTCCCGCAACTTATCACCCAACGTAATTTTGTTTTTTACCTATTCCGCACAATTCTGTTCTTGACGTTCTTGTCTTCAAAATGCAGTGTCAATCTTTTTGTCCAAATTGCTATACCATCTTTTGACATTGCCACTCACTAGTTGTGAAGCGAGGCGCTCGTTCTCCAGAATGTCGTATATAGAAAACAAATAAAGAAGAACAATGTTAAACGATCGACTAAATAATTTATCAATTCTTTCCGCGAATTGTGATGTAACAAAGAATTTACATTGTAAAGAGCAAATAAAAGAATAAAAATGCAGCACTCAAATCCAGAAACGCTGCTTTTTAATAAATAAACACTTAATTATATTAAATAAAGGAAATGTTGCTTGTGCAATTTTATTCTATTTTTCCCATTACCTACATCGTTATAGGAAACAGTTTCTTAACATATGGACAGTAAGTCGAATAATTAGTAGGCTCCTGTTTAGTATTAGCCCAGAGCCCTGCAAATTCACGATCCGCCCCTGATCATGATATACAAATGGCCTGCAAACCAAGAATTGATTTTAGTTTTAAAAAGTCGTAGCAAACCAACTATAGAACATACTGGTATTGCTTATTCAAAGATAAATTTCAACACATTTTTCCAATTTATTTAGAAAAATAACATTTTGTCTGGTCACCTAAATCATCTTCAGATTATGTATAATTCTAAGAATAAAATCTATTTTAATCTAAATTAAAATTAGCAAGCGCATATAATTTTTCATTGTATATTGAGAGGGTAAAGTCTTCAGATGCTAAGGTAAACAAATTCTCAACAAAATAATATCTCTATTTCAAAATTGCAATACTTGCACAGATCATTGCTCCGAATCAGCCAACCAGATAAATTCGACTTGCATTTTTTTCTTACAAACACTTTCCCTTTCGAGTCTTTTAAAATTTGCTCTATTCTACACAAAACTGTATCTTACTATCAATTATAAATCCGAAAGAAAGAAGAAAACACGGTTTCTTGTCCACAGGAAAATCGAAATAGTTAACTAATTAAAGTCGATAAATTCATGTTCACATAATTTACGAAATATTCGTCGATCGGCGATCGCGCCGATCTACCTGCCAGGTGTTAATTTCTCATTACTCCTGGCATGCCACCTTTAATTGGTTTAAGAATTTCACGAGACTTAAAGTCTTTCATCAATTTCTTATTGTATCTTGGTGGTTGTCGTCGTTTTCGTCTTCATATTCGTCGCCCAACAGTTGTTGTGCACTTTGTCCAGTTGTTATCGACCAGAAAAGGTGGTACCACTGAGATTCTGAAATCTGCAAAATATTTCTGGTACAGGAGATATGAGATTGGTGGAACTTGTTCTGATTTTTTTCCGTGGTAAAGTTTAAATTTCTAAAGATTGTTTGAATTTTCAATTGTTTTTACTAGATTTTACTACGAATTTTTATTATTTAAAACGATTTTTTCGAGCAAAACTCAGCCTTGGGAAATTCTATTTTTTTTGTTGAAAATATGAAGAGGAATATTAAATGAACAATAAGATTAAAGCACGTGAGAAAAATGATTGAAAGCCATTAAATAATATGGTGTTTCTAAGCACATTAAAATAGGATGCCCAAAATGTTTAGCTTTGATCGAAATGAAGAAGAAAAAATATAAACATAGCTTATAAGAAAATGCTATTCTATCCAAAATGGTAGAAAAATATTTGTGAGAAGATGACTAAGTTGAAATTTTCTAGAAGGACATTTGCATTGCTTTTTTTCAAATAGTGCTATCTGAGAGTTAAGATACACTTACGACATGAATGGAGCTCTAATTCTGACAAATTTTGATCAAACATTCTGAAGAATATAATTTATTGCAATAAATCTTCTCTAAAAGGCAAAATATTTTTGCTTTGGTTTTGAAAAGCAAACAGATTTTGTTGGCTCGGTGTAGTTTTCAATATTGAATTCAAAAACATCAAAAATATTTATGATGTGTTTGTTTTCACGTAAATTTTCGGAGGGACATAAATACGTTATCTCTTTACAGCATTATTTTTAATTGAAGTAAACGAAAAGCCCTGAAAAATCGAAGATTTGAACTTGAAAATGTTGTTTAATTCATGAAAATCGCTATCAAATCGCTATCAAATAAATATTCTCGGAGTTTCATTAATGCTGTTTCAACCTGTGTCCCGCGAATATCCATAGAAAAACTATCAAAAAAAGACTGTAATAATTCGTTGTCTCAAAAACGGTTTTTTTGTTATCTAAATGCAGAACGTCTTTTAGTTCTACAAACAACTCATAAAACCTCACAGCACAAGAAGTGCTGAACACATTCATTCTAACTTCCATTTATCTATATCCTTAGTGGCATTTTGACCAGATAACCCATGCTGTCCTCTAAAATTTCCACACCATCTTGACAAATCTCATGATATCGAAACTGCAACACTGAAGCATTCATCAGCGCATTATTCGTGTGAACACACAGAGAAAGAAGTGGAGATCCCAAATTGAACCTT
Source organism: Oxycera nigricornis (assembly GCA_963942545.1). Lineage (NCBI taxonomy): Eukaryota > Metazoa > Arthropoda > Insecta > Diptera > Stratiomyidae > Oxycera > Oxycera nigricornis. Next base: position 112,900,391 of record OZ012661.1, on the reverse strand, counting down.
TCGTCACTTAACTCCAAAGATTCCGAATTTTGCTTGGACCATGTCCGCGGAGGAATCATTGACTGTCGAGCGCTCAAACTCTATTGCACTTTTGACGCTGAGATGATCAGTCGCAGCTATGCTTCCGAACCCCATGCAGCCGATTGTAGGCTAAAGGATGCTTTTCAAGCTGCTGGATGTCGCGGCAATGTTGAAGACGTGAAGACGTGACGTGAGCGAAAAAGACATCGTTTTATTGCTTTCTTGGCCGTAAATAAAAATCAATTAGTCCAGCCATTATCTTAGGAACTGTGCATGCTGTCACTTTTGATAATTACCCCGGGAATGGTTTAATGTCAGCACCAGCAGCATTTTGCACGATGCAAGATGGTCCATGCAAGAGATGCTTGCCGAAGCGTTCCTGAAAATGTGCTGCTCTTTTGTTCGGATCACACGTTAGTCCTGGATATTTGCAGAATGCGCGGAAAAAAAATCGCGTGACAGTAATCGGCTGCGGAAAGGAGATGTTGTCGATGGTGAATAGCTGCAATGACTGGGACGTGCAGTTGTTGAGGTGCACAGGTAATAAGAGGTGACTTATTCATGTTGCATCGTTTCAATTGATTTTGAAAGGATGAGCCTCTAAGGTGTGACGGTTTCATTCTCGTACTCAAGTGAATGCTTAAACAGATCGGAGATTTGAATTTTTCTCAGTTAAAATCGCAATCTTCCATCAAAAATTAAATTATCCGTATCTTAAAAGGATTTTCTCTAAGATGTTTTGAAACAAAAAAAAACGACTAACCAAGTACTGAAGATCTTTTTATTAAAACTGCGAAACGGTATGAATTTTGAAAAATGAAATTTTGTTTATCTGTCGTACTGAAAAATCAAAATAAATTTGACTGACCAACAAAAATCGAAGTGAAACTACATAATTCCACTTTCCTTTGAAATGATCTGCAACAAACACATTGTGAATTATTCCAGTTTCTGTTGACTTTTTCGCTACACTTGTTTTTCAGTTCAGCCATTGTAACAATTGTTGGTCGCATTTCAACACGCCTGTAAAAAAAATTCCATTTTCATAAGCCGCAATCTGGATCTGAAGCTCCATAATCAAGCAATTAGGGAATTCTTTTTACCGCGCGAAAATTGTTTACTTTTTATTTATCAATTTTCCACGATATTTACCCTGCAAAATGTCTCAATTCAAGCTTGAGTTGTTGGTGGCGTTATTCAGTAGCTTCGGAAAAGTTAATAATGTGCTAATTGGGAATTAAGAAATGTAAGTGTTTGTTGTATGAGCTGCTTCAGAGTCAGAGGTTCACCGCTGAGTATGTTTTTGAATAATAATAGTGTATAGCTCTCATGGTGAAGTGGAGTGAATATTAGCGACCAAATTAGGTCAGCTTTGTTTATAGTTCTTGAGGACTTGTGTTTGAACTTTATTCTTGACTATTTAATGGGTGAATGCAAGATGTGGCTCCGTTTAAAGCAATAATATTTAACGTCGAGTGAAATACATCCATTAAGATTAATTCGATTGCGCCCTTAAGCGAGATGCCACTACCAACAGTTGAGCAAGATGCCTGTTCAGCATTTACATGTCGGTGCCATTCATCTTTAACAGGTCCATGACGGTAACCTTTGCTAACACCATCTAATTAGCGCAAACTTTAAGCCCATAGCTTCAGCATTAGTTAAATGGCGAGCGGTAATGGCATTTGAAATTTCATGAAAATTACCACTCGACTGGCGTAACTCGTAATCGGCAACGTGGAGAATTTATTCAGTATCAATCAATGGCCAGCATCGTTCACCCATCGATCGTTCATAAATATTTGAAAAGTGTTTCGTGCCTTTTCGAGCCTCCATGCTTCACGGAAAATCTTGCCGAGCATTTTATCCGCTCATTCAGCGAAACCATTACTAAAACTGCAATTAGAGATCAATTTCCCCGGCATTTTAGTGTAATTTGAGCGAATTACGAAACTCTTTGCACCATTTGTGCCAGAATACGAAACGATCGTGCTGAGAAGTCGATTGTTTGCAGCTAATTTTCCTTGTGAAACGGCAACGTGTCCGGGGGTAGCACACATGAAGGGGAGCTGCGCTAGCCGCGCTAGCAGGTTCGATTATGCTAAGCGCAATCGATGACTGACGGCCTGTAGTTACAATATAGTCATTGATTGGAGTTAAGTAGGCATGGAAGCATTGTTAGATGCGCGGGAAATGTTAAATTTAGAGTTTTGGGAATTTCCGGCTCCCGGGATCATCAGGCCGTTGACCAGGTCAGTAGCATCCAGCAGAAGGCACGAGGTCCATCGGTTCCCATCGCAAATTGCCACTTCCTTGTGGCCAGGAAGCTAATCACCGACCATTCGAATGCACGTTCCTCATTTACCATGGAAGCAACGTCCTCTGCAACCTTCATGAGGTGCTGATAGGCATGATCCTACCCTTCATCGATTCCACCACCAACTACCACATTTCAATGCAGAAAAATAGCATAGTACATGCATTAGCGGTCATAATGCAATATTTTTTGCCGTTGCGTCCGTTGGTAGATTCCTACTTTACTACTGCCAAGGAATAGTCGAGTGGAAATGGAGGAAAATCGATTTTGGAAGGGTCCATGTGATCGTTTGCTCGATCAATGATCATAGCGTTCATACGAGAACGACAAACGTTTTTCGCATATGCAAACGAGTCGTGAATTACAGCAGGTTGTGCAATTGCATGCATACGAGTTGGGAACAGCATTGTCGTTCGTTTGCAGCACATGAAAATGGTGGAAAATTGTGAAAATAACGAGAACTTTAAACAGAATAAGTGTGTGTGTTCTTCAAGAGAAGTGATTGTGATAGACAACTAAGCGTAATTTCTCTTATTGTTAGTATTAATTAAAATATATTAAATGATTTGTATTAAGATCAATGAGTCAATTAAAAATATTTTGGTGCACTTCGTACACTTTTCAAAATATATAAGTGCTCACATAATTGAGCGCAAACTCATATATGACTATCTAAAACTGGAACTACTGAAATTCCTCTAAGATTTCAGAAAAGAAAAATTTTCAATATCCAAAAGAAAAACATTATCTACGATATTAATCTTACAAGAAGAAGGCACGGCATCGTCCTCTCAGATCTAGATGAAATCTGGCACATAACGTCATAACGTCAAGGATATTCGATCCTTAAAATATTGGTCCGCAAACCCCCCCGTTTTTGATAAAACCGCTTCTAAAGTTTTTAGCGTCGTTTATGTGTTATAAATTTTTGCATCTAACAGAAGCGGTGTAGGAAGCGTCACCACTCGCTCGCGTTCATGAGGTTGTGTGTTCGATCCCCGGGCGATAGTGTTTTTTTTAACTATTGTGGATGTAATTAGTTTAAGGTAAATCAGCAATGTTCAACTATAAATACAGTTATTTTTAGAAATCAACAAATTATTCGATCATTTAGATATGTACGAGGGGTGATCAAAAAGTAGTGAGAAACGGTTATTTCCAGTCCGCATAAAAATCCAACAAATTTTTTTTTCGCTTGCTTATATACTCACTAGGTCAGCATGAAAAAATCATATAAATAGACTACGATTCAAGGGAGGGACATTCAGTTGAATACGAACCGGCGAAAAGATAACATCAAAATGGAGAAAAAAATGAAAATAGAGCAGTCATTAAGTACCTCTGTTTGAAAAAAAATGTCTACCAAAGACATACACAGAGACTTACAGGAAACATTGGGGAACTCTGCTACTCCATATTCCACAGTTGCACGCTGGATCAAGGAGTTTAAGCTGGGAAGAACATCCACTGAAGATGAACACCGCGAAGGACGCCCATCTACGTCCCACACTGAAGATAACGTGAAAAAGGTCGAAGATGTTATGTTGGCAGATCGAAGAGTGACCGTCAGACATGTAGCTGAGGTCACGGGGATCTCATAGGGTAGCGTTCGAACAATCCTTGTGGACGAATTGCAGATGAAAAAGGTCTCTGCGCGTTGGGTACCGCGAATGTTAACCGACGAGCACAAGATAAAACGAGTCGATATTTCAAGGGTGAATCTCCAAAAGTTCCAAGCAGATCGGAAAAAATTTCTGTCACGTTTCGTGAACATGGACGAGACCTGGAGCCACCATTTTGATCCTGAAACCAAACAACAATCGATGACTTGGAAGCGAGCCTCCTCACCAACACCGAAGAAGTTCAAAGTGTCAAGTTCGGCGGGAAAGGTTATGGCGTCCGTTTTTTGGGACGCCGAAGGAATAATTATGGTGGAATATTTGTAAAAGGGAGCCACTATTTTGGGCTCTTACTACGCGGACCAAATATGAAGATTGCGGGAAGTCATTAAGGCAAAAAGGCGCGGCAAACTGCGAGCTGGAGTGCTGTTTTATCAAGACAACGCTCCGGCTCACAAAGCCGCAATTGCGATGGCTGCCATTCAAGAAACGGGATTCGAACTGCTGGAACACCCACCCTATTCGCCAGATTTAGCTCCCAGTGACTTCTACCTCTTTCCTCGTCTCAAGCAACACCTCCGAGGCAAGAAATTTGAAGACAATAGTGAAGTGATGGCCACTGTTGAGACGTTTTGGGAGGGTCAAGACAAAAAAAATTCTCAGGGAATCTTGGGTTTAGAAAAAAGATGGACTAAATGTATTGCCTTGTCAGGAGACTATGTAGAAAAATAAATTATTTTTGTAACTGTCATCACCGTCTTTTATTGTGATTCTCATTACTTTTTGATCACCCCTCGTAAATTATACGAAAATCTCATTATTGAACGGATTTATTATTTAAAACCGTTGTAATCAAAGCGAATGGCAGGATCACTCTTTGTTCCTTGAATCAATCCTGTGTCCTCTTTGTGTCTCATAGCCAACTCGGCAAAGAGCAATAATCCAGGGTAACGTTCAATGTATTTAGCCATAAATACTATGGTACTCAGTAATTATGGCATATAGTAGATACCAGGAGGAGGTAATTGTTTAACAGTTCCAATAAATTAAACTAATTCGGAAAAAAAAATTTAAAAATAAATCAATTTTTGGAAATTTCTACTGTGGTGTAACGCATTAAAGAGTGGTTGTTGTACAATGCTCCTGAAAACTCCCCGTCCGTTTCCCGACCTTAACCTTTTTTGGAGTTTGTGCCATGAACTCAAATTTTGGTTACAAAACAGTAATGATACAAATAAAAATCAATTAAAAGAATAGCTCAAGGTAGAGTGCGAAAAAAATACACCAGGATTTAGAAAAAAATAATGGAATCGATTCCACAACGTTTAGAAGTAGCTATAGCAGCCAAGAGATATGCAAAAAATATCAATTGAATTAGTTATTGCATTTTTGTACTGAAATATTTTAATTTAATAGGCTGCTGTACGCTCACTTTTGTGGCAATGAAAATCTGAATATTTTTAATTTTAGTCAAAGAAAATGATTCTATATATGAAACATTCTTTTGAAATGAATTAATATGTTGACTATAATGTTGCTTTTTTGTACCAATAAAAAAATATTTTGAAACGTATAATTTTGCAACAAGTAATTTTTTATGGGTGTACAACTATTTTGTTATTAGATGAACTTGATGACAATTTTCTTAATCTTTTTGAATAGTGAGATTATTATTTTATGGTAAAAATCCAAGCAAATCACATCATTTGGGGTTCAATTATTTGGAAATTTTGTTTAATATTAGTTTAGTCGTTTTGCAGAGCTTATGTTACCGAAAGCCAATTTGCTTGCTTCCGTAAATAACCCACAATTATTGCATATTTCTTTCTTGAACATTTTTGAAGTGACACCCATATTGGCACCCACAGTTTAAATCGACTGAAAACTATGTACCATTAGGATGAAACATTCATTTTTGTAAAACTTAGACTAAAAATTCTTTTACGAGTTTCACAGGTAAATTAACATGGACGAACAGAATAAATTGAATCATTCTTATTGTGAAGCCCAATCATAGTAAAATGATCTGTTAATTAAGCCTTTTTCATATCCTGCAGCCAAAGTATTGTGTCGTCACCTCATAAACCATGGATCGCGAGCCATCATCATTCGATCCGCTTAGTCGCCAGCATCGACAATAGGATCAATTCTTTGATTATCAATTTCCAATCATCCCCAAGCACTCTGGGCATAGTATCTTTGCCGCGTAGATACATTGGGGCCGCGGCATAGCACGGCAGCGACGCGAGTACCTACGTTCCGATGACATAATCCACCTTGGGATAATTTCACTTGATTGGGATCCCACTCGCCCATCTTTCGGCGTTGCTGAAGAAGGTGCTGGCGCGGTATTGGAAGCCCGCCAATAATAATCGGGCATCAAAATACCCACGGGGAGTATCAATTCCACCTCGGAATGCCTTTCGTACACACATTCGCGCAACATTTCGCTGGGCTTTTCACAGTAGTATCTGAAAATGGAGATTTTATCCGTCAACGCCAACATTGTCGGGTAATTTTTCATCGGATTGTTGAGCGTTTTTGCGACGCGAATCGCCAAGATCTTATCGGATCGCTAAACATTGCTCATATGAGGCCAGTTTCGAGCCCAGTGTGAAATCGTTCCACTGAAATGGTTTTGGACGAGGAAGAATGTCTTGAATAACGCACTACATTTTCAGGACTTCGACGAGGGTGAAACTTCTTTTTTGAAGAAGCTTCTAGCCATTCAAGAGCGTGCGTCAAAAAATGTCTGTCTACACTCCTCGAAATGTGATACCGCTTAAGAGCTAACGACGCATGCATTTGGCGCACTATCAGCTTTTTGACCCAGTCGATTGCGAGTCCTCCACTTCTTCGCTGGACAAGGATTCGAAACCCACCAATAGCCAAGCACATGAGGAATTTCCCTAAGGTTTAATGTGACAAGTACGCCGAGATTGTGACTCGCTGATAGTGCGCCTCCATCGATTACTCCTTTAGATCGCCTAGTGGTCCCAGCATTCTAATGGCTCCTCGCCTGCGCAGCAATAGCTCAAACCTCGATGCACTTTGACTTATCCGTGGCCAAGTCGGCGAATGTGTTGATTCCGCTCCACGGTGGAGGCATTTAGTTGTCAGCGAATTGGGTTAGATAATCGCCGCCAGATACCCGTGCATGCATGTCCTGGCAAAAAGGGAAGACAAGAGCCGTGTTAGCTGACAATAAGACCGATTGAAAGGCTACAAGAATATTTTCGAGGCATTTACCAGGTGTAAGGCCAGAGTTTTGTTAATTACATGTGTTTTCATTCAAAATATCTTTGGTTGGCGCAATGCATGTGAGTCGGATTCGTTATATGTTTTCCACGACACCGTTCGCCATTAGAAAGGGGGATGTGATGTGAATGAAACGATTGTGTGGAAAAGTGTTCGAGTTCCCAAGGATATCAATTGGAGATTTGAATGTTTTCTGATCAATGCAATCAGTGAACCATTGTTTTGTAGTATCTGATATTGGCTATTGACTTTTTATGAACGGAAACAGTATCGAACATAGAAAGCACGTACAGCATGTTGAATCAAGAGTTCAATAAGATTTCATTTAGCACTATCAGCATGGGTTGAGCATCCTGACGAAAGCCCTATTTCACCATAAAATATATTCTGTGCCTGAATCTCTGGAAGCGAGGGAAGAATCTTTAGTGAGTTAGGCTTCAACTCAGCCATTAACAATCTTTTAGACTCAAATTCCTCTAAAACACGTTACCCAGCTCGCGTATTAAAACAAAAAAAAAGTAGGATACCATTATGCTTGGCTTTATTATGGACAATTACTCAAAGCAAGATCAAGGTAATTATTATTTGATTGAGTTCTGCATGAGGGCAATTTTAGTAGGGCACAACGGGCAGGGACGATTCGCCAAGCGGGAACGCATCTCGACATAGGTCCAGGATCGTGGACAATAAAACGATTCAGTTAATTGGTTCGCGTGTACGCTGGAATTATTATTACTATTAGTCATGCTGATTGCCAGTCCCTGCAGCCTGAGCGGCTCGTTGGGAACCGCCGGCCAGGTTGGATTTTTGCTGATTTAATGCGCGGCGCTACGCACGGTCCGTAAAACCATCCGCAAAAGCATGCATGCAGACTGCTGGTCCAAGAAGTCGCCGTCGCGCTGCTGCGTACACCGTTGACGGAGCTATTGTGTCGTTGTTATTATTATCGTAAGTGGCTGGTGAACAAACACACAATTGACGAACATGCAGCAGTTCTGCACAAAACGCAAAGTGTTGTGATTTACAAGAGCACTTTTGTCGGCCAGCGAACATGTTAATTAAAATCGAGCTCCCCGAGAGGTTGTGTAGCCTTTTTATGGTTACTTCTGTCTAGGATTCAATTCTGGTCTGCTATGATTACTTCAATGCAGAGCTCAGACAATTCATGCACTAATTTGTTCTAGAAACCTTGTTGATTTCAGCAGAATTTTCATTGGTATCTCGTTCTAAATAAAACAAACATATTAAACATATATGTAGACCTTTAGAAAGTCTTTTTGATATTTCATGGTATCCTTGCATCAAATTAGCTTCATTTGATATAGTTTTCCAAAAGAAAAGTCCACACAAAACTTTTCCTGCGATCTGCAACCATTGTAGCTTCTATACTCCCACAAATCCTGACATCGACCAAACATAAATACAATTTATTAGTTAAAGGTGCACATTGATTTGCATGCGAATGGCTCCATTATGCGGTTCCATGTTTGAACAATTAACATTTGCATGTTCGAATTAGACAAATCTGCTACCCTCTCCCCACCCCCGACTCTTCCGGAATGGACAAGTCAATGGTTGATGGTTGCACGAATGTTGCATTCAATTAAGCGGGCCTCAGATATGTTTATGGGGCGCCACCACAACATGTTTCGCAAACAATAAACAACAGAAGAAATTTTAACAAGTAAATTATTAATTGAAAGAAAATGTCTTGCAGAGATGGTTGGTATTTGACTATGAGTGGCGTCATGTTGTGCCCGAAAGGAGATTTGAATACGAAATTGTGTCTATGGTTGGGCGGAAGAGGCGGATTTGGTTACATAAATTTAATTAAGATGCCAATTTTGTCAACAGTTTAAATGGGTTTGGTTGATTTTGTAACGACTATATTGCTTGTTACATCGCAACGAGAATCATTTTGCTAAGAGTAGTTTTTACTCAATTATAGAGTATATGGATTTGTTCAACAGGTATCGCGAATTTTATGTTTCTTTTTCAAAAATTATTTATTTATTCAATATTTATTTTGTTTCTTCCAAAGTTATCCTCATAATATATTATACACTTGTGCCAATGTTTTTTACAATCCTCGAAGCACTTCAAAAAATCATTTTATGTGAACTTGATCAGCTTCTCCTTCGATGCCATCATTATCTCCTCAATTGTGGCGCGGCGTCCTCCTTTCATGGCCTCTTCAGTTTCGGGAACAAGAAAAAGTTGAAATCAAAAGTAACGACCCTCTGGAGCAAATTTAGGTCTTCACGGACTAGGTCCAACAACTCCTTAGCAGTGTTAATGCGATGTTGTTTTCGGTCGAAACTGAGTCATTTTGATAAGAATTTTGCGGCGACCCATCTCAAGCCCAAATCATTGATTTAAATGGCAAGAGCCAACCGATATGTTTAGGTCCTCAGAAACTTCTCTAATGGTGATTCGTCGATTGGCCAATACTATTTTCTTGACTTTATCAATGTTTTCGTCTGTTGTTAACGTTCTCGATTGTCCGGCACGCTATTCCTCGTTCACATCTTCTCAGCCCTCTGAGAATATTTTGTACCACCGATAAACGTTGTTTTGGCTGCAGTATATGCCACAGTCAACATTTGAAATGCGTCCGCATACTTGAAGTTGTTTTTCACACAAAATTTGATACAGATTCGTTGATCCATTTTTTGGATAGATAAAATTGAAGACAAGCCAAAACACGTCCAAGCAAAATAGTTGTCAAAAATTAACTGAAGATTCAAAATGGCCGAACTTGTCAGCATAAGTGAGTGACATGAGTACAAACATAATGTCATAAAAGTATCAAAAATCGAATACACATACGCCGCGAATATTCAAAATTTGCTATACTTCTTGAACGGACCTCGTCTACCCTTCCTTCATTCCTATAAACTTGAAGAAAACTTTTTCACAAATAAAGATCCTTTGCTGGTAGCAATCTATTCATTTTAAATTTACGGTAAGTTTGGATCACATATCCTGGATGACAGACTATTGCAGTCAAAATACAAAAAAAAACACGATACGGGATAATTCACTTCGTTGCGAAATAAATCTAAAGCATAATCATAAAAATTTAGTTCGAAATATTATACGTTTATCTTATTTTATAAATTTTATTTAAATATGTAATATATAAGAGTATTCCTATAAGAAACATCAGATACCTGGCTTTAAACTGGCTCAATTTTTTTTATTTGCTGCACCGTTAACAGACGGCAGGGCTAGCAGACAGTGTGGTAAGAAGACGGCTGGGGTTGCAGATTGCAGAGTTAGCAGACAGCAGGGTTAGTAGACAGCTGGGTTAGAAAACGGCACAGTTAACAGTCAGGGCATAGACTGCAGGTTTAGCAGACAGCATGGTTAGCAGACGGTAAGGTTATCAGTCGGCAGGGTTAACAGACAAAAGGGTTAGCAGACATCTGGGTTATAAGACAGTACTTTCATCACTTATACCTCGAAAAAAGAAGAAAATTTGTTTTCCAAATGTGTGATCCCATGATGATGTTTGTGCTATTTAAGATATTTCTGAAAAAGAAACAACCATTGTTGAGCAGCTTAAAATTGATTTGGAAAAGATCTAATTGTTCAAAAAATGGACGATGGATGCGTTCGATTTGAAATTAATTAATTTGGTTTTTTATTGCATCAGAAGAATAACATTTTAATAGAAGAAACAGCTCTGAACAGAGAACCTCACTATCAAGATTTTCTATTTCGGAAACTCAATTTCCTCAAAGAGGAAGTAAATAATATGCAAAAACCCAATTAGTCGAGATAATTCTCGCAATAAGCGTATTAACATCTCATTAACCCAAGAAACGAAGCACCGGTTCAAATATTTCATTAACTCATAACTGTAGCTCCATATGAGCCATGCACCGGTAGTTCAACTCTTACACTTAATAATTCAAGAGTAAATTAGATGACCCAATAGCACCGCCAAGGTTCATTCCTTGCATTATTAAGTAATATAACTGGGAATTCCGGCACGGCTGCAACCCGTCATCGTCTTCACTACCATCAAGCTGCACTAGAGAACTTATAGCTATCCATTTCTCAAAGTATCCGTGCTTAGCCGTTCAGCGATAATAACAGGCACATCGTTTATCTGCGACAAATTGCCGGACCTTTTTCAGTTTATGTAAAAGATACATTTTAGCAAGATTGTGGTGCAGAGCCAACCGTAATGCACACTTTATTGCGGAACATTAGCGGCTAGAAAGGCTGAGGAGCACGGATTGCGGCGCGTCGGTAATTGAGTTGGGCCCAGCCGAGTGTAGTTCGGCTGTAAGTGCATCTTGTTTTCCCATTTGAACATTCTCATTTGCGAAATGCATTTCTAATACGGCGATATAAATGAATAGGAAGCCATCTATCTTCCTTGGAGGCGTCCGCATTCGCGAGGTGGATTCCTCGACGACCTTTCGCTTCTGGGTGTTTTTTTTTCGAAAGTGAACTGTAAGGGATGACAATTGCAAGAAACCTGATGCGGTATTCGGGAAACTTCCTACCAAACTGTACATCTGATAACAAATTGACTTTCTTCGCTAATTACCGCTTCTTCCAACAATTTCGTCGTTGTATTCGAGAAGTGATCACTTCACCACTATGCATGATGGCACCATTCCTCCAGTTGCGTTTCTAAGATGCGTTCAAGCGCTTCAAGTTAGAAAGCAGCACACAACGAGCTGGATATCTTCAAGACATGACTGTTGCGTAAGAAGACCACATATGAGCACTTTCTGCGCACGGAAACGATGACATGTCCATTTGTAACGTGGTCCCGCGCAGGAGAGTTGCGTTTCCTCCTGTTGTGCGAATGCTCAAGCGAACATTGCGTACAATTTATGCACGAAAGTTGTCGTTCGCCGTGTAAATCGAAGATAAGGCAATTAGACGAGTCCCAGCTCCGCCACATGAATGAATGAATGCTATGCTAAAAGGAAGAGATTTCTGCACACTATCTGAATCTGCCCGAAGCACTCCAGGCGAAATATAGTTGGGATCGCTTAGATTGTTAGCCGAACCTGAATGCCATTTAGTGTGGCAGCACAACGGCATCCAGTTGATCGAATAGGTACATACACGTCCGCTAGCTGGGAGCAACTTGTACGTGTATCTTGTATCTATTGTTGCTGGGCCATAATTTATCGATAGTGAAAGTGTAAATTGGTGAGAACGCAATGCGGTCGTGTAGCATAGTCTAGTTCTTTGAACCTGTTCTTTCACTTTTCTCATAGCAAATATTAACAGATGGAACAGATTCGTGAAATAGATTAATTACAGAAATAGGTTAAACGGTTTTGCTTGCTGAATGTTCTCCGGAAATGTGCTTACCATGTTAGTTGATACTTTTCTAATCACTAACCATTGAATTGTTTAGATAAAAATGTAACATCATCAACACATTTTCGTATATTTATTTTCACATCAGTGGTTATAAAAGCTGATATTTTAAAATGCTGGCTGAAAATATACAAAGCTAAAGTTTCATAAATTGAGTTTAGATAAAATTTCTTGTTCAAAAAGTAGCATTGTTGACGTCGTGACGTACACGTCACACTCACAAAGGAGCAAATTTGCTGTAGAATCAATTAAAAAGGCTTGCTATCCATTAAATCGAGGATTTCACTGATTTTCTTTTTGGAATGGTATCAAAACGTTTATTCGGTTTGGACCTAAAACCCTGACTTTTATTTGGGGAATAGTGTGCAAAAAAGTGGTCAAACTACCTTATGTCCATATTTTTTTATGCAATTTTGTTAGAAACACTCTAAGAACAAGAATGATATGTAGCTTTTAATTTGTTTTTCAAATACTAAAGGAAAAAGCGAAATTTGAATCACAAACAATTTCTGGAAAAAGTGAGCATAGACGATATTTTAGTTGCATTTATTTTGAAGGTTTAAATTTATATTTAATATATTTGTGATCTTATTTTCAAATGGTGAAACTTAAATATAGAATGCGTGTAAATTAGTTTTCAAAGTATCTTTTCGTTTCAAACTTGTTCAACATATTGTTTAGTAAGTCTAGTACGATCAAATCCCACGAAAATGCCCGAAATACAATTTGAGACAAAATAATTTTTTTGTCATAAACTCTCTTCACTGTCCAATGCGTATGTGGAAGTGTTTTATTTCATTAACAACGCCTGATTACCTTCGTAGCCAAATATGCTGAATCATTAACGTGTTTCACTAAATTTCCGCTCCATTCAAAGGTAATTGAAGAAATGATATATTCGTGTAGCTAAGCCGAACGCCACAAGAGATTTGTAACACCCGTGGACATTCTGCCGGCATTTCATCTCCTTTTCAAAGTCCATGCCCCAGATTTGCTATCCTAGTGCTATCCTTCATCCAGTTGTGCAGTGCAACCTCATCAGATATTCACCATGTCCCGCGCCTAACATTCATCTAACGTCCAAATATCGATAAAAAAAACAGAACATCTTACATCTTGCCGACACTAATTGATGGCTTTCATATGTAAACGGCTTAGACCACCGCCGCTACTGCAAAGAATCGGGACCTTCGCGGCTCAACTGCCTCCCGCCAGGTACGTAGATTGCTTCCCGGCCGGGTTGTTCTCAACGAGATCCTAAAAAGGCAATCACTAGCTAAGCGTAAATATTACAATTTTAGTGCTGTTCTACAACCATGCCGCCGCAACAGCAGAAGCAGCAACAGCAGTAGCCATTGAAGAAGTGATGTTACCTGGTCTGCTGGTGGCAATCCGTGCAACTGGCGGACAGCGAAATGGCCATGGTCGCACGGTTGCAGAGCGCTATCCATCCGAGGAACCACTGCTATTTGCCCACCTCGTGCATATTGAAAAGAATACATTCCTTTCCGCCTGTTTAAACAGTTTGTGATGACAAATTCCCAATTAAATATTACCAGAGTATTCTTCCCGGTGTTTTGCTGTTTGTATAGATCACCTCAAGGACCGAATCGTTGTCTAATGACTCCGTAGACCAAGATGGACTCGGTGCTGCCGATCCTAAGATACTCTCTTGAGTGCAACAGTTTCCTGATAACCTCCCCAAAGTTATTCAATTAATAGAACATATAAATTTGAGACTCTTCTTTTAATTCCTAAAAATCATTCTACATGTTGCTTCCTACCAAACTGGCCGGAAAGCTTCCACGATTAGCACACAAAGGAATATCTTTGACAACCAGGATTTGACCACTAAGACTACTTATAATAAAGTGCCCCGACTCGAACCTATAAATGTAACTAATGTCTTGGAATGCAGCTAATTACATGCGAAAATTTTCTTGACGAACAGGGAAGCCGACAACACTAGGTGCAGCAAGCAAGCCTGTCATCAGGTGCAACAAGCATCCAAGTATCTTTTACTATGCATCTGCAAGAATAGATACAGAGATGTTGGCGTACAACTTTCAGCGCATTAAATGTGCTGCCCGGTTTTATGTCGCAAATTCGTAGTCACGTACAATAGATTAATCTGGTTCTATCTTTCTTCATTAATGATTGCTATTACTGTATTACGAAGATGTATTTTAAACTGAAAAATGATTGAAACTGAAATCAAGTCAATTTAAGATTGATTTGATTTTGTCAGTCGAAAAAAGGAAAATGCAAATCCTCAAATTCCTATGAATTTCAAAACTATAAAAATCAAACAATCTTATGAGAGTAAAAGCAGAAATAAGTATGTTTTGATCTCAAAAAGAACCGGGATATCATTTTTTTCCTTGAAATACTTAAAATGTCAATCAGTTTCCAAATCAAAAATTAAATTGTTGTGCCGAATAAGTAAAAAAAAATACCGAAAAATGAGAAACACTGCTCGCTTTAAGGAAGAAGTATGGTATATTTTTTGGAATTTTTTTTTTGATAGTGACACTTTTCAAGGTTATTCAGTTAAAATTTCTGGTTGATTTGAGCAAAACTAACGAGACTACAGGATTTTAAAACTCTGCTCTTCGACGCGCTTTAAATTAAAAATCGGCTGTTTCTGTTTTTTAAACGGCGTTTTTTCCAGCACAGCATTTTCTAAGTCGGCGATCGCTCTAACTCGAAATCTAATTATCCGATCCTTTTCAAAATTTGTACACTTGTTCACTTCCCAGTATATGGGAAGTTCTTGTAATCGCCTCGAAAATCGAAATTGAAATTTTCAACATTTCTTTACGTTTTGAGGTCTATAGAGTATATATCAAGTGTTTTTAGAAAGGGAGATGTATGTGTGTGTGTGTGTACGTACGTACGTACGTACGTTCGTGGACACTTTTTTCTCCGAGCATAACTCACGTAAACAAAGTCGTATCGACTTCGTTAAGGTGTCAATCGAAGCGTCTTTGCAATCTTAAGAGCTGATTAGTTTTTGGGATACTTCGGTCGGGGGGGGGGGGGTTTGCTGTTTTGACCCTTTGAAGGTCATTTCTGTCATGCGTTATATCTCGCGAACCATACGATTGGCATGATTGAGGTGTCAATCGACGTGTATTAAAATTTTTGTGAATCAATCAAATTTTGAAAAAAATTGTTGGAGCCCTTTTTTAATTTAAGAAAAAAAAGTGCAAAAAATTAGGGTTTTTTTTATAAACAATAAATTTTCAACCTGATTTACGAAACACAGTATTCACTTTTTATAAAATTTATACATTTCAAGTCATTTTTGTAAAAACAACGTCAAAACTTTTTCTCATGATTACGTAAAAAATTAAATAAAAAATAAAAATTCATTAACAGGCATCATGATTTTCAAGGTCATTACTGTCGTGCGTTATACATATGTCGCGAACCAAACATACGATTCGCATGGTTAAGCTGTCAATCAACGCGTATTAACATTTGTGTGGACCTATCAAATTTTGAAACAGATTTTGAAAAAAATCGTTGGAGCGGTTTTTTAATTTTAAAAAAAAAGTGCAAAAAATTGTGATTTTTTTCAAAAACAATAAATTTTTAACCCTATTGTCAAGTCCAAGTAATCAATCTTTATATAATTTATATATTTCAAACAGTTTTTTTAAAAATGCCATCAAAATTTTTTGTACTGACCACAAAAAAAAATTAAATAATAAATAAAAAATCATCAACAGTCATCATGATCTTCAAGGTTATTTCTGTCATGCGTTATATCTCGCGAACCAAACATAGTATTTGCATTATTAAGGTGTCAATGAACGCGTATTAATATTTTTGTAAATTTGCTGTAATTTTTAAAAAATCGTTGGAGCCGTTTTTTAATTTAAGAAAAAACAAGTGCAAAAAATTAGGTTTTTTTCATAAACAATAAATTTTTAACCTGATTTGCGAAATGTAGTAGACAATGTTTATAAAATTTACATACTCCAAACAATGTTTGTATAAAAACCATCAAAACTTTTTCTCACGATTAAGTATAAAATTACATTAAAAATAAAAAATCATTAAAAGTCATCATGATTTTCAAGGTCATTTTTATCATTCACTATATCTCACGAACCAGATATAATATTTGCATCATTAAGGTGCCAGTTGACGTGTATTAACATCTTTGTGAAGTTTTTAACATTATAAAAACTCGTCTCAGCCTTTTTTAATTTAATTGAAGAAAATGCGAAAAATTATGGTTTTTTTCATAAAAAATAATTTTTAACCTGATTTGCACAGCACAGTAATAACTGTTTTTAAAATTTATACATTCTTATCAGGTTTTGAAGAGAAACCGGCAAAATTTTATTCCTTAATAAGGAAAAAAACTAAATTAAAAATAAAAAAATCATTCAAAGTTACCATGTAAAGAGGGTTCATACGAATGCTATTACTTTATATCTTTTATTCTAAAAAAAATGTTGTAAATTCAATCAAAGTTTTAAAATATTGCATAATTTGAGCAGGTTTTTGATAGTTTTAATAGCCTTTTAAATAAAAAACACCGCTTAAATTTTGAAAACCAACAAAAATTTTCAAGACCGAAAAGGCCCCCACCGATTGATCCGCGTGAATATTCAATCTGTCCTCATCGACCAAAAGTCTTACGTAATCAATGGACCCTCCCGTAGACGATATGACTCATATTAACTCATTCCTGTTACTGCTATGAATACCTCTCATTGTTGTAATGTTGTTGATGTTTATGTAGATATTACTGGGAAGTTGACCGTGTGGACCTCAAGGGTCGCACCTCGCGGCTTGTTTTGTATAGAAATCATAAGGTAACGACGTCCAGACAGTATATTTTTAATGAATGTAATTTGTTTTATAATAACAAATTTAACGATTTTTTAATATAAAAATTTTAAAAAATCGTTTTTTTTTACTTAGAATTGATACTAAAAATTGAAAAATGTTTAAAAAAATATATCTTGACATGGTAACATCGGAAAACTCATAATCCAACAAAACCTTTTTGGTTTTCTGTCATCGGCTGATCGTGTGAAGAGTCATGGTGTGCACCGCAAAACTATTCTTTTTTAGGTGTCTACGAAAATTGCTGTCTGTGGCTCAGTAGTCAATATTTTTCGACCAAAATTTTGGAGAATACTCTTGAATATTGTATTATTATGTGCTTTGTTTAGAAATAAATTTATATTCACAGTATTTTCAATTAAAATTATTGAAAGTATGCATAAAATATGTAAAATTAACCATACTCGCCCCTTAATATTTGATGCAGACGTAGCATTCCAAGTGATGTTTAATGTGGTCTGGAATGC
Source organism: Oxycera nigricornis (assembly GCA_963942545.1). Lineage (NCBI taxonomy): Eukaryota > Metazoa > Arthropoda > Insecta > Diptera > Stratiomyidae > Oxycera > Oxycera nigricornis. Next base: position 112,882,488 of record OZ012661.1, on the reverse strand, counting down.
AACCATTAAATAGAACACCAACTTTAAGCACAAGTGTCTAAAATAACATGAGGTAGTCCGTGATAATTTTGTGAATGAATCCATTTGTGTCTTTAAAAACCAATCATTAAAATTCAGAATCTGTGCTATGAACGTGAGGAATATTATCAAGAAAATACCATCAATCAAGATTTTAGCAGCGATAATTTCAACCAAAAGGATTACAATCAAGATTATTGTTTTGCTTGTATGAGTTTTAAAGGTGTTTTCTACCTCCTTTTTTATTTTATAATTTTGCAATATCGATAGATACGAGGCATATTTTTTAGCAACTGAAATATGAGAGTCACCAAAAATGTAGAAACTTCAAATTGAACCAAAACTCTAGCCAATTTTATCGCATATAACATCCTTCTGGTTTTTCCATCTAGCAGCTTTTAAATAAGTGTGAAGACAAAGTTGTGAGCTAGTACCTGTTGAGAAATAAACCTCTCACTTATTTTTTTAAATAAATTTATTTCAAGGCACAAATACTTATTGTTCATATCAATATTAGTCTACATTCAAAAAAAACATGACCAGCATTCAGCAAGTTTTTATTTTCAAAGAACGAATCGTAGCCAGCAAAAAGTCAAATGCCACTACGTTTTGTAATCCAATTGAATTTCCAAATGGTCACAATTTCAATGGTAATAAATGTATGTATGTTGCAATCATATCCAAATACGTGCCTCAATTCGCACAGTAACCATACAAATAATTCAAGGTATAACGTATTTAACACTTGCACCGCAGTCCTTATCGGCTCCAATGACTACTCGCATGCACTGCATTGTCATAACTAATTGAATTAGAGTATCTTTCATGCGTTTACCAAGAAAGAGATTTGTCTTCAAGTTTAAGGTGGTCAGTCATCATTAAATAGCACATATTCAAATCTTTTACAACATTGCGTGGTGATATAATAGCTCAAATTGATTAAATGAAGCTTCCACATCAAAAAGACAATAAATTTGTTGCGCGAATTATGAATTCTTTGTTTTTAATTGATTCAAAATAAACCGAACCAAATATATATCTGAACGTTAATGGTCCTGCTTAACACGCAACTGTACATCGCAACTGGATCAACATGCAAACTAGATTGCCACTAAAGTTTTCGCTAGCGGTCCCAATGACTTGACTAGCCAAAAGCCCTCGAGCTACTTCTTGCATGCCATCAGCCAGCCATCATAAGAGTCTTCGATTCACTGAGCTACCTTTGCTTCTAGCCTGTTACAAGACGGAATATGCATGCAGTCGGTCCAGTACACGATTAACCCACATATAAGGAACTATCATAAATTAGAGTTTCATTTATTTCGCTCCTTGAGCGGTTGCCCTGCTTCCTTTTTGCTGGGCCCATGCATCGACTGAGAAGAAGAAGAAGAATAATCGGTGCCACGACTGACTGCCCTACAGGAAACTTTTTGATGGCGATATATTTCGCACTATTTTAGGACGATCTCGACATGATATAATTCAAAGATTTGATGTGGAGTTCGCGGCCGGTGGAGATACCAAGGAATGTCTGTGAGTCGTTTGGCAATATCATCATGATTTGCAAAAATGTTGCGAGTTTCTCAAATGTTTATTTGTTCGAGCAATAACGGAAGGCTTTTAGCATCAATGTGGAGTTTTATTGAAAAAGTGTTGCCAGTTGATGTTTAAATAATAGCATTCGTACTAGGCATAAACACAATATGCTTCTAAACGACCGTTTGAATTTGGACCCGAAAGCATGATTGCTTAATCGATTACTAGAGATCGACTTAAACACAGAGCAGCTTTTACGTCGCGGTCGTAAATCTGCAATTGGATCCTTCTTGAGTCACTCGCTCTCCATTTCCTAATAAATTTCCCTCGGTGAAACCAGCAGCACTACCACATTTTCCCTGCAGTATTTTTGCCTGCAAACATTCAGTTACTTACCGTGAAACTCTCGAGAAAAGTGAAAGGAAAATCATAGGCAGGTTCTCCTGTATAGCTAACGGCCACATAAATAAAATATGCCAAAACATCGAATTAGTTTGGAGGGTATGAGGAGTGTTTGCCATTTTCCGTGCGACCACATCGAGCGGCGACGTTATGAGCGCCTCGAATGCACTTTTAGATACTTATGTAGATACCAACCTCAGGATAAAGTCAAATGCGAAGATAATTTATTTGCACGCACGTACACCGAAAGCCCAAACCCAAGCCCAAATGTAAACTTCCACCCAATGCAAACTAGCAAACTAGCCAGAAATATGTATATATATATTTCTACTGCTGGAAAAGATGGATTTGTCTATGGCGCGGATTCGATCTCGAGGCGGTTTGCATGGTTTTTGCATATTGCAGAATTCGAATTCACTTTTCGCGGAATTCATTTTGCGAAAAGGCCAACAGCCAACCACTCGCGACTGTTGACTATACGATTATCGGCCGTCTAGGGTCCAGGGTTAGGGGTTATTGAGAGAAAGTTTTATCAGATAGGTCCCACGTCCGTAAATATATTTGAATGCAGTTCTGGAGCAGATGTTACTTATTCAAATTGAGAACTCTTGAAGACCGAGATCAGCAACCTAAATTTAAATGTCTTTGAAATATGCGGAAAGAAAATTGAAATTTTCTTGAAAAAAATATTTTTCCTTTGATAGAATTGCTTAGCGACAACTATATTTCCACAGAGCTATTTTTTTCTGATGAGTTCCTGGGGATATTTTTGTCTGATACACACCAAAATGGGTAAAGGCTAAGATTATTAACCCCCCAGTCCACTCACCATCCCGCGCGAAAGGGAGAGAGGACCGGGGCCTGCGGGAGGGGTGCAAAACGTGTGTCCAAAGTATTACTCCTATTTATATTACATATGTATATGACAAAAATGGCATGCATTCTTTTTTATGATTTTTCAATTTTTTTTTATTTTTTTAATTTTTTTAATTTTTTTTAATTTTTAGAAAAAAAATCTTCGGCTTTTAAACGAGTCTAAAAATCACTTCCCAGATCAATTTTACCGTTTCATATGATATCTGAAAATGGGCAAAATAATCATATTTTTTTTTTTTCGTCGTTGGGAGATGGAAATCTTCAAAAGATACCGAGTTGCTCCTGCTTCTCGGCATGTCGGATTTCTACCGACTAAAACCACCTCCGTTTCCTCCAAAAAATCTTTACTCCATAGTTCATTGCTTGCACTGTCCGTGTGCAATTATTTCCTGAAAGCTTGTTCATTTAAATAGTACTTCCCAGACGATGTATATCGGTATAAGGGATAGTACCAGTATCTCAAAAGTTTTATTCAGAGTTCAATATATCTAATTTTGTTTCACATTTGTAGCAGGAAAAAAAATATTAGCGTTCTTAAAAAAAAATATATATATATATATATATATATATATAAAGGAAAAAGGAAAAAAATAGAAAACAGAAAAAAAATTAAATTAAATTAAAATTTAAAAAAAAAATTAAAATTAAAATTAAAAAAAAAATTGATAATAAAAAAAACATTACCGTTCTTAATTATTCAAATTGAATTTTCAGTAAATGTTTACGTAGCATGATTTTAAATGTCATTATGTTACGCGCTTCTTTTATTGTTTGAGGTAGCTTATTGTAAAAATTTGATGCGGTGTTAATCGGATCCATCCTCAGGCGCTCTGTCCTAGCAAATTTTATTAAAATTTCATTTGCGTTTCTCATATTGTAGTCGTTTTTTCTCCCATTTATGTCTAGTTTCGTTGTTTTCATTTGTTCAATGTGTAAATTTTTAAAAATGAATTTTCCTTTTTCCATGTGAATCAGTCCGTCTACATTAAGTTCTTGTGCTGTTTTATATACAGATGTAGCGGTCATCTCTTGCAAGTTATATATGGTTTTGTATGCTTTAGTTAGTAGGGTTGACATGCTCATGAGGTTATTTTTGGTAGTTTGGCTCCAAATTATAATCCCGTATGTAATTCTTGAAATTATGTATGCATTTTTAATTTGTATTTTATTTTTAATTGAGAAATAGCTGAAACGATGGAGCAAACCAACGATAGCTGCTATTTTTTTCCTCATATCATTTATATGCGGTGTCCACGCTAGTTTTTCATCAATTGTAAGTCCAAGGTACTTCATATGTTTAACTCTCTGAAGAGTTTTATTTTCTATTTTTATCAGTGGCTCAATATCAGTTTTATTTTTTTGTTTAAAGATAACGTATTTGGTTTTGTTCGTGTTTAATGTCAATTTGTTCCGTATGAGCCATTGGGAATATTTGTCTAAGTCATTGTTTATCTTTTGTTCTAAGTCAGTTTCATTTTTACCTGAGTAAATCAGTATCGTATCATCAGCGTACATCACAACTTTCCCGTCGATTCCTGAAGTCACCAAGTTGTTTGTATATAACAGGAAAAGAATCGGTCAGTAGATTCCGCATAATAATTTTGCAATCTAAATTTATTTAAAAAAATTCGAACTTTTTTATAATCTTGCAAATCAGAAACTAAAGCATATATATGTTTCAAATTTTTTTCACGTATAAAAGAGCACTTCACCTATCAAATGCCCATAACTTCGCATGGGACCGTAACCATCGCAAACTTTTTATGCCATAGTAACAGGAGAACCCCCTCTTTCGATCCCCCGTACTCCTATCCCTTTGGGATGCTCATTGCTCTATAGACCAGGGCGGATCTGTAAAAAACGACTACATTTTGCTGTTGAGACGGAATGCACTGCTTTTCCACAAAAAATTCTGAAATGGCTTGCATAACTTATGACTTATTCTCTTTATCAAAAAAGTGGGGAACAATGATAAATAAATCGAAATGATTAAATTTTTTAAAAATAACACGAATTATTCCTAATTTTCTCACTTTCAACTTTAAAACGATTCATTTTAGAGCAAAGTTATCTTTAAAAATACGTTCAAGTTTTTAAAAAAATGATCCTTGCCGCAAAAAAGCAATAAAAAATCGTGAAAAAAGCAATTTTTATATTATTTATTACCACTTAGAATGCACTTAGGATCTTCATAATTCGAATAGAAACTTTTTATAACATAATAAAACAGAAAAAAAATCTCATCAAAATCGAATCAGTAGATTCCGCATAATAATTTTGCAATCTAAATTTATTTAAAAAAATTCGAACTTTTTTATAATCTTGCAAATCAGAAACTAAAGCATATAGATGTTTCAAATTTTTTTCACGTATAAAAGAGCACTTCACCTATCAAATGCCTTTTTATAAATTTATAATCCCGTTATAAAGACAATCTCAGTAATTTATGCTGAACTTGATAATAAACTCTAAAACAGTGCTGGGTGGCTGCCGATTCAGTATGGTTAAACCAGGCTTCCACCGATTCATAGAAGAAATCAATGTTCAGATAATATGGTTTGTATCATTTATAGAAGAAAATAACGATGTGATGCGTGGTTGGAAGAAATGTAGTTTTCACCAAGCTGAACGGTATGTAGCAATGAATGAATCAATTTGATGTGTAAGGATATTTCGTTTTGAACTGCCAATTTTTTAATACTAGCTGCTGGGGTCAAATCGCTGAGCTAGTTAAGTTTTTAAAAGTTTTCAGCTGCACCAGAAAGAGTTAGAAATTTCTCGTTCTAAGCATTTCAAACGACCTCCTGCGGTCCATCGACAGTTCTGCACAACTTTATCGCAGCCATAAATTGAATCGCGCAATTTTGACCATTTGTGGGCACTATCCATTCGAACATCAAACAATAAACAAAAGCCACTCGACAATGTCTCCAACCATTGAAAATGTAAAGCCCCTCAAAATGCCAAATAAATTAAAAGCTAATGATGGATCAGCATTTTATCAGGAGAGCGCTTGTCCATAAGTCAACATCGCAAGAGTGTTTTCCAATCTTTTATAGCATGTCACTATGCAAATCGCCACATTAAAAAAGCTTAAAGACTGCTTAAATATCTTAATTTTATGAATTGTCGAGCGGCACGGTCGGTTCGTACCTACGTTCCGTGCGTTCGGCCATCATTCAAACGTTTATAAATAAATCAAAGGCTTACACGGTGACGAGTGGACAGCGACGGACAAGGAAATCTAAATCGATTGCTCACCTCTGAAAGGAAACGTGAGCTTCAATGCCCAGTTAATAGGCATCTTGTCGAAAATAAGAAAAGACGAATCCAAGCTTAGAGTACTTGAAGCAATTGAATCGGCCAGCAGCCGGCAATAGCGCGCCCAAGAGCCATCGCTACAAAAATATCTGCAGCGGAAAAAATAGACCACGAAACACTTGAGCAGATGGACCCCGCGACTTGTTGGGGTCTTGGTCGTGGCCATCCAGTTGGAAGTACCTGAGCTGCTCTAGTGGGAAATCGATAAATGCTTATTGATTTGCTTGGCAGATTCAAGGTTTCGGATTCGTTACTTTTGCCGCTTATGCGGACAGGTGTAAGAGGTCGCGAGTTTCAAGGTGAAAATCTGCCAAATTCTTACAAAAATGATAGCTAATAAGATACCAAGGAAGTGTATTTGTAATTGTAAGCATTTCTGATTAAGATACTCGAAAAAACAGCATCCTTATTATCGCGGAAAACGTTTTTTGCAGTTGATTCCTGAGTACATGTCGACAATATTCTTTGCTAAGCACCATATCACGCATTTGAAAATTCTTATGTAAATGTTGCCTTTGTTTTCGAATAAATTCCCAACTGGGATCGATTAAAATGAAGATGGAAGCAAGCTTTGTGGACAAAAGAAGGTATTTCGATTAACATACTCAAACTTCTTAGCAAAGAACAGTTCTCGTAATATAACTGGATGGAAAGTGGATGTAAGCGCAACGTCTAAGTGAGATATGGGGAATATGAACACATTAATAAGAGATATTTTTATGAACATTGTGCAATTTTTTTTGTAATTTGTATGGATCAAAATAAAACACTAAATATTCCCTTTTTTCCAAATGCAATGGAAAGCACAATTGATTTCGTTTCAACTGAATAATAATATACTGAAGAATGCCAAAATATTCTTTTTTTGACTTGAATTTTTGACGAATTCAAAATTTTGTAGTATGCATCTCACTTCCTTAATAAATGACTGGTAATTTTTACGTATTCCAAAGTCCTTATTGTTATTCATAAAAAGTACTTAGCCTTAAATTTCGTATATGTTTGAACCTTGAAAATGCTTCCATCAAAACTTGCATACTCAGTACTTGAATGAGAGTTGAATCAGCAATGTCTAAACATAATAAAACATCAATAATTTTTCCAAAATTGCCTTTTTTGGAAGGTAGACAAATCATAAATTTCTAATCAAATAAAAGATTTACACACATAAATAAAATAAATATGTCTATCAATCAGAACATTTGGCAAGAAAAAGGGTCCTAAACTGCGAAATAATATTTGATTAAATGTTCGAGAATAATAAAAAGTATCTTCATTGAAGAAATCATGATCGTTCCATTACGAAATATTTAATGTCTTCAAAGAAATTAACAATTCTGACGACAGTTGGCGATCAAAACGATACGATTTTTTTTTTGTCTAGATTAGTTGCATATGTAATAGACATCAGATCTAACATTTAGTACAGCTGAAGGACGTTAGTTGAATGTTGATCGGATTCAATTAAACGAATTTATACCTATTAGAAACAATAAAAACGCTATGTAGCATTTAAAAAAATTTCTTATCTTTTTATCGCTGCTCACATTCACATCACATGGAAACTACTGAAAGGATTTTGATAAATTATTTTATTTCATGAGCTGGAGACTACGTATTTATCCAATAGAATGAAATCAAGTTTTCAAGTTATTATTAATTTTGATACATGTTTGGATCGAGAAAACAATTCCAGTTCAAAACGCAACTGACGCGTTTGGTGTAGTCTTAATTTCCACTTATTTCAGAATGTATATATGTTTAATTTTCTGCGTTAAAAATCAAACGAATTTATTAACTTTAACCTTTTCTAGTAGCTAATAAAGTTTTCTTTCGAAACTTTTTACAGCTTTAAGAACAAAAAAAATGCAAAAAGCGAAAATAGTTGGAAACTTATTTTAAGTGACCATTGAGTGATTCCATGCCAAATGGCCCAACTTCGGAACTTGACCCCTTTCGATTTGGCTTAAAATTTATCCACTTATTTTATATGTAAAGTCATGAAGGTTTTTCAAGTTTCAGCTCAAAATATGCAAAACTGCGCCCAGGGTGAATAATTTAAGTTTGGACTGTGTTTTTGATTTTCAAAGTATCTTTTATTCAACTCACGCGTTATTTTTGATATACATGCTGTTCAAACAGGTGAAGAAAATGGTCAAAATGTCATATCTTATGTAAAATTGTGCAAAAAATATAAATCCATGCTCAGAATTGAGTTTCAGTGGATTAAGAGTCGAAAAACTAATGGTTTTTCCAGAAAAACAACTTTTTTAAACGATTTTTCGTACATAGTGGGCTGTAGAGGGCGCGGATGTTAAAAAACCCAACAAAAAAATATGTCATCTTGAAGAAAAATGTATTTTGCAACTTTTGACGGGTGTTCAATTATTTTTGTCCAGATGTAAGTTTTACTATGAATCGATCAAAATTTTACCTATATTTCGACTTTTCCGGCTTTCCACGATTTTTTGGAAATTTTTGGACCATGTGATCTTGTTGAGTGAGTTATTTTACGTTGTAAATGTTATTTTGGATGATTTTTTTGAGCAAATTAGACCTGTCATAAAAGAAATGCAAAAGAAAATTGAAAAAGAAGTCAAAACTTAAAAGAACCACCTCGGGCACAATTGTATATATTTCCAGCGGAAACTTGAGAAATCTTCGTGGCTTTACATACAGAATAAGTGGGTAAGTTTACAGCCAAATCGAAAGGGATCAAGTTTCGAAGTTGTCCCACATGACATGGAATCGCTCCATGCACGTCTTTCGTTTTTTAAACAAATTTATGCTTGACTTGGATTCTTTATCCTTTCTGAAACCATTTCCAGCTTTACTAAATTTTTGTGTAGTTTTTTGTTCATTCTGTTCTAGAATATGTTTTTTGAACTTTCCTGTGAGTAAACTAGTAAGTTTGTTTTAAATACTTCTTTGATACTATTGAGTTCGTGGGATGAACCCAATGGTTTCAAAGAGACATTTGAAAATATTTAAAATTTAAAATTTATTAATATTTTTTATTGAAATTAAATACATACCATTATTAATATCATGAGCACCTCGTTTCGTCATGCATTACACCTTTCAGAAACGAAGAGGGTTCCTGGGAAAAAATGCCAGCGTTTTCATGAATTTCTGTCCGGGCAGTTAAGGGTGTCGAAATAGTTGCAAATATTTCAAAATTTGACTCGTTTTGATGTCTTTTTTGGTCCTTTGGAGACTACGTCGTTTATTTGCTAGCAATTTCCCTCGGCATGGAGTATTGTATTGTTTCCATTCAGATTCCCCACACAACCGTCCACAATTCACGCCTGACTCCCCTAGAATTCGGGCTGTCGTGGTAATGCCCACGCTCACGTTACGGTAATGATGATGATGGAAGATGACCATTTCTTGGGCTCGTTTCGGGTTCTGGTTGCACAGCTCGAACGCCAACTTTGGAGCTCAGCCAGTCATCGCCAACATTATGAAGACATCAAAGATCCTCCCCATTAATGCTTGTCTCTAGGAAATGCTAACTTGTCCGATCGTTGGTTCTTGGGCTGCTTTAGATCGGCTAGCCGCGACCTCCGTTTCACCTCGACCACCTTGTGCCACCCTCTTCGGCGGGCCGCTTCCCACGTCGGCGTCCCTCCCGCACAACATGTTGACCACACCACGGCTGAACGGAGAAGAGGCTCGTCTGCACGAGGAATTCCTCAAGAATTATTGGAAGCTTCGCCATAAATCAATGAAGCCCAGTTTTCATTTCTTGATTTCAATGTTACCTAGCCGTCCCGTTACATATTCAATCAATTTAACAATATCATCAGGTAAACGTCTTCGCCGTGGTCTCCGGAAAAATGTTTTGTTTGCAAGTGATAGCCGAGATAGCCACGCTTGGACAGACCGGGCAGCCTAATGATGGCTCGGCGGCCATGGGCGATGGAGATATGTTGCCGATAAATTTCTAGCATGCAATTTAAAAGTCGTTTTGAGCACTTAGATTGTTGCTGCAGATTCAAAACGGCTCGCCTGACTTATTCGCATCGATTGCATTGATTTCCAAGCATATGAAGAGAAATGATGATAGGCGAACATGCGGCGATTTCTATTTCCCACACTTCAGATTGTTGTGAAAATTAAATTTTGATCGATTTGAAAATTGTGAAAAACATCACAATTTTCGCCAACAAATGGTTTTTGTCGTCAAACGTTTCGTGTCATTCGTTGAGAGGCTGGAACTGATTTAAATGTTACGTGAAATTGGTGTAAATTTATCTTTTTATTGCATTTCTCTTTAGACAGTATGGAGACAGTAGATAAATGTAATTGATCGACATTTCGGAAATCAAAATTTGGAGCTGAATTTCAAAAAAATCAGTCTACATTTATTGAAGATACCATCATTTTGTGATTGCCATGAAAATTGTTGGTTCAAGATTTTGTTTTTCAAGGAATAAAATTCGATAGAGTTCAATATTTTGTTTTGTTTATTCAAACAAGCCAAAAACTTTTTTGATGTTCCGTTTTTATTCTTTTCAATTTATTTTTGGATATTTCAAAATTATGCCAAAAAACAAAAAGGGCACTATTGATCAGTATAAAAAATTTAAGGATCTTAGCAAAACTTTCTTCTGATACAAAAATAACAAATTGGCTTCTTTTTCAAAATAAAGCGTCAAAATTTCGATGAGTTTCATGCTGTAAAATATTTTAAATTTTTAAAGAGCGATGGCATTTTCAGAAAGTTGTAGCTTTCGCATCATATATTTTGTGATGATACTTTGCACTGGTTTTTCATGTTTTATTTAATGATGTAAAAGAATTGCATTTCATAGTTTTGAATCTAGTTTAAAGTGGTGCTAGCGAAAATAAATAGAAATGAATTTGAAAACAATTTTTAAAAAAAATTCTAGAATGCCAAAAATTCTGAAACTTATCATTGAAAATTGTTTAGATTTCCACATTCAACCAACATTTATTAAAACCTCCGATGATTTTAAGACAAAGGTTTCATACCCTGTTCGCGCTGCAAATAATTTAATAAATAGTCCGAAAAAATTTGGGGTAGTAAATTTTTCGTGCGAAGTTTCAAAAACATATTAAGATCTGTAGAATCTACAATAAAAACGTTCTTCCACTTTTTTGAAGAGGAAAATAGATTAGATTAGAAAAAAAAATTGATGTAGAATTTTTTTGAGGAAAAATTTGCAATAATTGTGACCTAAAAATGGAATAGGATTCATGTGACTAAAAGCTAGTTTCCAGGAACACCCAAAAACTAATTATCGGCTTTTTGAATTGAGGAAAACATTAACTGTAGTACTGTAGCAAATTTTATCGACTTTTTTACGTTTTTATTACTTTATGTCATGTTTGTGTAAGGGGTTACACAACTTTTTAAGTTGTTATTGATCATGTTTTGAAGTTAAAAAAAAAACTATTTATTAGCAAATATTACAAAATGGCTGCCCAACAACCGTTTCGGCTGCGAGGAGTTTTTTTGGAGGGGCCTCGCCGCACGCAGTAGAAGTGCACCAAAAATTAATCTGGTACAAAATAATTATAAAATAAAACTCCATTCGTGTAACTATAGAAATACGTAGGAGATTTTGAAAATACTCGGTTTTGGTAACTTGGCGAGCATTCGAAAAAAAATCATTTTACTACCAAAAAACGGGCACTTATATGTACCTCAAAATCGATATATTTACTTATCAAAAATCGGCTACGTATTTCTATGCGGAATGTTGTTTTCAGGATGTGATATTAATTTGAAGTGACAAAATAGAAAATTGTTTGATTTATGCTGCGTGCCGATTTGAAAAATTGTATTTCGACAAAAACATGTTTAAAGTTTTGACTTTACTTTACTTTACGTCTTTTCTCAACATGAAACGACGCTTTACTGACGTACTTTGTATTTTTAATCCTTGGAAATGTTTCTAACAACATCTATTAGTGTATTAGTGAAGTTAAATATCAAATGGTAGGACATAATGCTGTACCCAACGAGCAGGTGTCGAATTTACCACAGGTAGTCGTTTTGGAGAAGTCGGGAATTTTCAAGAAAGAAATCGAAATTTCAATGGAAACGATTTTTGGTAAATATAAAACCGTTTGTCTCTTATTCTAAAGGGTTCAAAAGATTTTTTAAGCCAATAAAAATAAAAACAATTTTTAGAAATTTTTGCTGTGGTGTAACGCCATTAAAAGCTGTAATTTCCAGGTTTCCAGGTTTGGTAAAAGTGGTTTGAGTGCTATCATGCGTTTAGTAAAGAAAAATGTATGTGTTTGTAGACCTGAAGGCAAAATTACGCATGATGAAACTAGCTTTCTATTATCAGATCTTAATAAAATTTCCAAATCGCTTCTAAGCTCCATACAAAAGGTCGCGATTTTATTCATAATCACAAATGAAAGATGGATACCAGGATAATACGTTGCACAAGAATTTTCTAGCAGGATTTGACTGCGAAAGCCTTTGAAATGCGACAATCAATATTTTACTTTACTGCATTCAAAAGGAAAACTTCATATGTTGATTTGTACGATATTTCCCACAAAAGCTGGTTACCAGCTTATTTTTTTTACTTCTTTTGATTATATTCTCTTGTTGTTAGAATTGAGATGAAAAGGTTTTTTTAAAAATTATTGAAACATTGAACTATGTTTACAGTTTGTGGAACTATGCTTCAAAATATCTTGAATGTGCAAATGTACTTGCTTTCATTTGTCCCTTATTAAACGGTATATTATAGTATTAGAAAAACCGCTGAATTCCATAAAAATACTGATCAATAAATTGTGCTACCGTGTGTTTCTGTCTGATTCAGTTTACTTTGAAATAAGAGGTGCACAGAATTCGAAATTTTCTCATCAGATTTTTGAAAAACACTATTCGTTTAACAGTTATTTTCAAAAATATTATGAGAATATTCTTCTTCTAAAGTAAATTTACCAAACATACTTTTAGATCAGCCCTAAACTTTTTCAACTTCTTAATGTGAAATACGAACCACTCCACTCCCAATTACATTAGCAGTTCTTTGATAAAATCAATCATGCAAACATACTTTGGTTTCGGATTCTATTCAAATAAACCATTCTAACGAAGGACAAACTCAAAACCAGTAGGTGAAGACAAATATTGTCTTTGATAGTTTCTAATAAGCCGCCACTAATTTCGTGAATGCGGCGGCGTGTACACCTTCCCGGCTAATGTTTGTGTCTACATTGCCATCGACAGCACCATCATCATCGGTGCCAGCACGGTGTTCATCACCTCCATGATCGGTATCATTATAGGTTAAGATTAGTAGGAACAGTTGCACGTCTGCAATTAAACCCAATAAACCTACCACATACCTACCTCGACCTGGGCCGAAGTGTTAATTCCTCCGCATTACGTGAGGTTGGCTGGTGTGCCAGTCAGCGCGCTAGAGGCCATCAACTCAGATACAGATTCGTCCATCTAGAATTTTATGTTATTTTTGGAAACACTTAAGATTCCACGATAGACCGTCGAAATGGCCGGCAGAGTCCAATAAACAGAACAAAAGATAAATGTTTGAGCACCTCGAAACGGAGGAAGGAACATCGCTAGCGAAACACCAAATGAGCAGCCGACTTGCTTGATGGTCCACCACTTGTGCTGCAAATCACATGCGACATGCAACAGCCAGTGCTGGGTTCAATTAAAAAAGCAATAATATCCTTGCCGATTCGATTGCGCCCGGACCCGAGCGAAAGGGGATCGTGAACTTTGGCGTGGCCGCATCGAACTCATAAATTAAATAATTCCGCCATTAGTTTAGCATTTCGCAATTAAATTTCACGTTAAGGTGGCACGGCGATAGACGCTGCTGCCCGTAGCGAAATTGTATCTAGATATTTTTCATTTTACGCTCATCAAATCTATGTATTGAGCAAGTGGCATTAGTGGACGGCTCGAAGCCAGCCACCGCCATTCTTCCACTCATCCATTAGTGCTTTGCGCGAAGATTAACCTAAACAAATATTGACCAGAAGTCGAAACGCCGATGGACTATGCAAACGACCTGTTTGGAGAGAACCCAAGACTCGTCAAAAAAGGTTGCCGCCAAACCCCGTGCAGATAAGGAAGCATCAACACGTTCGACTCCCGGATCCCAGTCCCGGCAGGAAAAAATATGGCCCCGGCCAGAAGCTGGAGGAATCAGACACGGGGACTGAGGTTTCGGTACAGCAACTGAAACTTGCGAAAGGAAAATAAACCACCATCTAAAATGAACGATTTCTTTTCTTCAAATGTTCCCATCTTTATTAGCTGGTGTCCGTTTCAAGACGTTTTCGTCAACGCTACTGCTTGCGTCGTGGTCGTGATTGGACCATGGTTTGGCTACTCACCTTTCAGGTGCTTCAGCCTCAACGTTTGCTCGGCATCCAGAGCAGTATTGCCAATTGAACTCGGAAGAAGAATTGTGGATGAGTGACTATGGGCAAGGATATTTGTTTTCTGGTCTGATTGCATCGAATTTTGAGCGGCAATTCTCCCATAAAATTTCAATTTACTATAGTTACTGAATTTCAAAATCTATGACGCAAACCCATCTGAAGTCTAACTGAAAATCAAATAACAAGACAAAATTATTAAAACTGCAATCATGCTGTGTGAATTTTAAGCTGATGAAAAACATCTTCTTAATGGGTTGCGACATGACGTCAAACTTATTTGTTGCCCGAAGCTTTTCTATAATTTTGATTTGACCCAAACTGCGTATGAAGAAAGAGGCCAATTGAAGTTTTCGCAAGTTTAAGTGACTTTGACCTAAAGATATTAAAGCATATTGTACCTATCGGCTAAAAATATAAGTTAGTCGAATTTTGACGGCTTCAAAAATGCTTTTCTTGTCTCCATTGAGGCGTTGGTGTCTTTTAATATTTTATATTATGCTACGAAAAACAAATAAATATCTATAAATTATATATGTATACATTCCATATAAGCAATATTGATACAATGAATTTGCTCCGCAGTAATTTACATCATAAAATGTTTAGACAATCTTTGCAAGGTGCCGCCAAAATTTTATGTTCGATGATAATATTTTCAATGCTTTAATTCTAAAATTTATTGCTTAATTTATCTTGAAATGTTTTGAACACATTTTCAAACACTTTATCAGAAGACAACCAAAATAAAAACAAACAAGCTGCGATGTGCGACCCTTAACGTCTACACGGTCAACTTCCCAGTAATATTTCTATTAATATTAAAAGTATTAAACACGATAATAATTATGAAAATAATACTATTTTAAATAATAATAATGTACCTCTCATAAAAGTTATTGAAATGACCTAATATTAATAGTATTATCTACGGGAGCGTCCATTGATTACGTAAGGGTTTTGGTGGATGGGATGTTGATTGAATATTAACGCGGATGAGTCGGAAGGGGGACAGGTTACAAATCCTTTTCTACGTTATTTGTTATTTTCATAACGATGCTTGAAGGACAAAAGAGCGCTACCAAAAATGAATGCAGTTTTTGTTATTACGCCCACTGAAGGGATTTTGTCACGTGATGGCCATTTTGAATAGTTGCGTTCAAAAGTGACATAACTTCGGCATAATCACTGGATTTGTATATTTTCACGATTTGACATCAAGGAGACTAATAATTACTTCTTATTTTCAGTTTGTTTTGAAATAGCTTAAATATACAGACAAAAATCAGTGCATGTATTACAAATGATTATGGAGGGAGTAATTGAAATCTTACGAACACTAAAGAACAAAACTACAACTACAAAAACTACAATTTTTCATTTGATGGAAGCATTTTAAAAAATGCGATCTTGCAAAGCATTGACTACAAAACATTGTACCATTCAAAGCCTTGTTTACCACAAATGCAATTTTGGTTGAATTTTTTTCTTGGTTTTCAAAATTTAAGCAATTTTTATATTAAAATTAAAACCCAGTAGTAGAAAAATTATTCAAAATCTGCTCAAACTATGCAAATATTACAAAACTTTCATTGAATTTACAACAAACTCTTTAGAATAAAAATTATAAGGTAATATCTTTCATATGAACCTATTTTACATGGTGATTTTTAAGCACTTTTCATTTTTAATTTGTTTTTTTTTTTATAATCATGGAAAAAAGATATGGTCTACAAAAACTGATAAGAATTTATAAATTTGATAAACATTTACTACTGTGGTGTTCAAATCAGGCTCAAAATTTATTTTTTATGAAAAGAACGCTAATTTTTCTCATTTTCTTTTATTAAATTAAGAAACGCCTCAAATGATTTTTTTATAAAGTTGGAAACATAAAAAAAGGTTAATACTCTTCGATTGACACCTTAAGGCTGCAAATATCATATTTGGTTCGTGAATGACAAAAATGATCTTGAAAATCATGATGGCTTTTAATGGTTTTTTATTTTTAATTTAATTTTTTACGTAATTATGACAACAAATTGTGCTGGTTTTCTTACAAAAATTGTTCGGAGTATATGAATTTTATAAACATTGATTACTGCGTTTTGGAAATGAGGTTAAATTTGATTGTATATGAAAAACCTCAATTTTTTGTACTTTTTTTTAATAAATTAAAAAAATGGCTCGATTTTTTTTTTAAAAAATTGTTAGAATCACATCAATGTTAATACACGTCGATTGGTACCTTAACGATGCGAATCTTATTTTGGGATCGTGAGATATTATGCATGACAGAAATGACCTTGAAGGGGTCAAAACTGCAACAACTGCACTGCACCGCACTGGCAATTTTTTTTAAAAAAAAGAGTTGTTTTTGATGACACAAGTTTGTACGGATTTCTAAATTTTTTTAGTTAGTTTTTTTAAGGCTGTTCATAAAATTGTATCGTATTTGTTTACGAAAAAATTTATTATATGCGACCAACAATTGCACCGTATTTTTTTATATTTTTATCTTCTCCTTTTTGCGCAAAAAATGTAGTCAGAAAAAAGACGATGAGAGTTTCCTACCATGACAATTCACAGAAATGGCGCAAAGAATTTCAGCAACATTCTCCTAAATGCTTGCTTACCGAAAATTATTGTTCAAAGTGATTGTAAAAAAATTTCATCTTAAAAACTTCTTTAAGATAAGTTCGTTTGAGCGTTGCAGGCTAGCGTGTAAAGTTTGTATTTCAAAATATATTTTGTTAAATAAAGGGAAAAAAGATTTATAAATTATTTCATATTTTTCTCAAGGTTTTTTAAGATTTCTCCAAGCGATTCGGCCACAATTTGTGTTTAAAAGACTGGCTGCGAGAGACTAAAATATTTAAAATGATTGTCAGAGGATTCGTATGATGAACATCAAACTAAAATATGGTTCAATTTCAAAAGATAGTGTACAGATACCGAAGCTGGATATTTTAGTTGAAATTTATCTCAGTTTTTCGAAATAGAACTTATTGGGTTTGAAACAAACTATACGTTCACATTTCTTATATTGATCGAATATTATTTTACTATTTCTTTGTTTAAAGATATTTATTTAGCATTGGTTTGTATGATAAGTATAGTATTTTGTAAACTTTTGATTCAAATCGATGAGATCAAAGCAAAATCAAAAGTGCCCAGCAAAACTGATCAGTTTCACAGTGATGACAACCCTGTATCCAACAAAACAAAATTAATTTATGCGAAATGTTGAGTGACGATGATAGTTTTATCTAACTACTGTAATTTCCGTGTGGAATGCCACAAAAGATAGAAAATAGAGTTCTTCAGATTTGATGACTCCGATTTCTTGGAAAAAAATTTCCAAATTCCTTCGAATTTACATTTGAAGAGTTTCGTTAGACCAGACTGTCACTAGCAGCCACTGTGCTCCATCACATCTTGTCATTCATTCTTTTACCTTTTACCGCTGCTTCCTCAATTTTTTTCTTCTTGTTCTTCGGGCCACAACTTAACAGTGGAGTGAAGCGTGTACCATCATCGTCAGCTCTAATCGCGAACGTGAGTATTGAATACTAATGTTCCATTTGAGATTAAGAGATATTCTGCAAAACGATAAATCACCGCGACGAGAATCCGATTATGGATTTTCGTTATGCTGGATTTTGCAAGAAAAAAATGTTGAATTTACCTACAGTTGCGAAAAGCTGAAATGGTTTCGACGCTACCGCAAAAATAGCTTTTTTCGTCAAAAGGATTGCATTTTGAAAATATTTCACGTACAGCGACTAACTATTTAATTAGACTGCTGAAAACAGAAGCTCGCATTTGAGGAATTTCCGCACTCGTTACCAGATAAACGACTGAGTAATTGTTTTAAAAGATTCTGCGCTTGTTCCGCCCATTTGTTCTAAAGAAAATGACAAAACTCTGTATGCAATAATTCAAGTACGTGCGGACATATCAGATTTTAAAACCGATGAAACGTGAATTAAATCCATATATCAAATATCATTGAAATGTTCTTAACCCTAGAACCGTGTTAATAGAAAATGTACTTTTCGTGTTGTGGGGCACACTGTACCCCAGTATACTTTCCATGACGCAATGTCTTTTCGCTTAATTAAAGCAAGCTTAGTTAATTGTATTATTGGATATTCTTGTGCCGATGATAGTTGTATTTCTTTTATGCATTTCCACTACCAAAGGTGTAAAAATATTTCATTGTAACCAACATCTAGGTAACGTAGTACTATATCATATCCTACATTTTTTGCTCTTTGGTGCCCAGGCTACATTCCCAGATATAATTCTCCTTGTAAAGGATAGTTTGTGGAAGCAGACACTACCCAGAAGATTTTTACCCAATATTTTCCTAGCTTGTTTGGAATGTATTGCCTTAAACCTCATCTGCCACGCGTTGTAACAAGCTGTTCGTCTACCGTTGTTTCCTTGGATGGTGTATAACATTGGGTAAGATTTTTTGGTAATAAACTCCAAACATGCCGAAAAGCCACCAATTTGTCATCCTGTAGACGAAATTGCCTGGTGCGTGAATCATCAAAACAGATAAACCTGCTCAGCTGCTCAAATCGTTTCTTCTATTTTGTCTGGAAAGCATCGTCCTTTTCGTTTCACTCTCACTTGGAGC
Source organism: Oxycera nigricornis (assembly GCA_963942545.1). NCBI lineage: Eukaryota > Metazoa > Arthropoda > Insecta > Diptera > Stratiomyidae > Oxycera > Oxycera nigricornis. The sequence continues at coordinate 112,863,275 of OZ012661.1, read as the reverse complement.
TGACCACCAGATCTCCGGGAAATCCTGGTTTTGTACTTTGTACTGCATTCCCCTGTTGGGCTCTATTGCTGATGCTTATTTATCCTATTTTTGATGAAAAATTGTAAGAATGATGCTAAAAGTTCGAAAATAATTCGTGCAATATGAAGAACAAGATTAGAAAAACACTCCAGTTTTGTTTGATTAAATATTACAGAGAGGACTCTTTTATTTCTGCCAGAATACAAGTAAAAGTTTAGTAGCTACCAAGTAAATACTGAATCATAGAAAAGTTCCTCAATAAAACAATTCAATGTCCTCTTCCAAAATACTTAAAACTTTCAAAAAGGAGGAAATATTTACATTGGAATCAAACAAGACGATTCTTACAAACGTCTTAAAAACTTTATACAATCAAGAGTGCTGCTACCTATCCCTGAAGCAATAAATTGAAAATCAAATATTATTAGTAATATAAATATTCGACAACTTAATTGTAATGTTTCTATGTTTAAACTTTTGTCTTTTTATTTTCGGAAGCAAGCTCATCAGACAAAAAACTCAAATGCATGAGTGAGACTGAAACACTTTAAAATATGAGCTACCAAATAAACCCGCTAAGGATCTTTTAAAATTTTAAACGATGAAACTTTGGATTAAATTTTTTTCATTTTGGAATAAAAATGGGTCAATAATAAAAGAATATCTGGCTTCTTTTCAACAAGTCTGCAAAATTTCACCTTCACCTGGGAAAGGATTCGGAGACAATATTAGATTCAGCATGCAAAATGAAGTAAAAATAGTTTATTCTGTTTACGGTCAGTTTGCTTTGATTGCCGTAGATTTTCGTGCAAAGCTAATTGTGTTAAAAACCTTTTAGAATGGTTCGATCCAACATTTTGTTATCAATATCAATAAAAAACGTCATTTAAATGAATCGATCGATCTTTGTCAAGTGAGGATCAGAAAATATTTTTGCCAAACAATTCTGAAAATCGACCAAAAACAAGAACATTGCAAAACAGACTAGGTCAGAAATAAATTACTAGCGCGGAAAAGTTGTTGTATTCAGTTTTTGTTAAACGAAACCTTTAACTTTAAACCGCTTTAAGGCAGTGCTCAAACATTCAAAAAAATACTTCCATTAGCTTACTTTGCACTCAATAACTTTATTGAGCTGTGAAAATTGGACCAGCTTCGATTGGTACCTATATCAAGCAATCACAGCACCAAAACATGTATGATAGTACCTTTCTGGTCGGGCCAAGTGCAAACAGGAATGCAGCTCGTGGATTCACTCAAAACCAGATTAATCTCGAAATGATTTCCCAGAAACCTTCGAAAACAGATCAATTTCACAATTCCTCGATGGTCCTGCTGCACATTTCCTAAGATCTGAATACCAATCACCGTCGAAACATCGAAACGCCGAAAGATGGAATACACAGCAAACTAAAGACCCATTAATATAAACGGTCCCAGATCGATTACTCTTTCATCAGACTCATGATTACATACATTGTGCATCTTTCTGCAATTGTTCACATAACATTCGGAAAGTTGATGTAACTCAACTCAATTCTATACAACACTCATGCCAATCAAATGGTTGTTGGCTGCATCTTCGGCTGACTTGGCTGAATCTTTGGCTAGCTTGGCTGGAAGATGGGTAGTGCAACGGACAAAGAAGCGAGGCAATATCATCCGGACTGAAGGATCATGTGCTGCGGCCCAAAGACACCCTTAAGAAGAATCGCAGAAGTTGAGGATCTTTGCTGGCCTGTGCGCGGAATATTCGGATTTGTTGGATTGACGCAGCCAAGTGGCCAGGTATTTTGGAATTTTGTGATTTGAAGGAATGAAAATTTCAGACCTCTTGAAAACATGTCGAGGCTCGCGAGTATTTTCGTTCTTTTCGTCTTCCACTTCATCTTCGATGCAATGATCACTGGTTTTTTTCGGATGGGGTTACCAAGACGCGAGGATCGACAATTTTTCTGGACTTGATAGCATAACAAACTAGAGTTATGATAATCTGGGCTCTCATGGGTTAAGAGTTTATAAAAGATTTATAACTATGAAAGAATAGGTGCGGCAGCAATACTTAATTTCTTATAAACGAAGTTCTGTCTACAGAAAATGAAAACTTTTCAGACATGCATGAGAGTTTGGATGCACAACTCTGGTATTTTGTAGTAAACCCATTGTTCTGCCATACAAAACCCTTAACATGACCCCAACTAGATGACCTCAATCAAACTTAGTCAAATATAATGGTCATTCATTGAAACTCCTCAAAGCCTCGCCTGCAAAAGGATTGGCCGCCAAATGATAGATTACACGTGATAATTTGCTGCAATCATCTCTCACCAAAGGTTGCACTTCCTCATAATCCAGAAAGCTGACCATTCCCCGGCACTACAATGCCCAGCATCTCTCCAAGCCCTGAATAATCGAAAATGCTCTATACATTTTGTTCGTATCGTTCGCTATGCTCATTGTTTTTGTTCATATGCAGAAACAACAGTTGGTATCGAAGTTCACCTTGCTTGCACCTTTTTTTCTGCAATCGAACCTTCGTTTTCAATCTTATCACTTCCTTCCCGCGAAAGCGAATGGACGAACCTAAGAAGAATGCAGAGCCAATTTGAATTCCACATCAAGACCTCATCAGTTCGGATGAATAACAAGAGTGAAGATGGCGATGGTAAAGGTAAAATCAAGGCAAAGGTAAAGGCATGAGCGAAAGCAAAGGTAAAGGTAGAGGCGTTCACAATAAAAGCATTCACAAGATCATCCCAAAATAATATAAAACAAAACAAATAAGGGAACGGGAAGAGCATCAAACGTAGACGAGAACACACATTCACGAATCCAATTGCACTGATCTTCCCGAAAAGACCATCGGATTCCATCTATGGAACATTAAACTTACGTATCCAGAGGGTTTGGATCAGTCCCTTCAGGCGATCGTACTGGATTGTGGGAGATCGGGGTCATTTTTTGTGGAGAATTTAACGGGATGAATACCAATCATCCTTAATCAGGATTAATGGTTTCATAAAACTGCGACAGCATCACCAAACCATAGGAAAAAGAGAACAAATTATATTTCAAGCAAAAGCTAACGCCAAGGATAAGGAGTCAATAGAAGATTGACTATGTAAAACAAGTTTCATCAGAATTTTTTTAACAAGGACTAGCCACCATTGAACCGATTTAGGTGTAATGAATATGAAAGGTACACTCGTTTATAAGAATATATCAATCCTTCGATTATTTCCGAGTTTCATAGGTCCATCCTATTACTGGAAAGAGTAATTCCAAATTAATTATGAAATGAAAAACAAATAGACGAAAACTACTCGAAAGCAATTTAATTTTATGTAGCCATTTTATTTTATCTAAAAATTGATGGCAATAATTTTGGTATAGTTCTGGCAAATTATTTATGATAAAATGTTGTAGAAAAAGAAAAATAGGGATTCTAGTGATTTGGTCATTTAATTTGGACGAAACGAGAAGATTTTTCGGATGAACATGTTCAAGGAACAGTAAAACATAAGCCTTGCGTGATGATAAAGACATGATTGGCAGGCTCACAGATCTGTTTCAAATTCTATTGAAAATCTTGAGGACTACTTCGAAAAAGAGCTTCAAAACTACCCTTTCAACAATCTGAAAGAAATACGGGATAAGAAAAAAATGGTTTTAGAATCATTGCAAGTCAAATTTCTTAAGAAATCAGTCGATTTCTTGCCAAATATATTCTGAAAAATTGTAGAAATTAAATGAAAATGAACTGATTATTGATACAAAATGTTTTTCGAAAAAGTAAAAGAATTACTTGCTTTTTATGCGAAAATGTTTAAAAAAAAGTATTGAAACTATAAAATCAAATATTTCATAACTTAAAAAAATTCATGCACAACAGCTTGACTTCAATACGAAATATAAATCAAAAAAATACTAATATCTCCAGTGACCACAAAAAAAAATCAAAATTATTTTTTACCAAGAAAAAGTCTAGTAAAACTAAATTTCCTTTTCAAAAAACAATTCAAACAACAAGTCTTTAAAGGTCATTCAAGTTTCTGAAATTTCGCTTAAATTAATGGATCGTTGGAACAAGAAGACTTATGCATCAAAATTTTTCGCATTTAAAATGAAAACAAATAAATTTTAATAATGGCAAACTAATTAGAAACTTATTCGACTCTTTTGTCCTCCAATATTTGAAAGATTTTTCTATCATATTTTGCAGGCTCCGAAGCATAAAATTTATCCTTGTGCCATTTTCGGAACTTTTTTCGTATCATTTGCTCTTAGCTAAGCATTTTTTTACTCAATATGTATCAGCGGTTCAATTTGTTTGTAGATTTTCTATTAACTTCAATGGATAATCCATCGGTTTGTAAATAGTTTTCTTTGATAATCTTAAGTACAATTAAGCAAATCAAATTTTCATTACTTTGAAGATCTCTGGAACTTGTTCTGCAAAAAATTTGAACTCGAGATTCAATGAAATCTTTATTAATCTAATATTCGATTTAATTGAATCATCATTTAATATCTGAAAGCCAATGCCATATGAATGCTTATCACATTACTTTACACCAGCCAAAATATGCAATCAAAAAACAGAGAATCATACTAAATTCGACTGAAGGAATGTTATTGTGCTCAATAAAGCTGTTATTCTAAAAGCATTAAACAACAGAATATTAAAGAAAATCATCAAATTTATCAACAAATATAGTTCAAATATGTCAGACTAGCAAATACCCACGACCATTTTCTCGACAATCCTCAAATGGCGGAATGTTTTATATGCGCTCTTCAGAACCAATGAAACAAATTATCCCGAAGAAACTAATTACCAGCTTAGCGATTATTCATTGCAGTCTTTACTTATAATTTCAACAAACCCCGGACAAGACGCTTTCTCCTTCATCTGCGCGATCCGAACTCGCCCATCTCATACAAATATGCAGTGTCTTGGCCTATCGACACCACATTGACAAAATATGCTTATAATTACGATCTGTGGCCGAGCCAATGCATAAAACTCAATCCGGCTACTCACGAGGCTCTGCCGTGGTGGAGCCTTGCGGTCAACATTAGCCGGAGGAGGCCACCAAAAAGGCTCGCCAACGGGTGAGGAGCGTGCACCGAGGCCATTGTGGAGCTCGAAAACTCTTCGCTATGCCTACAGGTCGCACCTGAGCGCCGGCCGTGTGATCAGGTATTCCAAGCTAGCCCTCGATCCTCGGCATGTTGCTTCCGACCACTCTTGCACCAATGCTGCTGCTTCTCGTTTCAGATGCTGCCCGCTCGGCAAGTATCCCGAGCCGAAAGACGAGCGACATTCATATCTTAAAGGTTTTCTTAAGCTTTAATTCCGGCCATATGCTTACCACGCCGATCGGCCCTTACCCGTAAAGTGGCCATGGCCAGCAGCTCCACACACGTGACTCTCGGAGCGGGTGAGTGAATGATGCGCCCCATCCGCAATCTGCAAAAGTTATTTAAATCTCCTATTGGTATTTGTATTTGTATCTGCATTTCTCTACCGTTGTGTACCTGCGATCGAACTATCTTGTATAGTCACATGTAGAATGGTCCTAACATCGGAAGCCGCCAGAGAGGGAAAAACGGGCGAAGAAAGGAAAAACATGTTTTGAATTTTTGAAAAACCTGTTTCAAGAACTATCTCATTTCGCTGAGTCAATCGATGATGGACAGTGGTGGCGAAGTCAAAGATGGGAACAGGTGGGAGTTTGAAAGTTCCAAAACTAGCTTATATACTTTTAGTGGATTCATAATTTTGGATTCTTTTCTATCTCTCAGCATAAGCAATTCACTTTAAAAGCTAAGAATGATAACAAACTGCCACTTTTCGTGTAAGAAAATACCTTTTTTCAGAAACATTAACGAAGACTTCTTCAATTCCGAACTAGTTTTTTGAATCCTTCATAAAATAAAAGTCATTCAATCGAACCAACCTACTATGTTATCTACTTAAAATTTGATCCAGAGCAACCGAAGACCATTCAACATACTTCCAAGCTACCGAAATTCGACTAGTAATTTAAGAAGTACCTTTCTACGAAACTACACCTTTCAAACCCTATTTTCAGGATTTTGCATCGAAAAGAAAGGATAATTCACAAATTTTTGCCATGTATGATCCTGCACTACCATTAATTCTCCTGGACTTATAAAGTTTGTCAGAATAAATGAGCAATATAAGTCTAAGAGAACAAAATTTCGAAAAACAAAAGACATAAGCCAGTAACCCGAAATATAATCGGCTTATCTCAAGCTGTGGCATAGTCAATTTATTTTGGAAGTTATGCGATTTTTATTGAGTTTGCATATCATACTTTCTTGATGAAGATCAGCTCCTTGATTTCGACACCACTGCCGTGATCCACACAACAATTTATAGTTGCGCGCGCACGCATTCAGCTCAGCACCACGCCGCGCTCATATATGGAATTCTCTCGTTTACCTGTCTTCGCACAAAATTGGATTTACCTGTTCGTTGGACCGAAATGACCACAGACAAGAATTCCCTGCACACCAAACCACACCACACCATACAGCAAATCAATTCCACCAGGATTCCGTGTTGCGCTGGAATTGAACTTCGTTCGCTCTCGCAACATATGCACTTGTTTGTGTGTTTTTTCGGAAGACGTGGTTTGAACAGCACTACGTCGAAGAGATCCTACCACGAAAGAAGGGCCAGGGTTAAGCTTGTGCTGCACTTTTGCACCTGGGAGAGAGTCGTGCAAGAGAGGACTGAAGCCATGTTGATGATGTCGGTGACTTGTTTTCATTGGGCAAAGACGAACAACAATACCTTGGCAAGGTAAAGTGGCCGCGTACAGTGTGAGCTGCAAGATGATCAAGTCATGAGTGCAGTAAATTAGCTGACTTTTTGGGCATTAAAATTTCCCAAAAAAGGACAAATCTTGAATCGAAAAGGAACAATGCGTACAGTTCATTGATGCAGATCATGCAAAACTTCCGATCCTCAGTTTAGTTCATCTGTTTTTAACTTTTTTTAAAAATTTTGGTGCACATGTTTTGCCGAAAAATTGGTGAGAACAACTCCATAAATTAAAATTTTGAACGAGGATTTTTTTAGCATTGAAAAGATAATCGTCCAATCACATCTGAAAATTTTTAATCACCCTATCAACCATCATCTCAGCTATAAACAAATCTAAAGTCACAGGTACAGGTAAGACCTGTGAAACGCTCACCACCAGCCAGAAATGAGTGAAAACTCAACGAGCAGGAGAGTCAAACAAGTTGGTGAATGCTAGTGAGAATGGTGGTGCTGCATAAAACATCAGCTACCACCAACACATTGAAGCAATTGCGCGATTTCGAGCATGGATCGATTTGATGTTGATGGAAGAATTCTCAGTTCTTATTGCGCTCAGACGAAGGAAAGAAGTTCGCGAATAATATCGAGGAAATTTTATCGTTGCCGTCGCGTTGATTTGTAGGGAAACTTGAAAAAGTTTACAAGCATAGAAAGCCTTTGGAATTGAATTAAAAGGATTAACTATATAAGCATTGGCTGGTGGAGCTCTGAAAAATACTTCGAATATATAAATCGCTCATAAGGTTTCGAGTGATCGATAGTGGCAAAAGAAATTCTGTTTGTGAAATATATGTGCACCTCTGTTTAGTTATGATCGGGAAAATTCAAAAATATTTATTATTATTATATTACGAGAAATGTGAATTTTCAAATGAAAATATTTTTTAAAAATATTAAACATAAAAATATGCTACCCAAACTGTATCTGGATAAAGTGATAAACTCGCGAAACGCGCTTCGCGTTTAACCGTCGCTACATCACAAATTCCATTTGATCTTTGTGAATATTATAGTGGGTTGTGATATATTCAAGTGAAAAACGTCCTTTGTAAAGCCCATAATATTCAGGTGAATTCCGGTTAATTAGCATATGTTACGCAAGTACAACTTACAGTGTAGACGCAGCAACAAATTGAGTCTTCAAGTTTGAATTGAACTGAAAATTAATATGGTGTTCATATCTGCAAATATTGATGTATAAGTCTGTTATTTAAAATAAAATCAGAATCAAAAATTGTCAAAAAGTAAACATCCTTGTGTTTTGAGATAGTTAGTCGTGTATTGCTGCTGCCCACACAATTAGGACTTAATCAATTAATTGGATTATTTTTCCCGTTGGAAACTTTTTAAGGTGAGCAAAGATACTTGTAATATCTTTCAACATTTATCGTAAGACAGTTTTGACCTTCTTGTAAAAAAAACTTGAAACCACAAAATACAAACAGTACTCGTAAATATTCTCACTTTTTTTAAATAGATATTTTTAATTGTATAAAAAGGAACTGCATTCCTGTTTAAAAATTATAACAACGTTTAAATGCAGATTTTCTTTTACTTTTTACTTACTTTTGTCACATAACTTTATTCCGGCAATCCAATTTTTGATCTCATCAGCATAATTTGAGTATATCAATTAGGTTTTGAGTGAAAAACTACTCAAACTTTATTCCAAGATAAATCTTGAGTATACTTAGCCAGAATGTAGTTGTTGCAGACAAAATTGTTTCAAGTAAATCAGAAGGTAGTCTTTGAAAATTCACGATTGATTACTTCAATTCCGATTAGAATAGCTTTAAATTAACGGTCATGCCATTTCTTTTAATTGATAGAAGTTGTTCAAACTGTAGGATGGGACAGTATTTTCAATTTAAAAATGATACCATTTCTCGAATTATCAAAACAATGTTTCCGTTTTTGAAATTGTTGGATCCAGAATATTGTGGATATTTTATTTCAATCAAAAAACCGACTTGCATACAAACATTTACTAAGGACATTATTCAGTCTTTGATTCCAGGCTATGAAGCTATTTCTCAAGAAGTTGGTTGTGTTATACAGTCATAATGAAAAAAACTTTTTCTGTAAAATAATTTATGAATCGTATTTAACCATCTTAGTTGAAGTATTTTGAATCTTTTATTTATTTATTTTTTTGCGTAAAAATAATATTCAAGTACTAGGTTTCCTTCAAAAATTGTTGCTTGCAATAAACTTCACAATAAAACTGTCATTAAAATTATCATTACCAAAATTATTCATTGATAGAACATCCACAACCAATTTTAGGCCTATATTCCAACTCAATTTTTTATCACAAAACATCCATGAATACATAGATAAGATTTGTCAAAAATATTAACAACATGTTAAAATCCACGAAAAAGATTGTTTCACTTAATTTTTGACATCAGATTTTTTTTTTCATCAAACAAATAGTACCTAATAAATGTTTTGATAGTGAAACTTTACTTAAAAGTTTCACGAAAAAATTGGAAAATCTCTGGCATGTACTTCAAAAATTACTAAAATATTGTTTTGAAATTAGTCGAGTTGGCAACAAAAATATATGAAATTTATTTGAAGTTATTATAAATGACTCAAGAACTTGTTGTCTATTATCTGTTAAAATATATCAAGATATAACAAACACATATATCTAGCAGAAATTTCTTAATTTTCTAAAATGAGTTAAAAATTAAAGATACTCTATTACTAATCAAATTTGAATAAATAGTCTAGAGCAATCAGATATCTACTTTAGAATATAACTCTAATCGATTGAAATTCCTATGAATGTTTAAAAAATAAACCGAAGAATGTAATTTTCAACATCTGCAGTACGTATTCGTTGATTTATATATTTTTTTCGTAACACTACATAAATGTTATTCCAAAAAAATAATAGATACATGTTACTCCTTGGAGCTTATTTGTTTATTTTTAAACTCTCAAATCTATGAGATCCTTACAGTCGAGAAGCGCACTGATGTGTATCACTCTTAGGTAGAATAGGGTTAATTCTGTGCATAGTTATATAGTTTTTGAAAAATATTTCGTACAATCTAGAATAAGAGAACAATATGGAAAAGATATTCTAAAATTTAGAAGAAAATTGCTGGATTTATTTTTTATATTCAAGAATGAATCCTTTTTTCCAAAAAAAGTCACTGTTTTGCTAATAATGAAATCCTTACAAAGATCATGAACAACTTGCCATAATTTTTTTATATGTTCTTCGTCTTTTCATACCTGTACATTCTGATTATGATGAAAAATGAAAAATATTTTATTTAAATGACTAGTTTCTGATAAAAATAAAATCACCAGGATGTTGTGTTCTTGAAAGGTTCGGGTACTTTTTATAGTTTATTAAATGTCTTTGTAGTCTTTTCAGAGATGTTTTGGTACTTTTTATAGTTTAGTTAAACCTTTTTGGTGATATCTTTACCATGTATATATGTTTATTTTACTCATATAAATACTTCGGCAGCTAATCGCTTGCTTCTTGAGTGTTTTTTTGTACAAAACTAGCTATGGACAAAAAATCATTGGAAATATTAAAACCGCGAAATATATTGATTTGTTTCTGGAATCCTATAAAGTAATAACGTCTTCTTCCATGTTTTTTGCAGTGATATGAAAGCAATTAATTTTTGAAACGTTTACTAAAACTGTATAAATTGCAGAGGGACTATAAGCAACTCATGCTAAACATTTTCTCTACTTAGTTTGCGTACCTTTTGGTTTCTCGCATTAATGTAGGTATAAATCAAATTTAGATATTTATTTCATCCAAAAAATATGCTTCAACGATTATCAATGTTCACAGTTCACAGTTTCCTCTATTTACTTTAAATATTGAAGTTAGCTGATGTATCTAATTTTACCAACAGAATGTATAAAATATTATCAAAAATCTGGAACCTAATTAAGTTCAGAACAAATCATTTAAAACCTCACACATGACATTCAAAGTCAGTTAAAAAATAATTTATTTGGAAACTCAAAATTTTTGTTTAGTATTTAGTTTGTTTTTGGAAATACAAAAAAATAATTCAATATAAACTTAAATATATTTTAGTCATTTTGCATTCATTTTGCACATTGATTTACCACATTGAATGAAAAATTATCTCACAAATTTCATAATCCTCAAGAATGCTTGGACTTTTCAACATTTTGTGAAACAGCGAAATTTTTGAGTAATATCTGAATTTGTTTAAGGGGGTAGCACCGGTTATATCTTTGAAAAAAAATCAATTTTTAATTTTTCAATTCATTAAACTATCAGAAATCACGTCTTAGAATTTTATAACGATATTTCCAAATATAAAGAGGTTACGCAGTTTGAGCGCGCACACCTTTTTCGCTTGGTAAGCGATATTTTTGGTAATCGAAACTTTAAACGCGTTTTTCTCGAAATGAGCTGCGGACACTTATTCTCCGGACTCGCCCAATCGATTTAAGTCATATCTGATGTGTTACTTTATTCAAGTATCTTGTGTATCTACCAGAATATAGGCCAAAATTCAATCCAAAAAAATTTGGCAAGCGAAACAAAGTGAAAAAAGCGATTTTCAAAAAAAATTCAAACACCCGCTATATTTTGATCATTTCTTCAAAATATTGTGATAGATCACCACGTAATAAACATTCCCTTTTAAAATGTGGTTTGGTTTTAAATTTCTTCATTCCTGAGATTATCTGTTCGTTGTTTTCGAGACATCAAATTTGGCGCCTTAAATAAATAAATATAAATATGAAAGAAATAAAAAAACTAATCAAAAATATTTTTTTAATCTTCAAAATGTGTATTTTGCTCATGAAAATTTTTGAAATTTGTTTCCAATTAGGGAGTTGAACGTTTTTTTTTCAATTTAGGCTTTTTTAGCCTTCTAACCGGTACTTCTCTCTAAATCAAGTAGAAAAATAAAATAGATATTGCAGAAATAAGGATGATATGCACATGAAACTTTACATACAGTCATGGATTCTTAACATGTCCGTTGAATCTCAAATGACTCTTCGTAGTAGCAAAATATTCAGCAGAAAAATACGTACAACATTACATGAATTTTACTCAGGTTTTTGAAGAGGAATGTATTCAAAAGACCGATAATAATAAGGATTTTATAAAACAGTTCCATAGTCCACGCAACGAGATTATTTCTTCGTGAATCAATATATTCTTATCAAAAAGAAATTTCAATTTAAAATCACGACCTATTTTCTGGAGTTAATTTAGTTTGACAAAAATCCAACTGGCTTAGTCTGATTTTATGAATTCTTTGGATATTGATTCCTTGGTTTTTGGAACCTTCATAAATGGACGTTACCGAAACTTTATCTTGAATCTGAAGTTATTTGTAGTCTACATTTTTTATCAAATAAAGGCTACATGCTCTGTTTTTTGTAGTCTACGTGAATTACCCAGGTTTCAAATGGTGTATCCTTATTTTTATGATTATCTTGACTTCCTCAATTGTCCTACTGTCTGCAGTTATTTTTAGCCTGCTAAATTTTATGAGGTTCAGGTTAAGACGGTCAGCAGTCCTAAGAAAAAAATGCATTTAAAAATTCATGAAAAATTATCAATCAGCTGTAAAAAACCGCAGCAGCATCCATCACCTGGATACCAATCGACCGGATGGTTGGACTTTAAGCTAGTTATTCGAAAAACTAGGAATTTCCTTTGAAACATTGCTCGAGATTAACCTTTTAAGCGTCCATAACTCAACTCGCAGTTTTCGTGCTAATCCTCATCTATTTACTCGTGCTTGCCGAGCGTCTGAAACAAATGAGTCAATGCCGCCAAATTAAGCTTCTTTAAAGACATTTTGAACTCTTATAACTAGTTACATACTATAATTTTCATTGCGCAACGAGCTACCAACCAACCATGCGAGCCACATTCGTCTCGTCGCGCCAATCCACCTTCCGAAAAATCCAAAGCAAATGCTAGACGGTGCAAGAACTAACCACCAGCGAAACCAAGAGATAAAAAAACACGAACCGCGAAAAAGAAAACCTCTTAAAACTCAATTTGTCATAATTACGATATTTCGGATTCTCTTTTTGATTGGCCATGCCTCCGGAGGATATCGAATTTATCAAATCTCGTGTTGGAAATCTTGGGCAATTACCACAGCTTGATAGCAACAAAACTACTATCTAATGTATGGCTCGTAGCATTTTTCAAGCGGTTTTACGATGTTGCGCTCTTAAGCTAATTTTCATACTTTAATTTACCAACAATAATGATAATTTTCACTACTCATATCTTTTTGGGGAGTGGTGCGTTGTGTTGCGGCTCCACCGCATGCATGCACGACAATGCCGATTGTCGGATTGCGGTCGGACGCTGCGCAACGCACCCAGAACGTCCGCAGATACATTCCTGCATTTGTATCTGAAGGTGGACTTGTATCCGCGGCGACTATCTGAAGACGACGCGCTGCATACCTTTTCGATTTAGATACATGGATCTGAATCTTGCTCGCATACAAGCCGATAGTATTGTGGTGAATAGGAATTATTATTTTTCTGTTGCCGTTTTCTGTTTCTGTTTCGATTCGCATTTTCGATTTCGTTCCGAAATGGTTTTTCGGTCAAAATGACTTATACGAGTGGATTTTCGGACGATAATGATGACCATTAATATAAAAATTGACCGGAAATCGTGGTAACTTTTGATTTTTGTGTAATTAATTTCGTTAGGGTTTCTTGGCTTGTTTCTAAGAATTGCTGGGTTCTAGGCTGTCTTTGTCTACTGTTCTGCGCGGCTATGACTGATCCGCGACGACTTGGCAATTGATTGGTGCGAACACCATAAGAAACTGGTTCTGCCTTATTTATGGAATTCTTCAACAATTAGAGCTAATGTCGATTGTATTTTTCGGGCTGGAAGACGACTGACGCCGCTTTGATGTTAGGCTAGGAATAGTCTTGTAGTCTTTTTCATAGAAAAGTTTAACCAATTTGTTTGCGGTGGCCTATAAATAACTTTGGTGGGATAAATTTTCATAAAAGAAACTAAAACGAATCAGAGTTTCCTCCAGGAACAAAGAAATTTGCAATTTCAAAATTGCTAATATATGAATTTAAAGTTTCAATTACTCCCAGGCAACATTTTCAAGAATTAATAAAGTTTCCATAAAACAAATTCTTGAAAAATTCAAACTTGCAGCAAATACTGCTTTATTTGCTTGCCTAGATGTATTTTTCAATCATGTTAGGTTGTATTGTAAATCCCAGATTAGTAAAAATATGATTTGCGTAAGAATATTTTATGTAATTTTCTGTTTTCATTGTCAAAGTTTCACTTCAAAAATTTCGAGAAATTTATTTACTATTTTGATTAAAAAAAATAAACCCGTTTTATCTTATAAATGCAATAAACATTCCACACATTCAAATATATGTCACACAAGAACGTTTCCATTTAAAGCAACTATTTTTCATCACATCTAAAACTTAACAAAACAGAACCAACATCTAATCAAAAGACAAACCTCACATCAAGAACCAAAATTTTTTTATCTAAACACTTTGTTCTCCTAAGACAGTAGTTTTATTTCATTATCCATATAATTAAAGCATGATGTCGAACATGTAAACAATGCAAAGTTTTAAATTATTGCCAATAAACAAAATCGATACAATGCCAAAACAATTTTTTTCGAATAAATAACTCAGCCGTAATCCTCTAGCGTATCTAGAATGCATATATACACATTTAAAAATTTGACTAGCTTTTTACGGTAGTTAAACAATTGGAAGCATCAGGAAGGTTCATATTTATTTGATTATTATTTGGGGATTTTTTTTTGGCAAAGTATTTTGATTGATTTTTGAAAAAAACGCCTGTTAAATAATCATTTTTGAAACCCGTTTCGCTATAGTTTTCATTAAGAAAATAATGAATCACTTCCATTAGTATCAAGTGAATAACAAAGCTATGTTCTACCAATTTTAAGCAATAACTTATTATTAAGCCACTACGCATTTCTAGTTATGATCAAAATTTGTTTTTTGATGTAGAATTTGAAGATATTTTGAGATTTGCAGACATATTAGCGATGAAAATTTCTATGTAAATCTATATTAAAATGTGTATTTTACGGGATTTAAAAAGCGCATTTCACAAGAAATTTCAGTTGTGTTTGGCAGATTCTTAGTAAAAAGCATTACTTACCAACAGCCCACCTCAAATTAGTGAAAAAATTGCCGAAATTTTCATTGTTGATGGATCAAAATTTATGAAACGTTGACTTATAATACAAAGTTTAAAATTTTGGAAATTAAGTGCCGAACAATTCACGAATTTCTTTTTCAAATGCGAGAAAAGCTGTTCACAACACATTATTACTGAAAATAAAAAGGATGTGTGTATTTATCTTGTCACAATCCAATTTGAATCAGAACGCAACATTCATGGGTCAAAGATGTTGCTCATTAACTGGTAGACCCTTTTCAATGTTGCAGGCCTTTTCCACGAAAACACTTAGTACTAAAAATTATATTCATTATTTGCCACAAAACTGCAAAAGTCAATTTCAAAGCTAGAATAGTCGATGGGTTTAAGGGACCTCTTGATTTGGACTAGCAGCAAAAACATGTACTTAGAAGTGGTAAATTCTATTTGAAAGATTTGGAGTTATTTTTATACTGCTTCAAACTTCATTGAAAAACAATCATCGGTCCGAAAAGTTTCTTTCATATTGACAATCAAATTGCTAGAAATATTTGAAGAAACTTGTTCGGATGAAGAAAAGGAAATCGAATATATATATATCAGAATCATGATTAAAATGATGAATCTAAAATAAATAAGATGCCTTACTATGCATGTTTTGATATATGGTTCTGCCACATGGTGTTAATCAGTCATCCAGTTTTAATTTTTAGAGCAAAATGGTCAAGAAATTCATCTTTAGTTGTTAATTTTTCACTAATGTATATCCTATTCAAGAGAAACTTGGATAAAGTTAATCAAATTATAACATTTTATCCTTTTGAGAATATATTTCTTATAATTTTTTAAAAATATATTTCGAAAGTTTTTTTCATTAGGAAGAATATAAAAGTTGAATTGAAATTTGGTTTTCAAATATGAAGCATTAATTGCTCATCAAATAAAAGCTAGACTTACTTAAATTATGACGTTTTTTGTGATTGTATCGTTAATAGATGACTTCAGCCGAAAAATCGGGATATTGAAGAGAATTACCAATAAATTGTTCTACTTTCACTGGAACGCTAATTTGCCATTAAATAAAGGTTACAATCTTGTTTAAACTTTATTTGCTGATATTCAAACATTTTGCATTTAGCGGATTTCCATGCAAAATATACAAGTACTGATTTCAATTCTCAAGAAGTACCTGTTCTCTTAGCGAAAAGATCAAAGCTATCACTGTCCACTTAAAACAGATTCTGTTCAGTGACCACATAATATACAAGAATTTCCCATTGAAGCACTTGGTTCAACATTGCGCAACAAACCAGCCACAATAAACGATCTGTTTGACTTTTTTAATGTGTGGAATGTCACCGTGTCCCGAGGTCGTATCTTAGCCAAGACCGTTTGCTCTAAGAACATCTACTTCTTTGAGAAGAAGATAGGGTGAAAATAAAGTCACTGCATTGATAAGCTCTGCCACAGACCCGTTCGTTCGTTCGTTCATTTATCGATCGATATATTGTCGATTAATCGATTGATGTGAATCCATGTCGAAGACAGCACGCGGATGGCTCAGGTTCGTTGAAAAGCCTCCACAACACGGAAGACCTTGCTAGCCGTCGTGACCATATTTTAGAAAGAAAGAAAGAATGAAACGGTCCACAGATGACCTCGGTCGATAGGCCGAGACTAGGCGTTCTAATAGATTTTCCGTAGAGGAGTGTCGACCCGGTGATGAAGCGTTCATTTAGTAAAAATTATGGAGAAGTTAAACTCGAAAAACAACTCATCACCTGAAGCAGCACGATCAATAAATAAACGCCCTAAAAGCATTTTCTAGTTTCCCGGTGGACGCGATGGATGCCGTCGTGTTAGTATTGCTGATATGGCTGGGCGAGTGGGTAGCAAGTCCTTAAAATTAAAGCACACAAACACGATAAGAAAGTAATGAATGAGAGCTCGAAGTAGGCAGATAGGAGGAAACAGTTTGGAGAAAGTTAATGAACAGCTTTAAGGTACCTGCGACAAACCTTCCGTGCGATGTTTTGTCTTGGCGATGGTTTGCTTCGAAAAGAATGGATGAATATGCATGACCGATTATAGCAATCGTTTCGAACAACCTAGAATTTATGGCTGGATTCAATCCGAGTCTAGTTCTCAGCTCAACATGGACATTGTTTCCAGATGAGTTGAAACTTGTCTTCTTAATTACCAGCTCGAGAATCCATTTATTCGTGCTTGACGCCATCAAGCACTTCTTGCACATGCCCACACGACTCATAGAAACTGTCGCGTCGATCCAAACCCAGCCAGGATGTCTCTTGCGAATGGATTGCACTTTCCAAAGAATATCTCTTCGAAATCGACACGATGATCATCGTCATCAATATCATGGCCGTGCCATCATCATTATCATCTTCAGCAGCAGTAGTATGGTCGTCATCCTGGCCCGCTCCAGCCCTAGCCGTCACCTTCGATTGGCGTGGCCGTCAACACACCGCAAGCCATTGCCATCATCGCCGTCATATCGTCGTCTTGTTGAAAAAACATCATAACTGGCACTGTACTAGATAAATAAGTCCGTCCAACTCATAAATGTAATTATAAATCATACGAAGACGAAAAACCAAAGTGGAAAATTGATCGGATGAATATTTCGATGCGAGCATGTGTAGGCGTGGACTTCTTCACTCTACCACGAGCTTGAAGAATGGTGCCGTGGCGGCACAGAGCTGGATACAGGGTGTGGAATGTTGACTTGCTAAGAACAAAACGATCAATCAATTAAATATGTCGAAATTGCAGACAGATATCGTGTTTGCATATTTTATTTTGTCATTTTCAACGAGTTGGTGATAATCTTTTTTATTTATTTATTTTTGTGTTGTTGGTTGAAATGAAATCATTATAATTGAGGTAGCGAGACATTTTTTAAACATAAAAGGATAACAGAGTATAGTTTTAAGCGAGCAAAACTTATTTAATTGTTCGACTTTATGGATGAATTTCTTTAATAGTTGGTTCCAGCTGACTCCTTTATCTTAAATTTAAATCACATTTAAAGTTAGCACAGTCCGGTTCATTTTCTATGGCATGATTTTTATTTTCCAAAATGGCACATTTTAAACTCATTATATTTAACAATGTTTTGAAGATGGTATCAATTTGTTTGACAAAAAAATACGACTACCACTACTGACCCGAAAAATATAATTAGCCCGATGAGTTTCCAATTCAACATTTCAAATATGTCAATGTTTTTTTTAAGTATATCCATATATAAAAATTCCTCAAAATTTCAATTGTTCGACTTTATGGATGAATTTCTTTAATAGTTGGTTCCAGCTGACTCCTTTATCTTAAATTTAAATCACATTTAAAGTTAGCACAGTCCGGTTCATTTTCTATGGCATGATTTTTATTTTCCAAAATGGCACATTTTAAACTCATTATATTTAACAATGTTTTGAAGATGGTATCAATTTGTTTGACAAAAAAATACGACTACCACTACTGACCCGAAAAATATAATTAGCCCGATGAGTTTCCAATTCAACATTTCAAATATGTCAATGTTTTTTTTAAGTATATCCATAAAAAAAAATTCCTCAAAATTTCACGACAAACTTAAACTTTACTCTGGTTAAAGTCTTCGCTTGCTGTTTCAGTTTAGTTTTTAATTTTAAATGCAATCTTCTTCGAATGTATTTTAGATTTTTAACAGGATTTTATCTTCTTTTGTTAAAATTTATTCGCATTATTTATACCATCAGTCTTTTTTTT
This sequence comes from Oxycera nigricornis, assembly GCA_963942545.1. Taxonomy (NCBI): domain Eukaryota; kingdom Metazoa; phylum Arthropoda; class Insecta; order Diptera; family Stratiomyidae; genus Oxycera; species Oxycera nigricornis. The sequence goes on along the minus strand of OZ012661.1, from coordinate 112,844,430 downwards.
GTAAAAACTTTAACGGTAGACTAAATTTTTCATCTTAGAATTCATTTCAGATAATTTTATTACATCAGAAAATTTTAACTTATTTTACATAATTGTATGTATGTAGTTTTGCTAAAAATAAATAAGTTTTAGGGTAAATTAATAAATTTAGATACATTACAGTACATAACCTTGGATTTCTAAATTAGATTACTTCACTGCAGTTGTTCGTAATCGTTTAGAACACATATGGGACAAACACTTGCAAGGAACATGTGCCCACGTTGGGCGCGGTATCTGAGATGCGTATAAAAACTGGAATTATATTCTATGTGAATTACTTTTAAGAAATGTTTCTTCCAGAAATAGTCACAGGATATGTTCGAATCAAGAGTATTTCATCAAATAATTTTATTGAGACCGATCAACAAAACTAGAGGGTGTTCTTGTTAGCGCTTCAATATCAAAAAACCAATTTAAGAAGCGGATTTGATTTTGACTTTCCACTGAAAAAATCAATGTAATTTTACCATTATCAGATATCTACGTACATACTTTTTACCAAAATGGTACTAAAAAAGTTTCTGGAATCCAAACCTACAAACCATTCGTGAGCAAATTGTGATAGCGACGTTGCGCAGTAAGCACAAAATAGTGATCGTGTTGTTTAACAATGAACGGAAACTCATAGCCAAAATAATTTATAATAGTGACTTTAGCTGTGTATGACAATCCTGCTTTTTGCAGCCGAGTGAACTTTCAAGCTGAGGCGATGAGGAGCTGACTCTACTCACCGAGCCATAAACGATTGTGCTATTCTGTGAAGACTGGAGTGCATCTGATCCTTCACACCAAAACCGTACATTTTACCTAAGTATCATAATAGATTTTAACTGCTATGAAGAAAACTTTCACATGCTCAGAAAGAATTCTCAAAATATTTGGGTATACTTAAAATACCATGTCTCACAGCTCTTCAAAGCACTACCTCAAAAATTGAGCTTATGTCCAACGCACACTGACATGGCTTCCATCTGAATACTTTATCCTCCAAAATAGTCACATGATTATTAAAATACAAACGACAAATGAAATATTAATCGAATCTTAAGCCTAGCTGTGACAATAAACCAGCCATGGTAACCATTGAACTGTGAAGGCCTAGAACAAAACATTCCAAAGGTCTTCGTCACGGAGATTAGTTTTGTGCGAGTGTGGTAGCGCTCCATCAATAGATACGGTGCGTTAACATATTCTTGAGATGCACTGTTTTCAGTGATTGAATCGAATTGCTGGTAACCACGATTTATATGAAATCAAACAATCCAATCTTAGATGAAGTATTCAAATTTTGACGTGCCACAATCAAAATTTTTGACGACTTCAACTTATCAAGTGGGTCCGTGTTTGGACGACACATTACTCTTTGTTTTTGTTCGGTGGATTTTCGTTTCTCAGTGGCTGTGTGTATCTATGAATTTGTACTTGAATGAAAGTATGTTTAACCCTGGAATTGAAAAGTATGATATATTTTGATTTCATCCGATTTGGATTTAATTTTAATTTTTCCATTCTCCATTTGTCAATAGAAAAAGTACTCTCAAACGAGCATTTGGAATTATTTTTCAAACTGGACAATTGATCGGTTTTAAAATCAATCTGAAAAGGGTTAAATCGGCGCAAGGTTGCTTTCCAACATCATAGGCAGCTTATTTCTGAATGCCATGCGTTATATGTCGCTCTTGATTTGACTGTAGCAATAGCCAGTAGACTGACAATGTAACAAAAGCAAACAAATCCGCCCAGCACATACTTCAATAGAGACGATCTAAATTAAAATAAATTTATTATCTGTCAACTGTTGTGTTGAAGATTGTCAAATTCTGGGTGATCACATCATGAATAATTACCTCCTCGAAAATTGATTGCGATCAAACTTTTCCACATTTTAAACTTATAGCTCTACTCCGAAAAAAAAGCCAGCCACCTCCCAAAAGAATCTAACGAAATGTTTCATAGCAAACGTTTTGAGTTCACCGAAGGTGTGACTTGAAAATTTCGAAATTGAAAAAAAAACACGGTCAAACTTAACTCAAAAGAAAATACTAGGTCCAGTGAAATGTAATCGTTAGTTTTAACAAAATTACTCATTAATCAATTTAATAGAGAATTCATTATTCGGTTTGTGACCGGATTTTCAAGATATGTATCTTTGTCGTGAAACTGTCTTTTGAACAGATCCACAGATTAAATCGTGTGTTTTGTTTTACATACTGCATGTGTGTATCTGTTTTTTTGGGATGTTTGTAAGATGAATGCTGAATGTTGAATCGAAAAAAGACTACTTATGCCTCGTTTAAACACGTTTTTCGGTATAAATGTATGATATCCAAAATTAGGCACACTTTTTTCTGTTAACTAGTGCACGTTTTATCTAAATTGATCGTTTTCATTTTGTAGATGTTCAGATTTGAATGGAAAAGTTCAGTTGGAAATGTTTCAGCTCAAGTGGAAATCAGGTCAATATTATATATAAAAAAAACTAGGGCGGTTTTTTAAATAATTTTTTGAAAAAAAAAATTGGTTGAACGAATGTCTTCCCAACTACTCACGACGTAATTTTCTGTTGGAAACATTTTTCAATTGAAATCACTTGTGACAAACGGTTTTGGTACACAAAAAACAAAATTATGACTACAAAAAGAAAAGTTTCCCCAACACTTTATTGGGAATTTTGACGGATGTTGATTATGATGAAAAAAATTAAGTTTAATATTCCATCAAATAACAATGAAACCATAAAAATACTTCGTTTGAAATGTTTTCCTTTAGTTAAGAAATAAATTGCATACTAACTTCCATCGTCTTTAAAGTCTTTAATCAGAACACAACTATGTTCCTTATCTTTTGAGTGATCTTAAATTCAAGATCAGCCTCTGCACATATAGTACAAAACAAAAATCAAAAAAGTTTAATGCTGGAAAATGTGTACAAAATGCAACAAACTTCAATTGACTGTTATTTCCTAACAAGACCGATTATCACTGTCTTCATCATTGCCATCATCAATACTTCAGCTGCATTGGGTGTAGTGCCTATTCCCATTTTGCAACATTGTCGCTTAAGGGCTGACATTTGTGTTTATTTCCCAGATAATTGTTAATCATTGGCATGCACTCACTCTCCAACGTGTGGATATATTCCAGCATGTTATGTTTGTACTATTTTATTTTTGCCATCAATACCCAGCTCGAACTACCATTTATTTTTTCCGGTCTTTTTGTCCCGAAAAAATTTATGTATGTATAATTCCACCTCTCACCTGGTATCACAATCCACCAGCAGCAATGCCTAATATAAAATCTGAAGAAATCTCACAAACAGGTATTCACATATGTGTGTTTGGCGTTGGTTTCGTGGCGCAGGCAAACGGGCACCAGCATTCGAATAGAAGAAATAACATCAGATTCATTCGTGCATGCACACTTGTACAAACGGACAAACAGACAGCCAACTAACAAACAAACAAACGTTGAAACGACACAGAACCAACGGACGGACAAACTTGAAGGTACAGATACAATCGCATGCACCACGAGTATGAGTCCGGATGATGTTAACGATAGGGCATAGTGAAGGGATGGAAGCATAGTTGCGATATAGCGTCCAAGCAAAAAAGGCAGACAGACCCAGATTGTGTGCACCTATACGACCCAGACTCCTTTTAGGTATGGCTGGGCTGCTGGAGCCGTGGTGAACATACGAGTAGCTCAGCAGTTACCGGTATGGTTATAGTTTTAACTTTCCACCAACAAAAGTGGCCAGCATTCAAAGAAATAGATAAATGGGTGAATTACAGTGAGAGGTGATGCTAAGGTGGCGGGAATGCAATTTCAAGTTGATTTGGATAGAACTTGAAAATCCTGGCTAGCACACCTATCTCTCCGATGAACCATTTTAAAGTTGCCGCTATTGTACCGTTTTTCAAATCACCATTCTGCATGAAAGCAAATAAGTAGCTTAGTCCCAGCTAGCCTAAAAACTCCCTGTAAATCATATGTGTTCAGATCCTGGTTTTCTGTACTCAACAATCACTTTAAGCACATTTTCTACGCTGAATTACAACAACAAAAAACGCTAAACTGAATCCAATATATGAAATATTGGCCTTAAGTGTGACGAGAACCTTTGCGAGAAAAATCTATTTTTGAAAATGTGCCATTTATGCGAACCACATATTTTACCTTTGGAGTTGAAAGGTAACCTTTAAAACTTCTACAAAGCAGCTCATCCCGTTTTCTACCTTTACCAAGACTAAGCATGATGTTAGGTGAAATCATTTTGTTTGAAAAACCAGACAGTTGTGTTTCCACTTTTTTAATAGCTCTTGCTTGTGAATTTTGCAATCAAGATCATTGTCTTCTTTTCGTGAATACAAAAATTTGAACTGCATTCTACATTTCATCAGAATTATAGCCTTCTGCCTCCGTGTCCTACGTTCTACCAATTTCGATTGACTTACCTACAAGAATTGCGTAAAATCTTGTGTTTCCGAAGGCTTCCTTCTTATTTTTATCAATTTGATTCGTTTGGATTAATTCTACTCGCATATAACAACAAGACTTCTTTCCTTTAAAAAATGGATAAATATGCACGTATTTTCAAATCATTTTATGCCAAAATACATATATTGCTTCTCGTTGGATCCTGACAAGAGATAATTCTGCGAAAATAAATTAAGCGATGCACTGTAACTTGAACACAAGGACTCCAACACTGTACCGATTTGGTGTGTAAAGCAAACCCAAGACGAACCAAAAACAATATCAGTACAAGCCGCAAAGCAATCTTTCCGATAATATAATGATAAGGAAGAGACAATGATAACAACGTCTAAAGAAAGGTAACAATGCAACCAGGACAGGTAGATGTGATTTGAAGAATCGAAAAGGCTAGGCAAGGCGCCTTGTGCAACTAAAAAAGCAAACTATAGATTTAAACACCTGTCGCATCTATGAAAACTTATGGATTATATTGGGTGGTTTCTGTTCCATAAAAGCAATTTAGTGGTGAGCACAGAAATCACAGCAAGTTTCTTATAAGAATCGATTTAACAGTGCCAGGACGAGGTGCTGCAAGAAGATCTGCTTCCCTAGAATTTCTGCTTCAATGTCATGTCTACGAAAGACAATTCGACCAAACCTAAAACCAAAGCGAATCAAGTATGCAACTGGTAACTGAAGAGCTCGTGATCAGCAGACTTTGGCCAATATTAATCCTGTGGTGCTCAAGATACAGAACCCGCCATCGTGGCTGTTGTTGTTGTTTTTGTTACAGCTGCATAGCATACATAGTAAGTAGGACCATATTCTTGAGGAGCTGCTGACGAGAATGATGGGATCTGCGGAATGGCCACCAGCCCGAAGACGGTCGACTACCCAATCTATGTAGCTGGCTCACGTGTTGGACCAGTATCTGTATCTCGCTCCGCGCTACGGTTCAATCGTGCGCGGTCAAATATCTTAACGCGGCCGGAAAGAATTAAATCCATTCCGAGGTGTATCATCATGTTTCAGGTAGCACAGCAAGAAGGATGGATGCTGGCCGTTGGATGCTTGCTTACCTGTCTGATTGCCTGCGCGACAGGCTAACCTTTTCCAAGCCAGTCAATTGGCAAAAGGGCACATGCTTCCCTGATCTCGCCAATGGATCTTCTATGCAACGGCGGCGGTGGTGGTTTGTTGGTGTTGTCATCTCGAAAGGTTCCAGTGATTCGCATCATCATGCAGAGGATAATATGGTTTATATTAGTTTGTGAGGAATCTCCAAGACACACCTCGGGTCGTGTGATTACTTTCACTCGAGATTCCTTTTACCGCGACAGGAGGTCTCCAATTGTGCGTTGTTCGTTTCTGAGAAAACATAAATTGGAAATTGTAGTTTAGGACTCATACTGCGCTTCATTTGTGAGCATGTGAAACAAATGATGCTGGGAAAATTCAATTTTAAAAGGATTCTAAAAACTAACTGCAGGAAATACTGGAGCTGAAGTTTAGAAGTTAAAATATAATTTATTAACTATTTCACTGAGCAAAATGTTTCGATGAGGGTAGTTGTAGATGAATTTAATTAATTAAAGCAAAACTAAGTCTGTTTGTATGTTCGTGCGTACATGCGTGGGCAGTTTTTTTCTACGAGCATAGCTCACGTAAACAACGACATATCGATATCGACTTTTTTGAGGTGTCAATCGAAGCGTCTTTACAAATGTTAAGAGTTGATTAGTTTTGGGAAAGCTTCGGCCGTTTTTTTTTGTTTTGACCCTTCCAAAGTCATGTCTGTCATGCACTATATCTCACAAACCAAACATAGGATTTGCATGGTTACTTGTACATCAACGTGTATTAAAATTTTCATGATTTTAGCAAACTTTAAAAAAATTATTTGGACCGAATTTTATGAAAAAAGTGCAAAAAATTATTGGGTTTTCAAAAAATAAATTAATTTTTAACTTGAGTTACACAACACAGTAATTAATGTTTATAAAATTCATATACTTTAAACAATTTTAGTATAAAATAATTTGTCACAAAAAAAATTGATAAAAAATAAAAAAAATCATTACATGTCATCATGTAAATAGGGTTTATACGAATGATATTATATTACCTAGTAATCTTAAAACATTGTGTTTATCTTAATCAAAGCTCATTAATATTTGCATAGTTTCAAAAAATTTCACAGTGTCGTTTGTTTATTTTAGTGGAAAAACCACGAAAAATTTGAAATAAAATAATATTTTTATTTTATAATCAAATATATAAATGCGGTAATCAACGCTTTGAATGGTAAAATGTTTTGAGGATGAACATATCTCATTAAGAAAAAACATTTCTCATGATTGCAAAACACATTCATACAAAAACAATACACCATTCATGTTTTAAATGAAAAAAGGTTTTTGGATTTTTAAAAATTTGGGTAACTTTTACGGCACTAAATTCTTATAGCATGATAAAACCAGCTGGCTTTGAAAATTCGCTACGTTTATAAAACAATTTTGAATATTTCTCTGGTAACATTTTTTGTCCCGGTATGAAACCATTTCTGATTTCAATCCAACACATAGGGTGTTGGGATGGATTTTAACTTAAAAAACCACTGCAAATAAGTACAATTCCGGTCCTAAACGAGTGGTAAAATAGACTTAGAATTTCCAACTTTCCAAGAATATTATTTTCAAAGAAATTTAACAGAGACGGTTTGGATACTAAACACCTCATTTGATATTGGATACAAAACCCTTTTCATAATTTTCATATGTTCATTTGTGGCAATCAGTCAAATATCGTAGAATTTTGAAAATCACCCATTTGGATCGTTGCCTAATAATTTTTTAGTGCAGCTATTCCAGAAAATATAAATTGATATTACAAGGAACAACAGAGGCTAAGAAAACATCTCATGCATATCTAAGTATGAATTTAATGAAAATTCAGCTGTAGTTAATGGAAAAGGCAGTAAAATATTCAGTCAGCAACTAAGTGCTCTCTTGTTATTAAAAAAAACAAAGCAGTTTTATTGAATATTTCTTTGTCATTTTAAGCAAGCAAAATCAATTTGTCGTAAATTATCTAAATATGTCGATAGAAAGTCAATTCGTTCAAATTTTTGTCTGAGGGTTATTTTGTCTTCCGATTAACGCATTTCATGAAAGCACATTTCTTTCTCAGGTTTAAGCAAAAGAATATGATTTACCTAAAAAAATACCTGCCATCCAACAAATATGCAAAAAAAAATTGATTTAAGAGCTATCTACAGCTTTCAATATGAAAACCGTCGTTACAGATCACTAAACAAACATCTCCTAGCCGTTGTCAAATAAAACAAATAATTTCACCTGAAGACAGAAAATAAAACAATTTAATCACATCCATTAAAATAAATTTTATTATCTATTTACCCTTCGTTTTTCTCATGCTAATATACACGTCGGACAGACACAATCACTCTGCATATTTTATCGGTCCGAAAGTATCGTAGACAAAAACCATCAAAACCCAGTCAAGAGTTGATATCCAACTATATATATGTTCCATTTTCTGTGTCAAATAATTTATGGCATTGTCATAAATTGCATTTTATTATTTCTCAACACTCTTGTGGGGGCACCTTGACCATACATATTATGACGGGCGAATCGAAAATCTACCAGCCATGAAATTTTCCAAAGAATTCCACGCCTTTTCACCATTTTAATGGTGGAAATTCACTTGAGTTATTAAAGGCTTTGATATACGTGAGAGGATAGACTAGAAAAATGCTCGTGGAGATGTTGTGATAAAAGATATTAATTAAATTAAGACTACGGTCGAATTTTCATGACTTTTATTCCATTTGATAATTGTTTGGGATTAGAGTGATAATGAACTCTTGGGCTGGCGTTTTTTTGAATACATATTCAAAGGATTGGGTCGTTTCAGGACGATCAATAAAGGCAACTCACTCCAGGAGAATTTCAGTTCGATCAAGTCACTCATCAAAGGTTGAAAAAATCCGACCAATGACCTCATCAGCGTCACTCAGCGGTCACAAGAAATGCATAAAACCGCCATAAAAATGTTATCCTGTACAAGAGCCAAACATCCGACAGTTTTGGGAACAACACATTCAAATCAAGCGTTAACAAATCTTCGATTTCGAAATCCCACCTTAAAACAAAATGATGCCCGACGAATGGGCATTTTGTGTCTGGTTGCGTTTATGTTTCCACAATTCCATCAAAATAAATAGTTTTGGGCTGTAATCATTCACAATCCGGCCCATAAATCTTTCAATTAATTACTCACCATAAAAATGTTTGTTTGACTATGACCATAGCAATGTTTTATATCACGCAGTCATTTTTCTTTTATTGCACTTTGATCTCGTCCAACCAAAAACGGTCGGGGCTGACGATGATGTTGAGGCCCGAGCAAGATGTTGAGGATGATGTTGATGGTGCTGTGGCTGTTGATGAAGATGACGATAATGATTCGCTGAAGACAATACAAAACAATGATTTCACCATTTCGTTGTAAATAAATTTCCAGGCAAAACACATCTTGCTGAGTTTACTGTGCGATGTGATCTTATCGTGACATTTTTTGTTGAGTCCAAAAAAAGAAGTTACTCTGGCAAGGAAGGTTCAGTATCGTGACAGTCATACAAATCAGACGAATCAAAAAGATGAAAGAACTTTGTGACGGCCCGGGATGGTTCGTTGTCTTAAAAATAGCCAAGTCCATCATTTCTGGGATGGTTGTTAAGGCCAAGAATCACGTATGCCGGATGATGCAGTGTAGGAGTGCTTCAGATGTGAAGCGTCACGATCGGAGCCGTTAAATGTTTGACGATTTCGAAGGATATATGGCTATCTCGGGAATGAATCCTAGAATTGGCTTGAATGGGATGAAAATGCAAATCAGGCTGGATTTTGTTGAAGAAAAACAAAGATCTTTTCAGGCTGAATCAAGCGCTGTTAGTATGTAATTCCAATCAAACGGAAACTGTTTCTTCATTGAAATTCTAGTCCATTTTCAATAAAACATCCAATTTTTAAAGGCGACTCGAATTTTGAATTTTTTCTAATATACATGAACCACTAGATCTTTCAGTTTTTTAAGTTGAATAATCCCAAGCTTCAAATTGAGCGAGAAAAGCTTGCTATCCAATTTTCTTCACTTACCCTTACTCCAAAATCATCAATCTCAGCCCTCCGATTGTCATAAAAATTCTTTCATCAGTAAATTCGATTATAGATTTTTTTTAAAAAATCAAAGGACGAGACTTACCAGAATTTTCTCTTGGTATCAATCATTTTCACAGATAGTAAAATTTATGGATTTGCCCATTATTTTTTAAACAATCTTTGATGGACTGATTCATAGCCCATTAATTCTGAACACTTAAAAAAATAAGTTTTATTCTAAATTTTTTTTTATAAATTGCCGTTTCATCAAAACTCATCATATTTTTTTCCATTTCAGCCTGGATCTACCGAATTTAATTCCAAGGATAAACACACACAACTAGCCAATAATGATCCCAACATTTTCGCGTCGGTGATTGTGATTGTAATCCTTTCTCCCGAATGTGTTGCCCGCTAGCTATATGGCAGGGCACGATCGAAGCCGTTGGCGCTTCGTAACAATGGCTCCAGGATTCACAGGGAAACCGTCCAGCAAGCATCACAAGCACAGCCCCTATCACCGTTCCGATATAATGGTGATATGGCTCCTATTGCTGGTCAGCAAGCTGTCCTTGATCGTTCCCGCACGATCGGAATATGTTCGCGAGTTAGAAGTGTATGAGGGTGTTCCGATTGGATACCAAATTGGATTTATCGGCGAATTCATGCACGGGGTGGATAGTGGTCCTCCATATTTAATAGTTCCGGTGCCGGGTAGTGCGATCGATACCGATCTGGCGATCGATCACACCACCGGCGAGATTCGGACTAAGGTGCCATTGGATCGTGAAAAGCGTGCCTCGTATAGTTTGGTGGCGATCCCGCTCAGTGGTGAGAATGTTCGGGTGGTGATTCGCGTCCAGGATGAAAATGATAATCCTCCGACGTTTCCCACGCCGGTGATGAATATCGAATTTCCCGAGAATACGCCGCGCGACGTGAAGCGTACGCTGAATCCCGCGCGCGATCTGGATCTAGATCGTTACAATACCCAACGGTACAACATAGTGTCGGGCAATGTGAATAATGCGTTTCGTCTATCGTCCCATCGCGAAAGGGACGGGGTGTTGTATCTAGATCTGCAAATAAACGGTTTTCTAGACCGTGAAACCACGCCCGCGTACAGCCTAGTGATCGAGGCCTTGGACGGCGGCAGTCCACCATTACGTGGTCAAATGACCGTTAATATAACGATACAAGATGTGAACGATAACCAGCCGCAGTTCAACCAGACCAGATACTTTGCCACGATCCCCGAGAATGCCACCATTGGCACTTCCGTGCTTCAGGTCTTTGCATTCGATCTGGACGCGGACGAGAATGGGTTAATAGAGTACTCGATCAATCGGCGGCAGAGCGACAAGGAGCAAATGTTCCGGATCGACCCACAATCGGGAGTGATATTCGTCAATAAGCCGTTGGACTTCGAGACCAAAGAATGCCACGAGCTGGTCGTGATGGCCCGGGACACTGGGGAGCAGCCTCTCGACGCTACAACCTTTGTGACCATCAAAGTCACGGATGTCAACGACAATCAGCCAATCATCAATGTGATATTCTTGAGTGACGATGCCACCCCCAAGATATCCGAGAACGCCAAACTGGGGCAGTTCGTTGCGAGGATCTCCGTGAATGATCCTGACTCGAGGACAGAGTACTCGAATGTGAACGTGACCCTGAATGGAGGTGATGGACATTTCGGGCTGACCACTCGGGATAATATCATCTACTTGGTGGTTGTGTCGCGCGAGCTGGATCGCGAAGTGGAGCCAAACTACACTCTGAACGTTATCGCCACAGACAATGGGAATCCCCCGTTGCATGCCTCCAAAACGATACACTTGCGTGTCACTGATATCAATGATAACGCGCCTCAGTTCGAAAAGGACACATATCAAGCGAACGTGATGGAAGTGGCCGATCCTGGCACGTCTGTGCTGCATGTTGTTGCGGTCGATCTGGACGAAGGCAATAACTCTGCTGTAACATACTTACTAAAGGATACGCCCGAAACTCATTCGCAATGGTTTCAAATCGACGAGCGAACAGGATTGATAATAACGCGTGCTCATATCGATTGTGAAACGGAACCAGTGCCGCGACTAACCGTCATCGCCAAGGATAATGGAACTCCACAAATGACATCGACTGCAGTCGTCCTGGTGACTATACACGATGTGAACGACAACGAGCCGATTTTCGATCAGAGCTTCTACAATGTCTCCGTTCCTGAGAGTGAGCCCGTTGGACGTTGTATTTTAAAGGTGAGTCCTTTTTATTATTTTCTTTTGCTCCAAAGGTGTGATGAAGAGACTTGAAAAGTCATCAGAATGCTTGAAATCCTTTATGAAATTAAATCAAAACTCCTTTAAAAGTCCTCAATTGTTGCACATATGGTGCAGTTCTTATGAAAAATCCCAAAAAAAATTATTCCAATCGCCATTTGCCTCACCCTCATATCAAGATGTTTAAAACCTACAATTAAGGATCGCATGACATGTACACTTAATCGTTGTCGTTCAGAATATTAATAATATAATCTGTTTGTGAATGCATCGTGCATATGCACGTATGCGTATAATTTATTTGATCCAGACATATGTGCTGCGAATTTTTCTGCACTTTGACTTGCGAATGCGCTACATGTGGTAAACCTCGTCGTTTCGACTCGAAAAGATTTGATATCTTAATCATGGCACGAATTTATAATAAACCATCTTTTTTGCATTCAATTGTTTTGAAGAGTTCACCAGGTTTTGGTGCCTGGTGTCTGGTAATCAAAGCTATTTAAATGTTTTCCAGTGGATTGGTTTTTTTTCGATTGATATTTGAAGAGAATGTGTGTTGATGATGTTGGAGATAGGACAATGCGAATTGAGTATGTTGTCATTTCAATTATGCCGTGCAGAAGTTGAACAGGAAATAAATGCTAAACTCTGTGATTTAAGGGCATGCAAATTGTGTTCCAAAAACAATCTACATTTTTCCGTTACATTGCTTCCAAAAAAGCCTTAAATAGAAGTCTTTTGATGCTTAAAAAATTAAACTGTAGACTGAGTAATTACATACTTTTAAGGTCGAAATTAATAGCTTCTTTAAATACACAATTAATCACATTTGAAAGTTTTGGTGAACTGGCGAGCATATTTGCAACCTTCCAGATTTGCACACGTCGTTCCGATTCACGTAGAACGCACACGAAAAATTTATGAGGAAGCAATACAAAGTTCCATCGATTATTAAGTTTAATTTTGAAATTTACGAGATTTTGGATCAAAAAAATTAGGTTGTTAGATTTTCAGAATTTTTCAAACAATTCTTGGAAAACAGAGATCATGATTTCTTATAGAGACGCCGGATTGTCGGTTTGCTGGTATCTTCATTCAGCGTTGCTGAGGCGTGTTTAAATAATATTTTTAGGTAAATTAACAAATATGATTTGAACGCAAGACTATTCTTCTCCAATGCGAATATAGCTGATAATTACTGAGGCCGGGAAATAAACATAACTTTGGTCTATCTTGTGGCTTCGTTACAATCAAACCTGTATGCAAACCATTAGATAATGGTAAACTAATGATTCTCCAGGATTCTACGCCTGTTATTTTTCAATAGAATCCAGCAATACAAGCCTCATTTCGCATCTAAAAATATTAAAACCGAATAAAGCTCAACGGAACCATCGAAAACCAATTAATACCTCACACCGACCATAGCCACCAATTAAATAAATTCCAAAGCCGATTATCGCATAAGCGTAGCTACCAGTTTTTGCTTTTTGCCAATATTCTCATGTCGAATCCATGATTCGGGAAATTCTCCTTGGATCCTCCTCATCGTCTTCATCCACAGCACCACCAGTTGCAGTTATATAACGCAAAGCTTACCGTGCCTGGGGGCCCGATGGCACCCAGGTTTTGACCACTTCCAAGAAAAAGGGCAACACCAATCTATAGTGTTTAGTAGATATGCGGATACCCGCAACAACAAAAAGCCCAAAAAATCATCTTCAGCAAGCCTGGCAAACGGACCAGTAAAAGCATGCCGAGACCCCGAAGTAGTCAATGGCTACTCTTTTTCAAAACTTTTAATAACGTTTCAGCATGCCTCGGACCAAAACGCACTATGGTATGTAAAAGAATTTCTTTTCATCATGTTCGTTTAGCGTAGAAAAAAAGATTAAGTAATTTTTTTGTGTGTTGGCTACGACGGGCAAGGCGAAAGGTTCAAATATTTCATCTCAGTCGGATGGGTCTTGGGGTGATGGTGTCCAGCAAAATTTCAGCAGACGAAAAAAACGGCAACAAACTAAAAATTGAGAAAACGAAGAAGAACGAGAACAAGTCAAAGAATGAATGCTGGAGAAGAAGAAAATCCAGAACCGAGAGATCTGTACAATTTCTTTAAGTATGTTATTTTTGAGATATGCGGCTTGCGACTCCAAATGATACGCCATACAGCAGCAACAACATCAACTACTCCACGAAGGAACAACAATGGAAGCAAAACAACAGTGGTTTTAGAAAAGTAAAAGACCTGCATGAGGAAGACATGGTGGATGGCATGGTTCGGAAGACGAGATGATCTCTCGTATTGGCCGGGTCTTAAGAAAAACAGGCACAAATCTAAAGCAATCTTCGCCGCGAACTCGTCCGCTCGCGCTCATCCTATGCTCAATGCTGGCTTGAAGAGTCAAACGTGAACCTACCATTAAACAGGAATTTTCATTTTTCATGTTTTATGCTGGACGCGAATGAACTGCTATCACTGTAGACGTGATATGCTATTTCACGTACGAGCGGCACGGGAATACCTACAGAAATGTCCATCATGCAAGGTAGGCCAGAGTATAAGGTCAGGTACAGTGCGACAAGTGAAAAGCTGGACAGACTTGCTTCGAATCGATGCATTAAAGTCCTGATTGATCCATGAAATCCTCGCCACTCAAAGTAGCGACTTTTCATTCTACGAAAACCAAATTTCGTCTTTTTCGCAAATCAATCAAAGGTACTCTCACCAACTACAATCGTTTCAGTTCAAATAAATCTTTGAATGGTCCTAAGGTCCCTATTTCTTGAAAATATATCAAAAAGATCACCTGTCCACGTGATATGGCTAATCTTCATTGTGACTTTATGTTCCACGCGAAGCCGGCTCGCATTCCTCACGGCATAGTACTATGGCACCGTCAACAGATACTCCTGCGGAACAAGCACTGTACTCTCTCACCTCTGCAAAGATACCGCGATTCTCAGGTAAGATATAAAATTGTGTCTTGGAGGAAATGCAAAGAAAAAGATATTGGGCTTTTCGTGTGGTGGTGTTAACAACTTCACACATTCATCGGGACTGGAGAGCATGGTATGCCGATTACAGGTATATTGGTGTGGTAACTATCAGATACTTTCGCGGAGTAACCGTTCCGACGCAGCACGTCGGGCTAGCTGATGTTTAGCTCTTTCTCAGCTGGTGAAGCTATCTTGGCTAGGTCGAGGCAGCACAATCTCTGGCCCAGGCAAATCTATACGATGGCGCACAGTTGGTTCTGCTTGATTAGGTTTGGTGCTCGCTCTCTTGTTGCTTGGGTTATTTATGTAGGTGCACGGCGATTGCTACAAGATCACCTATGCTCGGATACATATAGGTTAGGAATGTTGTGCGATGTATGCGAACGGATACCATGACTATTACCATACTACTTTGTCGAGCCTTCATTCCTACACACTTTGCACAATCACAAGCTCGGATATAAACAGGCATGTTGGCAGTACGGCCTGGTTGCCAGATTTGCACCCATGCTGGAGGTGCTTTCATTTGGTAGCTCCCATTCGACGTGGATCCAATTCATACTAGAGTTATACATCCTGAAATATCCACCCTCATATGGCATCAGGAAATTTTTGAACAAAAATAAATGTACACAAAGAAATTCCAGACCGTCCTTGCTCTCCGAAAGTGCACCGCATTCGTGGTACCTGATCGCTCCTACTCTTCTACAAACCACTCTTCTTCAGTGGTACCTGCAATGCAGCTCTCCTTATTCACCTGGACGCATGCTTACCGCGACATGTTGTGGTCATGAATGCAAATGCAGTAGCATTGCCTGCGGTTGTACTCTGGTTCCGATGACGCAATTCCCTTTTGTAACATCGCTCCCTACTCGTTCAGTTGCTGATTCCTGTATTTTGGTGGTGCGATTCTGGCTGGAGGCCATCTGAAGTCCTTATCAGACTGAGTTTAGGCTGTGCTAATAATGTGTAATCAACAGTAGTTGAAAGGAAGCGTGTATCCTGTTTGTTCTAAAATATTTAAGAAAATTTCAGTTTGGCTAGCTTGTTTGAAGTTCTCCAGAAAATCCAATCCAATTTTCATGTTTTTAACTTGGAAAATGATGAATGTTTTGAAAAATATGTAACTCGAATTCATGGCACATATTTTGAGTCCTATACGTTTGATTTCCGTTCACATGGTAAAAGGAAAGAATTCAATTTCTTCACACAATTACTGCATAGCTACTTTAAAGCGAATCAGAAAAAAAATCCATAAAGATTTTGTAAATTATTTTGCTCCAGAAAAAAGATTGGACCCTGCTCTTATTTTTTAAAATTATTTTAACAGGAACTGCAATCACTAAACGTATTCACATGCCGAAATTTATCAGTTTGTAATTATTTGCAAAGAAAATTAGGATCCTTTGGATTAACTGTTAAATATTGTTTAGTTTATTGTTAAAAACATATTGGTCCAAGTTTCTAAGTAGACCTTTAATCGTTTTGATCTTTTAACCCTTGGTTTTTCAAAGCAGAAATTATTTCGAAGCCTAGTGTTCAATAAATCTGTGTTTATATTTTATCAACTTCACCAGAATATTTCTGCGTTAATGTTTAAATCTCACTGAAATACCCAAATTTTCTTATGAAAAAATTGTTTTCGTATTACACAAGAATACTAGTTTGTAAAAATATTAGAAAATTAATAAATACAAATTTTATTGTTATCAATAAATTTGCAAGGTTTAAATTTTAATTGAGTATTATAAAAATCATAACATTTCCGACCATTCGAAGAGCTTAAAATGTATTTTAAGATGGAATGAGTGTATTTCATTATTGCTCATATTTGTAATTCTTAATCAGGATTGTTTTACGCTTTCTGGAGTCTGCGATTTTCATCAAAATTATTCGTTTGTGCTTTAAAAAAGGTCGAAATTATGTTAATAGTTATGATTGAGTTGCTTTGCTTCTGTATGAAATATTCATTTCTCCAGTAATTTTACCGTTTTATACCAATTTTCTCTTCAGGTGAAAATTATTTTAATATTTTGCGTATTAACGATCATATTTTGAAGGAAATATCCAGCCTTGAAAAGAAATACACAAATCGCTTACGTTTTTTTCTCTACAGAGCTGGAAAAGAATGAGTTGGACGTGTCACAACTCAACAAATTTTTATTATTTGTTTATTGCACGAATTTTCAAAACATGCATTTTACTGCATATTCATAAATAATGATTGTCTAACTATTGAAAAAGTTGTATAAAACAATATGAATTCGCCCGATTTTGAATAACATACTGCTTTTTTGGCATGTGCCTAGATTTGCTTTCCCACAAATACTAGGAAAAATATTTCCTTGAAATCGCCTGGAAAAAAGTTCTGAAGCTGCTTTAATTGGTTTCATTCAACTCCAATTATAATTCTTTGCAAAAGAACTTCGGATTTCATATATTTTTTTAATCAACAGATTATAATCATTGTTCTCAATGAGTTTTCAAGAGAAAATATAAAGTTTTGAATTTTTTTCAAAAATGTCCTGCGTTTTTAAATGTATACATCATTGTTTTATTTCCAAAAAAAATTTGTGCTGAAAATTTCTCCTGAAAGAGAGTAAGAGTAATCGAGCCACAATTGGCAGTCAAAATGCCAACACAGATTTTCCATTCATTGATTTTTTTACTTTAGTAATAAGTGAAAGGTTTTTAATTTAATTTTTCTAATATATGTACTAAAAAGCTCTGAGTGATTGCTAGAAGAGTTTGGAAGCGTGTCCATGATAAGATCTTTTACAAAAATTTCATCGTTCACCAATCTAACAGTAGAAATTCTTCTGAAAACGCCCAAGCACTCTGATTAGCACACTTACAAATCAAAACAAACTTATTAGCAAAAATTATTCCAATCCATTGCCGAAGAAGCAGGCGACAATCAATATCAGTCTATGCCTACACAATATATTCTCCTTCACCTGAAAAACACTTCAACATAAATACCAGCCCAAGAACCGTTCTGCAGCATCTTCAACTTCTTTCAAAGGTGCTACACCAGAAAAACATCCGAGTGCGGAATCCAAGACGCTCGATCGAAGAAAATAAATATGAAATAATAAGGAAAGAAATGTACACTGAAAGCAAATATGAATATATACGCGATGGCATTGTGATAGAAATGTCGGGAAAAATGCCAAAAGAATATCTGATCTTAATAACAATAATAAACTTGGAATCGCCTCAGGTGTGGCGATTACTTAAACAATTGCTCTAAGACAGCCTTTTTTTTTGTGATTTGTTGGAGTCGTTCATTTATTGTTCCTTTTCGACGTCCTCCTCTTTGAGATCGAGATGGAGTGGAAGACATGTTGGAAAGAAATCCATCTTGACAAGAAGATGGTCGGTGATGACCTCGCGATCGTATGAGGTGGTCAGGAGTAACGCCTCCACGCCAATTTCGAAATGTTACTTCGAAAAGAGACAAAGGGCTTGTGTCGTTTCTTTGGTGCTATGAAACATGGGAATATTGAACTGGATCCGGGATATGTTCCAGTATTGAATATTTTCCAATTGAGTCTCAGCATTTTTCTTTCTTTCCACATGACCCGATCGAATGCAACACTCCTTTCGTTATGCAACCTTCCGTAGGATCTCATCCCAACTATATGCAGACATCCATCAAAAGGGCCTATTGTCAATCAAAAATAATCTATTGTGTATATTAAAACGAGACTTTTTCATTTCCCTCCGGCGAAGTTACAGTTGGGACTTGTCTAGCAAAAAAAAATGTTGAAAAGAAAATACCTCACAAGTTCAACGTGAGGTGAGATGGGCCGCTGTACTGCTGTGTAGTCACCACTACCGGAGGAACGTGTCTAACATGGTGAAAGCAATTATTTTCAAATTTGTGGGTTCTTCCCATTCCAGTTCGTTGTTTTTTTCTTCTTGATTTATTTTTGTTGGTGTGTGGTTGCTGCTTCTCCCACCCCAAATGACCTAAAGTACAAAACTACATTTTGATGAATGTTCAAAAAATTGAATTTTGAGGCGGATGATGTAATATATCATGTTTTTTCTCACTACTATTTGAAATTAATTTCATAGATTTTTTGGGAAAATGTCAAAGTTTGCCCTCAACGTAAGATACGGTTTCCTTAAGTTTTGTAAGATTCTTTCGAATATTTAGCAATAAAAGTGTTTGGAGTTGACATTTAAAAAAATACAGCTTACCTCGTGAAACATACGATAAGCTAGGACATGAAAACAGCAACTATGACTAGATATAGACTAATCTAAGATATTTTCCGGATAAAAAATAGTGCTTAGACAGTAAAGTCAATATGAATTAAAACAAAGAAAGTAGAAAACTATTCAAAATTTACCTATAACAATTGGAAAATATGTACGAATTTCTTTCTGGTAATTTAATTTTCCGGGCTAAAATTATTCGGATTTATTTAGAGCTATTTTCATTATTTTAGGAAGCATTACGCGTGAACGATAGGCACAAAATATAATGGAAATATAATATTGAAATTCGAAACAGAATTCAAAAATCATTTTTGGCTATTCATACCGAAGTTTCCAAACAGTCATAAAGCATCAATTTTAACATTTAAAATGTAATGAAGTAATGAAGTAATTGAAGTGAGCTCTGTATTTTTTTTTGATTTTGTTAACTGACAAAGAATGCAACTGTTCCACATTGTTTGAACAAAACAGCTTCTGAATTCAAATAATTTTTCGCATCAGAAACAAATCGTAAAAGAAAGGCTTGTTTGAAATCATTCGGCGGTCACGGCCCCATGAAAAGTTATGGGGGTTCCCCGCCTGAAAAATGGATGTTTCGCCTATTTTTAGAGGTCATATGAAACCGTAAAAATGATCTTGGAAGTGATTTTTAAACTTGTTTAAAATTCGAAAAAATAAAAAAGATTGAAAAAAAATTGAAAACAAATTGAAAAAAATTAAAAATAATAAAAATAATTAAAAAATTATAAAAAATTGATGAATTTAATTTTTACTGTAAATGTAATATAAATCGAGGTAACACTTTGGAGACACGTTTTTCATCCCTTCCTTTCGTCCCCGGTCCCATCATCCACCCGCGCGGGATGGTAAGCGGATTTTTTCGACTTGCAAACAAGTCTAAAAATCACTTCCCAGATCATTTTTACGGTTTCATATGATCTCTAAAAATAGGCAAAATAACCATTTTTTCAGTGGGGAAACTCCCCTAACTTGTCATAGGGCCCGGACCGCCGCAAATTTTTTATGCGATAGTAATAGGGGAGTTCCCTCTTTAAATCCTCACTACTCCTACCTCCTTCGGGGAGGCATAATCTTACCCTTTACCCTATTTAGAATCAAGGTAAATTTTTGCTAAGTACACAAATCAACAACTTCAAATTGAAGACTCACTTAAATCAATCAGCCCTTCGCAGGTTAATCCATGCGAATGCCCGCTGCTTACACTCATTCCGATAGCTGGAATTGCCAAAAGGATTCTTCATATCACTCCCGAAACATTCCGAACAGTAACACGGCCCGACGTACATATGCAAAATCGTGATTAGTCAAAATTCCATGCATGTAAGAGCAACTTGCCTAGTTTACCGCAAGCTTATTTTTCTTTTTCCCATTCATTTTCTTTTATTTTTGTGTTGTAGTGGCCCCAACAAATTGATTCGATAGCTTAAACTCTCACTGTAATGACCCCTGTTAAACAAAATACGAAAAAGACTTGCAGCAACAAAAAAAAAACACACCACCAAGAGAACGAGCCGCGACGGTAAAATGAACAAAAAGCTCAAGCTCAAGTGTGCAACAAGAGGGCCCATTCTAATATGACTTTTGGCAATTTTCTACTTGAAATTAAAAATGAAAATAACTTTCAGCAGAGGCGTGACCAAACTGAATATCATCTTGACGAAGAAGTTTAGAAGGTATCGACATCACAAGAAAAATAATCAATACACCAACAGCTTCAGCAGTAACAGCAGCAACAACAACAACATCGGCAACGGCGGCACAGCTAACGAAATGCTGGACGAAATCAAAATTTGAAAACAACAACAACAATGCGCTTTCGAAAAAATTCTCAAACAACAAATCGAGACATTCATGTTAAGAACCTAAAATTGGTTGGCACAGCGGGAAGTTGGCTGGATTTTTTCCATCATTTTCAGAGCCTGCGCACGGACGGAATATCAGGTCTAGGCTGGAGGTTCGCCAAAAATTTTTCAGAAATTTTCAAGACCCAGAAAAGATAGTTCCACAAAAAAAGTGAATACACCGATAAAAAGTTTAAATAGCCGAAGCTTCAACAGCACCAAACAGAGACCATCAACAGCGGCTAGAAAATCTTAGCGGATGGGATCAGGTAGCAGGGAGGTGGGACAACTGGCGGACTGATCTCGAAATGCAGAAGAAGAACAAGAAGAAAACCGACTTCTTTAGATGACTTAGAATTCATCGTTGGCCACAAGAAAGAGATTCTGGTCAGTCAGCACTGTCCGTCCCATCACCATTAAAAATAGAGAGCGCCATGATATGCAGAAAATGGCCAAGGAAACTGCTGAAGTAGTTCTTGGGCCATAACTAATAGATGAAGTACTTTTATCGCGAAATGCTCACCAATTATTATTGACAGATGTCTTGAGAAAATAATTGGAAAACCGAATTTTATTTTTAGGTCGGGAGGATGTGTTCAATTGGAGGTATTTGTGGTTTAGTGGATTGAAAAATTGTTGATATCGACAGTCAGTCAGAGCGTGAACATTTTTGTGAGGTGATTTAGCATGGGATATTCTTACAATGAAAGCACACAAATTGTATATTTGTTTGTCGTACTTCTTTAAGAGCTACAATTTTTATTCTGATATTGTCTCGTAAAGTTTAGTTGGGCTAGTGAACGATGTGTCCTTCCTGATCGAAGCAATCCAAATTTTTAAACTATGTATCACAGTATTGTTTGAAATCTGAAACTCACTCGCAATACCAAACTTTATTTGTTTGATCAAAAGAAATCCATTAAGAATATCAAAATGATTTTCCCTAATACATTTAGCCTAGATTTAAGCCCTATAATTCTAAGGAATATTGTCTTCACCACACAATCTACTGAGCCTCGACATCCACTCATCACGTGGAATTCTTTCTAAATTTCTCAGAATGTATAGTTGCTAATCGTCGTATTCAGGATACGAATTAATTCACCCAAATCCCAAAAACACGCTCAACATCAAATTGGCATCATTTAAAATCAACTTCACTCGTTATTTCAAATTCAATTTCCAAAACCATAACATTCGAAATATGCAAATGAGTAGGCTGACACATTTGTCTGCTGTTGTTTTAAATTAAATTTCCATTCAAATTTATTAAAGACCACACATAACTAACATATGCAAAAATAGTTGAGTTTGGAAGCCGCAACAAAATTTTATAGGCTGCTGACCTCAAATGTCCAAGTGGAAAAAAAATATTTGTTTGTGTACATTTCATATGAGATTGGAGCTATTAATTTTTTTTTGTTTCAAAAAGGTTGAAATGACTGATACTTAATAGTTGAAATGCCGTGATAATGATCGTAAACACATAACGATAGTTAAATTTGAAGATGATATGCGTATGTCGCTGTTGTATGGTTTTTCATTGTTTCAAAGATTGAATTCTGAATTGAAGTTTCACTGTTCGACGCGATTTGTCGTGGAATTGAGTCTAACAATTTCATTTTCTACCATTCAAAAATACTTTAACCTTCATTAGCCCATTTTAAAATGTAAATAATAACAAGCCATTGGCCTAAGAAAAAAAAGAAATGAATGGTTAAAAACAGTAGGTTGATATCAATCAACTGTTGAAGCCAACACATAAGCCACTTTTCATGTCAAGTGCGAATTTAAATCTTTTTTATCTGAAAATAAAAATGTGTAGGAATGACTAATTTGATTCACTTGACTGCATTTGTGACTATCCGATTTTTGTTGCAGATACTATTTCTATTCGTTGTTTTGATTCTTTTAAATAAATAGAACAATTAGCAATAATTATTATTCGTATCCACAATGAAAAAGACTATCAAAGTGATAATCGTCGCAAAAAGAAGGTCAACGATGATATCTTCCAATGTTGGCTCAGAAAATATCTTGAACCATGATATCTTTTAGCCTTAAGAGAGTTAGTAGTAGTGATGGATGAACTTATCATGTATTCAAACAATTTTCACTGAACACTGCAGCATTAAATATATGATAATTTTCATTTCCGACTGCATAAATAAATCAAAAATTTCAGATATAATAAACGTGCATTTGCTTAAGTTAAAGGGAATGGGTGAACCTGAAGATAATTTAGATTTAAACCGGGGATTTTTTTAGTTTTAATTAAAAATGTGAACAAATCATATTGATCTGGTCTTTTTTACTTTTTTTATTCAAGTTATCCACAAAATTTAACAAAAAATCGTAGTTATTCTTAGAGTTCTTGCTATTATTTTTCAAACGACTGAAATAAATGTGATGCTGGCTGGATACTCAATGCAAATGTCTTAGTAGCAAATCCAATCTCCTCCACCAATAATGGCTTGAAAACGTCGGGGCATGCTTTCCACGAGGGTTTCGGCATATTTTTTTGGAGAAGACCTCCGAATTTATCGACAAAGTTGATCTAAATTACATGCGTTGCGTTTGAAAATTTGCATTTTTGTAAGAGATCACACATTTTCTATTGGATTTGTATCCGGTGACTGAGATGGCCAATCTAAAGTGACAGCCCCATTTTGCTCTACCCACTCGCTACACGCTCGACCCCGATGTTTTGGATCGTTGTCCTCTTGAAGGATCCAGCCCAGCTCTCATTTTCTCTGAAGAATCATTGCTTGGTAGATGGTAACAAAGTATTTTGATAGATTTTGTTCATTTTTTCGGCATTCAAATTGTCTGTAAATAAGAACAAACTTCCGATTCCCTTATTTGAGAATCACCCCAAACATGGAACTTGACGTGGTGCTTAACAGTCCGCTGGAGCAGTCTACTAGTGGAGGTCGTCCAGGCGTGTTTGATGCTCGGAAATGCCCAAAACGAAGATTCATCAGAAAGGATCACGTTGCTGTAATCGCGGTTAAAGTTTTCGTGTTGTTCACTTAACATTGGCTTTTCCAAAGTACTCCGATATTTCACTTTATTTGCAAGCAAGTGCCTCCGAATTGTTCCGTATGATATGTTGACACCTTTTGCTTCCAATTTTACAGCACGTTCAAGTAGAGTCAAGGTTGGATCCTTCGAAAACACTGCGAAAATCTTTTTTCGTCTTTTTTTGCCACTTTACTTGCACCCCCGCAATTAGGAAAGTCATCAACATTAGCGACCTTTTTATAGCGATTCACCCATTTGCTTACAATCTGCTTCGACTTCCCCATGTATTTTGTAGAAGCTGCTTACGTTAATTTAGATCCTTTTTCATGCGAACATAAAAAAATTGCTTTGAAGTGCGAGGCGTGAGCAGCACTCATTTCGAAAAACCATTCGAAGAACGACTGAATTCGTCTAACATCTGATTCCTTCCATAATACTTGCAGGATTGAGGTGCCCTCTATGTGATAGAAAAAGGAATAGATCACTTCGAATTTCGTTCTACATGTGACACTGATCACGCTCTTACGTAACAGACTGAATGCAGATCATTGCGTCGCTTTAGAACTTTATTTTTAACAATCTTTGAAAACAAGGTAAAAAACTGTGGTATGTTAATGAAAACGATGATGAATTGCGGAATAATTCACTGCTATAGGGAGAGCATAAAACAGCATAAACTTTTCAGCATAATTCAAATTCATCCTGAATTGTAAATTCTATTTTCGAATTATTCTCATACTCGTAATTATTCAGACTTTGGCTATTGAATATTTGAACTGAAATTGATATAAATACATCTTTGAATACTATTCAATGCAGTAGCGTACCCAGGATTTTGATAAGGGGGGGGGTTATATTTTTGAAGTCTTGACTAGGAACGTTTGCTTATTCTTCGGTGTAGATATGAAGATATAATTATGTAATCATACTTAATCATACTTTTTCACCGGTCAAAGTTGGAGTCCTCCAAAAATAATTCTGGCAGACTTTAGTCCGATTGCATGTCTGGTTTCATTTACTTGAATCATTCATGATATTTTCATTCAAATTATATAATTGTGCGCTTGACGTGTGAAAGAATCTACACTGTATTTGTAGACTTCCTTGGAACCGTAAAGTGTATATGCATGTTTGCAAGTACATATATTGAAACGTCTTCAATACCTAGAGGCTAGAAAAGAAAGCAACTAATGAAGTAAATGCCGTGGGAAAGTGAAACTGTCACTAAGCACAGACAGAATATTATCGTAATCAGGGCTGGCTAAGCTTGTTTGCAGCCCATGCAGGGAAGCAACTCTGCGCTCTCAAGCAAATTTGTCGTCATTTCCACGTAACGCATGAGGTAGACTTTTTGTACGCGTTTTTTTAATGAGGTATTCCCAATAGGCCTAATCCTCAGATTAAAAATCATATGACAAAATAATACAATCCATTTTTGAGGGTTCTGATCAAAGATAGAAAGAAACATTCACAAATATAACTGTTGCTACTAACATATGGGTGCGAATTAAATAAATTACACTTTTCTGGAATTTTACTTCGAAAACTTTCAATCAGGTGACCATATTCTAATGTTCCTACCAACTCTTTATCTACATATACAATTGCTAGGCTTCATACAATAAGTAAAAGATAACGGCACACACGGATCCAATTTGTGCAAATTATGCCCGTATCAACCCTAGGTGAGATCTCTAAAGCACCATAGGCCGTAAATCAGGCCCATATGGGTTTTACTGTGAAATAGATGAAAGATCTAATTGCGTAGAGATACTGAATCACACTTAACTCCCACGTTCCAGAGTGTCTCGGCGAATAATTGTTAAAGTGGGTGGCGTAGTGGTTAACGCTAGTTCAAGGCTCCTTGTCGACAAATATTTTTCGGAAATGAGATTTGATGCCGCATTATCATTTCACTCAGCTGTGAATGAGAACCTGAATCAAATGAGGGTAATAATCACGGGTGAGCGTGTTCCTGACCACTTCACTTCCTAATGTTCTACTGGTCAAGTAAATGAAATAACTCTAATATTGCCTGAAGGCCCAATTTTGGCGATTGCGCCATCGATTATTTATTTACCAACCTCTTCCCAGGCAATGACGAAGCCTTATGGACTCCACATATAAATGATCTAAGGAAAAAACTGGCTGTCTTCATTGGTCTTCTACGTCGCTTCTACTTCTTTCCAAAGAAAAAAAATCCAAATTATGTATGCGCATCTCCTTTCCAAAATTTCCTACGGCATCTTGAATTGGAGCCAAACTTCTAAAGGTAACCTCATGATCATCTTCAGATTAGTAACCAAGGCGTATAAGATCGTTTACAATCTCCCTATGCTAACTCCAACGAGCGAAGTTTACAAAACAGCCCAAGAATTGAATTTGCAAGGCATGATTTCCATGGAAAGAGCTAAATTCATACATAAGAATTTACACCGTAATGAGTACACCACTGTGAAATTAGATAGAATTGAGGGGAAAACACTTACAGAATGAGAAACATGAATAATATAGCTATCGCATTTGCCAGAACTGATCGGCTAAAAGAAGACCCCTTCAACAAAGCAGCCAGCATTTTCAATGCACTACCAGACAAAATTAAAAACATAGCGAACCCAACTTCCTTTAAAACGACACTAAAAAAATATCTCCTTCAGGACCAACATTCGAAGTAAGTTACAAGTACAATCAGCTCCACTAAACTGAAAACCAAACATGTAATCAACAGAAAATAATGCATAAACATATAGTCTGAACTATTAATCTAAATAAAAGGACACTAAAATTTACAGATTTGGTACTATCCCTTATACCGATTCTTATCGTCTGGGAAGTACTATGTCCTAAAATTTTAAATACGGAGAATTACTAAATTTTGATGGAGAGAATGATTGAAGGAAACGGAAGTGGTTTTAGTCGGTAGAAATTCGGCATGCCGAGAGGCAGGAGCTGATCGGTATCTTTTGAAGATTTCCACCTCCCAACATTGAAAAAAATATGCTTGAGATATATAATCCATAACATTCGAATCTTCGAATTTTTTAAATTTACGCGAGGTGATCAAAATTTTAAAATGCCGATAATGATACAAACTTAGTATTCAAAACTCATCTGCTTGTACAGTAACGGTGAGAAACAGTGTAAAATGGGATTTAAATTTTATGTCCAAGCATGAAACAGAACCCTTCGCCGGATAAAATTATAGTGAAATATCTAAACGACAATTTTTTTTCATAGCTCATTTAACACATCTTCTGTAGATGGAGTGAGATCTCTATGAATATTTAGAAGTGCCAATCCATTTAGCGGTTCATTGCTGGTGGAATTTCGCAAGTATGTTTTTAGTCGTCGTAATGTTAAAAATGATCGATCGTTTGTACACGTAGACACTGGGAGAACAGCCAATATTTCTAGCAATTTCGATATATTCGGCAAAATGTTTGAATTACACATGCTTAACCCATCTATGACCGCTTTTGGGCGGTTTACTATTTCAAGATGCCCTATCTCTCTGTACCACAGAGTCAACTCAGCATTCAATTCTTCTTCAAGGGGGGGGGGTTTGAACCCGTAAACCCCCCCCTTGGGTACGCCACTGATTCAATGAAAGGTGTACGATAGTTAAATCATTAAAAAAAATCAGTTGCTATTTGCGAAGATGAGTTTCGCAAAAAAATGTTTTCAGTTATGCGTTTTTATTCTTCTGAATAGCAGCACCCGGTTCGTTTTATCAAAGAGATAAATCTCTAAATACCAATTGTATTATGCCTATCTTTGAACTAGTGTATTTTCCAACTAAGTACAACTTTTAATGGCACCAAAAGAACACAAAAAAATACCATAAAAGTTTTATTTGATAAGTCCTTACAATAATATGCCGGGTTTTAACCTAAATCCGCAGCAAGACCAGTTTTCTTAAATTAACAAATTAAAAGGATATTGGACTATGAATAAAACTTTTTGTATCAAATGTGTTTTTGCATTGTTTCAAACTTAACGATGTTTTCTTGAAAATAAGTGATTCTGATTAATTAGGTTTGTTTAATTAGGAATTCAGTATAATTCCATACAAAATTGGTTGCTTGTTCCTTTTCAATTGTTCAGCAAGATACCAATTGAGGTTGCCATTCGTACTCACTCAACAGAATAAAAAGGATTCCAGCAAAAATAGAATGAAAAATTCCAGTTTAGTAATTGAAACCACCAAACTGCAAAGAAGGAGTGACCGCAGCAACTGATACAGAAATTAAAATCTTGAAGAAAAAAAATACAATTGGCAATCGCAACTGTGGAATGGAATTTCACGAGTCTTCATCTTCCGTTTCTGGTCTTCCATTACTAGAAACAAAACCGGATCTGATTGTTGTTCTCTTGTACTGATGCCAAAATTTGACAAAAGTTCTGATCGTATTTTGCCCGACCAATACGACATTGTAGCTGTCGTACTGCTTTTCCCTTTCACGTTTTTCCTTTTGGACATATCCAACATTATTTACGGCCCTTTTTGCTGACCAATCACTCAATGCAGCTCGTCTTTAAGTGGCAGCCTCAATTCCCGGTTCCAATCCACCTCGACTCGATGGTCAACGAAATAAACAAGGCTCTGGCAAACGGACAAATTTTCTTTCTTACATGAAATTCTTCGTCTCTGCCTGAATTCGATAATAATGGTACATTGACCGCAACATGTGACGACAATGCATTTTTGACACTTTCCTAAAAATCCAACACGATTAATTGTGTGAAATGGTTGTTCTTGAACACGATCTTGCCGTTACGTGGATATCTTTGGCCCCCCTCGATAATCGAATTAATCGTGTTCGATTAATCACAGTCAAATGAATGCAATGTTCTGTCGTGAAACGAAAGACTTAAGCGAGTAACCTGACTTTTTAATATGGAAATTTTTCCGCGATGCCAAAGACTTTCTTCATTAGACGCGAACAACATGTTGTCAATATTTATGCGATTATTGGCTGAGTTACAGATGCTTGTCAATGTAATTCGGTTGGAATAAAAATTGTTTGAGCGATATCTATTAATCTTTTGGACATTTTCTGGTGGAGGGACACTCATATTGACGGTATAACTTCAAGACAATTTGACTAGTGGCCAGTTTGATGGTAGCCGACCCAAAAGATATTGATTTGATTGAATGCATGTTTGCAATCTGCTCAAATTAACCGTGAAATTGAGTGAAGTGAATTAATGTACATATCCTAATTCGGTACCAATGCCACCAACACCTACTGAAGTCACTCGCCCAAGGCTTCAGTCAGCGCGGAGTCAGTTTCATGTAATTATTAGTGCTAAAAATCAACGTCTTCTCTTCAAGCTATTACTGCAACATATATTTTGGATCGATTGCACTTAAAAACTTCATTTTTGCGCTACCAAAACCCAGTGAATGAATGCATTTGAAAGATTTTAATAGCAACGCCGCTCCATTCTCCGGAAAAAATCACATATAAATAGAAATCTGCGAAAGATACTGTTCCAACCCCTCCAAAAAAGGTAATTTAGTAAGCTGGTCTACAGATAAATGTATCTGATAAGCTTCTATCGGAACGATTAAGCAACAAAACTGGAAACGTTTTGCCAGAGGAAAAGATCAACTAAAAGAGACTGAAAAAAATGAAAAAAGAAATATAGTTAAGAATATATGTTGAATTCTTGAGTTGAAACAAAACATAAAAAGAAACGCCACACTGAAACGGCAAACTGAAAGGTAAGTTAAGCAGATTCTCGAAATGGGATAATCTAAAATCATTAATCAGTGAGTCTGTTCAATAACCTCCGCGTGGCAAGAATAATAATCTCTATCGTTTTGTCAAAGGCGGCTAAATGAGATGAAAACTATGTTTGAAATGAAACTATTTATAATGAAGTAAGGTCTTTCGCGTGGAAGATATATCGAGGGTTTGGGTTGGTAAGCCCATTTAGTGATATCAATATGCATATAAATATTGTTTTTGGGTAAGCATCGGTTGATGTTCTTTTGGGAAAAATTTATGAAGCAAAACTGTTATTTCACTTTTATATTTAATTACAAATGTTTATAATGAAACGTTGCAGAAACAATTTCCCGAAATATCTTGTTTATTGTGCTAAAAAGCCTAGAATGAATGCTTCACGCATCATGAGATGTTGTGAATTATTTAGAATTTTTAAACAATTTCAACTTGCTTCACTATTTTTGCTAGTTATATTGAAAATTTCTCTACAAATTTCTCATTCGGCAATCTTTTATTACAGAATATATATCATCGGAAAGTCGCAGTGTTTTTGAAAATGATGTATAAATAAACAGTATAAAGTTTGCATGAATAACATCCATACCATCACAAACATAGCTATACGAGGAATAAAATGCAATTTTGTCGATAATTTTATACAAATTTGTTTTATGTAAGGTACCAGTCCACTTGAGAAGGCGAAAAAACACCATTTTCAAGAATTTGTTTCTCAGATACTTTATCATGTATTGACATGATTTTTTTTAAAAGTATTATCACATATTTGGATGAAACAACAAATATATAATTTTTATTTTTCATATATAATTCCCTTTTATAGAGGGCGCTGAAATTAGGCTCTCAAAGAATCGTTACTCCACGGCATAAAGATAATCTATGGTTGGTAGATCTGAAATAAGTTTTTTAAACTTTTTTTAACTTTCAAAAACAAGATCTTTTACACCGTTATCCACCACAGTTTTTGAAAAAAATCAGTTAAAGCAAAAAATGGCAGATTTGTGAAAACATGGCAAAAATCGACCTTTTTCGTAGTTTTTATAACGCCAAAAGCTATTTTCTACAACTTTTTCCTCATACTCTGATGAAGAACGTTGAAATATACTAAAACAAATAAAACGCATCAAAGTTTTCTAAAATCGGTTCGGTACATCCTGAGATTATCTCTATGCCATGTTAAAAAAACGTTGTTTTGCGAAAAACGCTTTTAAAGTTTTTGTTCCATTTTGCTGATAAATACTTTTGAAAAATGAAAAAAAATTCAAAAACACTCGATTGATATGAAGAAGTCTAAATGAGTGCTGAGTGTATGCAACAAAGCCAAAAATATAATGTTTATAGGAGGAAACGTTACTTTTAAAAAAAGGGAATAAAAGAGATGCTACACCGCCGACAGCTGATCGAACACTTTCAAAGAACGAAAAACACGCACACTCAAAGTCACTATTTATATACTAAACTTTCGAATTTCGAAAAGCAATTTCTGGAGGTCATTTCTGAAGATCTAAAGTGTCGAAAAATGCATTTTTTGAAATTTATAAAGTGGACCAGCACCTTAAACCATGGTCCTATAATCATTTTAATGATTTCTCTAAACAGACTGAATGTAACCTGCACTGAAAGTAAAGACGATGGGTTATTGTTTTCAATAAGATTCAAGGTTTAAAAGATTTCTATTCAATAAATATCTCCCAATTTCAATTTAAAAAAATGATCGCACTAATACTGGCTGCCCAAGGTAAAAACTCCGTCCTTAGCTTGATAATAGATGAAATATTCAAATCTTTGAGGCCCACAAATTCAAATAATTGTAGAAAACAACTTAAAATTCTTTCAAATTAAAATATAAGATGTTTGGGAAACTTTCTTTGCCATGGTATCAACACAAATTTTCAGAATCTCTAAAATTTGGTATAACGATGTTCTGAAACCAATGTCTAGAATAGTATCGTCCCGATTTATTTCCCAAGCAAGAATGTGTAACGGTTGATTTGCATTGGTTCTAGTTTAAAAAATTAAAAAAATCATTTTACAACTTCTTGAAAGTAGCATACATCGTGTCCGAAGATCCTAAATAAACAAAAATTTCAACTATGGAACACTTTGTATTGAATTTTAAACCATCTTTTCGACAAAAAATTTGCCGGTTTTTCCACAGGAAAATATTCAAGAAATATATTCACCTAACGCTTTTCCCTGAAATTCCGCAATATCATAGCTAAATTGTGAAATGTTATATTATATTTCTTCCAAATTTTTATCAGTTAAGAATTTTTTAAAAGAAATATGGTCCAAAAATAAAATTAGAGGTAAATGCTTCTTTCTGAAAATTTGAGCTAGTTTTTGAGTCGAACCTTTATTTTTGCAATTTTTCAATAAACAGTCACCACTTTTTGGCTGCACCAGGAATTAAGTTGTTGAAACGGTAATAGACTTTTTTACCATCTTTTTCTTTATTTGCCGCATATGTGACTTGGAAAGCCATTTATCTACCAGGCAATCCAATTCATTTAACCAGTGAAATCTATATTTTTTTCTGCTAAACTCATTCATTACTATACATTTTGATTTTCACCGCAAACTGACAAATTTCATTCCATCATCCACTAAATAAATTGTCCGGAAAAAATGCCTAGTCATCATGATGCTTTACCGAAGTTCATGGCTACTTTACTGCCTAAGAAAGAAATCCTCTTAGTCGCGAATGTATTTCTCAGAAAAACCCAATAATTTTACTGAGCTTTCTTATTTTTTGTTGTTGTCCGCTTTTAAGATTAGAAGGTGTATTTATGACAATTACTTATTGGTACCAAACCTCTTTGTAATTACCAAAAACGGAGTGCGCTAATTTCAATTCAATTTAGACGTACTCTACATTGTGCAAGTAAGACATACTTATCGTTGACATTAAGTAGCCATCGACAATTGAAATTTAACTTGTTTTCTATGGGAAATTCGCGTTGCCGAAAATGGAACCAGATGTTTGCATGTTTTGATGAAGATTCAATAGGGTGCCTTTTAATATTGACAGAAAAGAAAACCTAATGAATGTCTCAAAAAAATTTGCATAATTTTAATGACTTTCTCTAGCTTTGCCAATAAAAGCATTATGATTAGTAAAATATATGATAAATTATTCAAACTTTTGTCATTTATAGTTTTATATTTTATTCACTGAAAGAAAACATATAACCGATATTGCCCATCATTAATTTCAAAAATTAGCTAAATAAATTGATCGCACTTTCCACTACGATACTCACTTCCACCCGCTTCAAATTTGCCTGGAATTGAAAATATAGCCACAACTGCTAAAACATGACATTGCAATGTCCAAGAAGTCCTCATAATTTCAGTGAAATTCCATTCCAACATCTCAAACTGCCCGTCGTTACGTACTTACACCCACATTGTAATGCTGTTCGTCCGACATCTTCTGGCCGCATCTTTTTTTATGCACCGTAGTATCTATCTGTATCTTTGCGCGTTTTCGCGTTTCGATTGTGGATGTGAATACGCGCAAAGAAATTTGCATATGTACCATCATATGAGGTAAATCACTGTGCAATGGTGAATTTACTTTATTTTATAAACTCGAGAGGCTGACGTGTGCTTAGACTTAAGGAAGCATCTTCAGCAAATCCATGGAATGGACGAATGAATGTGATGTGGTTTGCCGCATGGCAAGTTAGTTATGGCATATATTCTATCTGCCATAACATGATTTTCTACTAAACATAATTTTCATAGATTGTCAGTGATGGGTTTTACGGTGAGTGTTTTCTAGGATTTCAAACGAGTGAAAAATAATTTTCATTTTGTTGTCAGTTGGGCTTTGTATTTTCTTGAATTTTGTTCGATGATTTGTATTACAGAATGCTTTTCACCGAATCGAAACAGAAAGATAGCTTCCTAATTGTGTAGACAGCAATAATTTTTAATAAATTATTTAATAAACAAAAAGATATCGTAAAGCTTCAAATATTTATTTTAGGAAAAGCGACTCAGAAAATATATTACAATTTTAGTAATCGTTCCTATACTTTATTCGAGAATATTTTCAGATTGAATAGGTATTCTTTAATGAAAATAGAATGGTTTTTCATTAATCACGTAACACTTTTGATGAATGAAGGCGATACTGATCAAATTCTAGCAAACAACAGTATTTCACGCAGCTTATTTACTATTACTGTTACAATTTTTACATAGCGCTTGAAAGGCAAAAGAGCTTAAGCGACAGTTTTGGTGAAATTGAGATATAAATGTTATAGAATGTAATTTTTGTTTGACTATAATCTGTAAAATCTCAGATCTTCACAATCCTTGCCAAAGTGGAGCAACGGATGTTCAAAAATTTTGAAAATAATCCTTACATAATTAATAGATGCTCCCTTGTGGCAAATGTTTGACTGGGCCGCATAAGTTTTTTTCATGGCATTTAGTACAGTCAACAACCAACAATTATTGCTTGACTTTTCTCAAAATGAAAAGATTTATTCAAAAAGCTTATACCAAAATTTTTCCTGAAACAAAACGATTCTTTGCTTCGTTACATTTTTTTACCGTCCAATAGACATAAAGTACGATGCATGGAAATTTCATTCAAATGTGTTTTAATTAAAAACAACAAATTTTTTTCGTAAAAAGTAAGTTGTGATATATGTATGATCCATTTCATTATCTACTCATTGCTCTAATTTTCATATTTAAGAGGTTAGCGCCATCTTTGGTATATTAAACGGAGAATTTTCTAAGTATTTTTTAACTTCCCAGTATATGGGAAGTTCTTGTAATCGACTCGAAAATCGAAATTGAAATTTTCAACA
Organism: Oxycera nigricornis; assembly: GCA_963942545.1. Lineage (NCBI taxonomy): Eukaryota > Metazoa > Arthropoda > Insecta > Diptera > Stratiomyidae > Oxycera > Oxycera nigricornis. Next base: position 112,809,735 of record OZ012661.1, on the reverse strand, counting down.
TATCTTTACGTTTTGAGGTCTTACGAGTATATTTTAAGTGTTTTTAGAAAGAAGTATGTATGTGTGTGTGTATGTGTGTGTATGTCCGTCTTCAAACGGGCAAACCAGCAAACCCCCCCGACCGAAGTTTCCCAAAAACTAATCAGCTCTTTATATTGCAAAGACGCTTCGATTGACACCTCAACGACGTCGATACGACTTTGTTTACGTGAGTTATGCTCGTAGAAAAAACTGTCCACGAACGCACGTACGTACGTACACACACACACACACACATACATACTTCTTTCTAAAGACACTTAAAATATACTCTATAGACCTTAAAACGTAAAGAAATGTTGAAAATTTCAATTTCGATTTTCGAGGCGATTACAAGAACTTCCCATATACTGGGAAGTTAAAAATAAAAAATCATTAAAACTCATCAAGATTTTCAAGGTCATTTTTATCATTCACTATATCTCACGAACCAGATATAATATTTGGATCACTAAGGTGTCAGTTGACGTGTATTAACATCTTTGTGAAGTTTTCAACAATATAAAAATTCATTTCAGCCGTTTTTTTAATTTAATAGAAGAAAATGCGAAAAATTATGGTTTTTTTTATAAAAAATATTTTTTAACCTGATTTGCACCGCACAGTGATACCAGCTTATCAAATTTATACATTCTCATTAGTTTTTGAAGAGACACCGGCAAAATTTTCTTTCATGGTTATGAAAAAAACTAAATTAAAAATAAAAAAATCATTCAAAGTTACCATGTAAAGAGGGTTCATACGAATGCTATTACTTTATATCCTTTATTCTAAAAAAAATGTTGTAAATTCAATCAAAGTTTTAAAATATTTGCATAATTGAGCAGCTTTTTAATAGTTTTTATAGTCTTTTAATTAAAAAAAATGCTTAAATTTTGAAAACCAACAAAAATTTTCAAGATCAAAAAGGCCCCCACCAATTGATCCGCGTGAATATTCATCGACCAAAAACCTTACGTAATCAATGGACCCTCCCGTAGACGATATGATTCATATTAACTCTTTCCTGTAACTGCTATGAATACCTCTCATTGTTGTAATGTTGTTGATGTTTATGTAGATATTACTGGGAAGTTGACCGTGTGGACCTCAAGGGTCGCACCTCGCGGCTTGTTTTGGTTTAATTTCTAGGAAGAAATCTAAAATATTTCTGATCGAAAAAGGATTTAAACACTCATTTTCCAATAAAATTGGTAGTTTTTTTTCTCCTGAACTGTAATTGTAGCACATGAGGTTTTAAAATTACTTATTTAACTTTATTTAATTAAAAAACCGTTTATGTCTACACATATTACTCTCTTTTAAAGTTGGTGTCAAATATTGAATAGCATATGTCGTTGAAGTTAAATGTTTCATTATTATGTACACTAAAATGTAGTTTCCACATAAAAATGGAGGCTTGAAAATATTTTCCAGATTTTGAATCCGGCTAAACACGGAAAATCGAAAATTAATAGGTTTATTTATAAAATCCTGCAAGGTTCAATTTACTGCAACATTTTCATGTGAAACAGCGCAGTTCAAAGCCCGAAAGCGTTCCTAAATAATTTGTGTTAAAATTGTATATAACGCGAACATGCCAAAATTTATATTTTCAATAAGGAATCAAAGAAAGCAGTTCCAACCTGAATTTTTGAGATTTTCATTATATTTTTAATTTTGCTGAGCTTTATCCTTTCATCTCACCCAAAATAAAGAACATACTTAAAGAGATGCAAAAGAAATGTTAGCAAAAATACTAGATCTTTACTTACTGTTTGTTTTTTCGCATAATTCTTCGAACTTGAATTTATACTTGAGAATTCTAAACGAGTTTCAATCTATGAAAGTCTTTGGAATACAACTAAACAAAATTTCCTATTATATGCCTACTATTATTATTATGATTATTTTTTAAATTAAATCATGATATGGATCTTTTCAGAGGAAAGTATGTTAAAAAAGTCCATCATAGACACAATTAATTGTGCAAATAGACAAGAATCAGTGCTCAGAGCTTCTGCAAAACACAAACGAAATTTTTATAACAATTTAATTACTATAGTCTAGATGTTATGAAACAAGAGGAATTCATACCATTAAAATGCTGAACCAACTTTAGGCAGAGCTACTGTGCAGCCTGGTTTTGTTCTTCTGATTAAAACCATGAAAAATTTCGGATAATAGTCAACAATTTTCACTTTGCACATTTTCAGTCAGCATGAAATTCTACGGTTGAATGAAATTTCGAGCGTTTTGACAAAGAATACAGACTTTTCCTATTTCTTTCTTTAAACCTAACATGAAGAGATGCACTGATACAAAAAATGAACTTTACCAACTTTCACATGCCAAATAAAACAAATCTGGACAATTTTTCGTTTAAATACGATGAAAATATATCAAAGACAAATCTAGATGACGATTTTCAGGACCCGAGTAAAAGTTACAAATCTAAATTATAGTCCTGATTTAATGGGCAAATAAAGTTAATGAAAAACATGGTATTTTTTATATTTAAGAATAATTACAAGAGATATAGAATTTTTAAATAAAATTCAAATAAATACTTTTTCATCCGTTTGTTACAAAGCCCCAAGAAAAACCATAGAACACATTCAAACCAAGTCTTCGTTCCTACATTTGTGACTGCCAGACTTTGAATCACCCATCATTTTTTCTTGTCGTTTCTTAGACCTGGTAATATCCCAAATTTTGATCGCGAAATTTTCCACGAAAGGGCAAAAGATTACTGAAAGCTAATCGCTGAAATGTGATATTTTTCCACCTTATAAAATCTTACAACGACAATATATGGGTTTGTTGCACACATCGTGGGTCATCCTATCGTCATAACCATCGTTGTGGTATTCTTCGTCGTCATCATCATCAATAATTCCAACATCAAGATTGCGATTATGATCCTCTTTCCGCTTGAATTGTTAAAAACAAATGCGCAACTTTGATCAGTGATCCTGCAGCGAGCATGTAATGGTGCTTTCAACCTTTTATAGATTCTGAATAAAAAATGTTTTGAAATTATATTATCAAGGTGGTTTAAGAAAGTCCATGAGAAAGCGCAATTATCCCATCCATTTCAACTAATTGTTCTATACTTGAAGAAAATCGTTCACCTGCAAGGATATTTTTGCTTACTTATTTACATAGGAATAGTCCTCAGCCTGCAATGAATCTTGAGTGAATGCACGCAAATGTTTAATATCGAATATTAAATTGATTTCCGTCCAGGAAAATGAAAACCAACAAAAGTGAAAATGTCGCGTTTTTTCATGGGAGCTGAAATGAAGACGATTGCGTGCAACGCTTTGATCTTTTGGTGATACTTGATGAATTTCTGCGATATCCTTCCATCTTTCAATTAAGATATTTAGTTGTAAATGTGGTCAAACAATTAAATTTTATCATCTATATCTCTTAAATACACCACTAATATCTTGCAATATTCGAAGAAAAAAAACCAGTCCATCATGAATTGAAAGTAGTCCTTTGTGAGTCGTGTCCTGGGTGCATGTGTTGCAGGGAATGAAACTAATCCATAATTATGACGAAAATAGCTATACCTGCATAGAATGGGCGGGAATGGTATCGCAAGAGCAATCATTACCACAGTCGCTATAGAATTTGTTCCTTTCTTATATACAAAGTGCGGGACCTTGGAGAATTGGTTCCTCCCTAGACATCATTACAAAGATACATATAATAACTTGCCCGAGGGACTCGTCTCTAAGAGATTGGAACGGTGCCTTTTGCCGTGGAGTTATCAAGTCTGTCACACATCTATTTCGTGTGTTGTTAATTTTTTATTTGTTTGATTTATAGTACAGAGTGGCCAAATTGGCAAAAAAAATGTGTTCGAACTCAAAACAAATAAGATCATGGTCAGCCAGTTCAATTCTATATATAAATTAGTGACTATATATTTTTATAAGGGTGTGATTCAAAGCAATTTTTTGCTGTTAAAGAGTAGATTTTTTAGGATGACCCATTTACTTTTTGTTCCAAATTCATCATTCAAACAATGGGACATTAAAAGATTCCCTCAAACATTTTTTACAGCGTCAGGACTGATTCTTGGAGTACCTTATGAATATCTTTCTTATTTGATGAATAAATCAAACGATTCTGCCCTTTCAAACCCCTGGCTTCCTAAAAATTGTTCTGAACCACTACCAAAAAATTCAAATTAGATCCCAAGACCACCTCATTTTCTTCAAACTGCTAGTATGGTGGTTCCTCACAAGGTCTTTTTACCTTTGTGCCTGAATGCATTTACCTACTTACCTAGGCGCATTTTCCCAAATGACACGTCTGCCAAAACTCGCGGATCATTTCCAGACAAACTCCAATTTGTGAGAGTAATTTAGCGGAAACCTTAATAAGGGGTCTTGGCACTTAAATTGGATATTTGATGGCGCGCGGTGGCGGATGATGAAGATTCTTAATGATAACACGAATGTATGTCATTTGGTTGCGGCTAGTGCTTCCTCGAATTTCAAGGAATGGAGGTTCAGTTTTTTTTTGAAAAAAAAAACTTAAAAAAGATATGGTTTGAATCCTGCCTGCTCAAGCTAGGCAGAATTTTAGGTAGATTTGATGGTAGCCGTTATAAATATATAAGAATGGTAGAAATTGGCGGGTTTTTTGGTTATTATCTTTGAATTGGTTTCCCATACGGTGAGATCTTTTTCGTAGAAAACATTAACACAATTATTTTAAATGAAATATTCTAAATTTTATTTTGTTTCTTTTGTAGGTAAGGGAATTGATTGTTGTGAGTGTGAGATCGATTGTAAGTTGCTGTAAGTTGGTAAGTAACCTGCCAAAAATTTCTTTTGTAAGTTTGTATTAAAATTTCTAAGAGAATATCAAAACATGTAAGTTATCAACTATCTAATGAAAATCCAAAAATTATTTGCAAAATATAGATTTCTAATATCTGATAATGTTTTCCCATGCAATATGTACTTTTTTGAAACAGTAAAAATATTGTAATTTCTGATGAATTACTTTTTTGACTCTCCTCAAGAGCTGTCTTGACTTTGAAATGTTTAATTGACACTCAACCGTAAACCATTATCTTATATAGGAGGACTAAGAATATATTTTATCGCAAGCATTTCATATTACTCCCAATTTTCCTAGCAAGCAATCGTTACCATCTAAAAAACTTTGCATGGTCCTTTTCATTTGTGTTTGAAACACACACACACACAATGTCTTCTAAAATTTTGTTTGGATTTAATTTTAATTGCATATTTTTTACCGTAAATATGCAACATTTTCATTCAGAGTGTACTGTTGAGAATCTTGCCAGGAGCTGCTTCAACTAAATACTGGACTACTTTTTCCTCAAGGCAAAAAGTTGATGTTGAATATTTACGAACTATTGTTATTAAAGCAGTTACCGATTCAATTCGATTTATATCTTTGAATTTCCGGAAGATATTTTGCGAACAAAGATTATAGTAAACTACTTAAATATAATTTTACTAAGAGAAGGATTAGCAACAACATGAAAATCGACACATCAACGATTTTTTATAATAAAATGGGCTGTAGTAATTTTTGAAATGAAAGGCATTTTTTATGCTTTTTACATCAAATTTTGTTTAAAAAATTTCCTAGAGCATACCTGTCACAAATTCCCAAAAAATATGTATTGTATTTATCTTCATGTATTATTTTTCCTATTTATTTTTTTGGAGTAAATGCCAAAATAATCTTGAATGTTTTCACCTTAAAAAACTCCTAATTGTAGTGTCGTCAGTTTCCAAAAAATGTTCATTAAAAAAGTGACATAGGCACCTTTGCTTCACCCCAACGTTTTACTTCAAGATTTTTTCAATATTGCCAGCATTCAACACAATGTTTCAATTAAAGTCTACACTTTCTTCACTATATGATTTTCTTTATTATTCATGCTGATACTGTAAAAGAAAACATAGTTTTAACCTTCTAGACGTCTTGTATTATGAATGTGATAAATACGCATTTTGAGACCAAGTTGATCCATTTATCAGGATTTGCTTATATTCCTTTTTGGCAATGCAACAATGGTTTATAAAATTTATAGTGGAAGACAATAAGCTGATCGTTTCCTAATTAAGCAGGGTTTCTTCCAAATAAGGCCTTCTAAAATTCTAACATGATAAGTGAGTTTCTTTATCCCCACTTTTAATCGTATTCGTCTCCTCAATCAATCTCTCTCAAATAGAAACTTCGCAACGCATGGCTTCATTAATAGTTCAATCTAAAGTGACCGGTAACACAATTTCAAACACATGTTTAGCAACATTATAAGAATTCTCCCGCTCATAACTCAAAAAAGCATCATTTCTCAAAGCCATTATTAAATTACAGACGAAATACAATCATCTTGCTACTACTTTTATTTGTCTAGACGGTAACATATACGTTTCGAGTCTTCGGTTTCTTTGAATGAACACGTCTGGCCAATGATCTTCCATGTTAACAATAACAGAAGCACCACAAGCATATGAGCATTACTTGTCGCGCAGATTTCATAAAATCCTATGTCATTTGATTGCTCTCTTTTCATCGCGGAAATTACCATTTTCTTCTGAACGACAAACCGATAAAAATGTTGTGGCGAATGGATTCCAGAGCTAAATAGGTCTGCGCAGTATGATGAATGTGTAAACAATGACTTTTGCGATAGTTCATATGAGACATTAATAACTAAACCAGAGTATATGATGAAATGTTGTGTATTCAGTTAAAGCACAGACTTGGCTACAAAATAAATCTTCTTTCGATTTTCACTCAATTTTGCACCCACAAAAATAGTTTTTTTGAAAAAAATTGCCACTATTTTCTTATTTTTAAATGAGAAAATATCACTCCGGTACCTGCCAAAGGCACTTAAACGAGGATTAATTTGGCGTTTTCTGTTTTCCTCGCAGATGATCCAGTCACCTGTAATCACGTCCGCCATCATTTTTTGATGTTTTTTTAAACTATTAAGGGTGAAAAAAACAATATCAAAATTTAAAAAATATATTTTTGTACACACAAAGAACCAAATGAGATACGTGCAAAATTTTAAAATGAAATCTTTTTTCTTTCTATTGAAAAAATGTTTAAAATATTTTTTTTGGAAAATCGTAACCTAGAAGACCCATAAAGTTAGAATACAACATTTAAAAAACATTACTAAATTCAATCTGCGATGCCTGCGTCTCTTCCTTTCGCTCAAATTCTTTCTCTCCTTGAGGTAGGGAGCCACAAAGAAGCTCTAGCCTTTTTAGACACCTCAGAGCTGCATTTTTCCGCTTGCTTAATTCTTGCATCATCTCGCTTCTCTGCATGTTCCATCGCATTTTGACCTACAGCCACTTCCATAATTTGCATTTTTTTCAGTAAAGTGATGAATCCTTCATTGACCACATATTCAGAAGTATTGGTAGCAATTCTGATACTTTTTTTACCAACAAACGTATGCTTAGGGGCCACATTCCAAACGCAACAATTGAAGTTTTCTCGTCTTAAGTGAAACATCCTAAGCAGCTCTTCAATAAATCCTAAGTTAAATTTTCATAGATTGGTATTAAAATTTGTTGCACTTCATCATCCAAAGGTGGAGAATGCTTGAAATTTTTCACAGCACTTTTACCAGCTCCATCAATGCTGCACCAGTTACACCAAGGCTTTTCTTCAATTGGTCATCTAGCGTGTTGGGGATTCTAACCTGTACAAATTTAGTGGTAGTATCCTGCCCAAATTTTCTTGCGGATGTTTTCATCCGAATCAGAGTTTCATTGCATAGCTAGTCCATAGTAAGTTGACAAAGTTAGTTTAATAGAAAGCTGAAATTTTTTCGGGCCTTTTTTTGGAGACGATGCAATTTTTTTATCAGCATATTTTTCGACATTTTTTTTGCTTCTTTGGCTCTACTTAACAATCTTTTTTCACGTGCAGACACTCTTTTTTGATTTTAAAATCAGAACAGTAAGGCTGCATATCCAATAATGTTTTGAATTCATCGAAAAAAAATCTTGAAGTGATTGGCTATGTAAGCTCACTATGTTTTTAATTAATGAAATTTATTTTTATATTATTAAAATCTTGCTTTTAAAGGTTTATTCTAACAAAATCTATGAAAAAAAGCATTTTTTTCAAAATTTGAAGGTGCGATGTCCCCTTAAATGGATGTGGGTGGCTTGGCAGCAACACTACCTGTTAATTTAATTTCGTAGTACTTTGTCAACTGTTTGCGGGCTTCGTTGATGAATAGCTCGCTTGGATAGCTTCTTTAAGTGCGCTTTTTGTATGTAAATTGTGATTGAAACAAAAGTTCAAAGCTCAATAGATAACAAATTAGGGACTGAGAATCGGAACGTCTCAAATTTTATGTTAAGTATTTTCTTGTTTCCTTATTTCCTAGTTTATTTTGATAAATTACTACATCTGAAATAGTTTGTTAATTTTGAGATAATTTCTAGGACATGAAAAACAACAACTGAAATCAAATTTTTGGTTTGAAAGAGGCAATTTTATAAAGAAAAAGAACACAAAACGCTGTTATTTCTTCAAAATACGTGGAATTTACATATTATGTAAATGGGTAATTTAGAAAGTTTGAGGGCAATATATTTAAGAAAAATGCTTATTTTTCTCGATTTTTTAACACCTATGTCAAGGGGTTTATAATGGAGTATCTGCAATTATCGTCAGTAAAGAATGAAGTCATAAACATAATTTAAAAATTTCTAAACAAATTCTTTAGGTTGGACATTCACAAACCATTCCTTTTATAGTTTGCGTACTTTCCATCTGTAATGAAAGTGTATGTGATTGATATTAGAAAGCACTATCCTAAACTTAAAAAGACTACTCAATAATGTTATATGACAGCCGACTGTCCAAATTGAATTTGCATTTTGAAAAGCCAAACATTGAAAGAGTGTTTAAAGATGGTTAAGATTCAGAAAAATATCCCAAGACATGTTGCAATGTATCTCGTTTTGCTTCATCAACGACTAAACTGCAGCGTATTTTAGATATAAAAATAATTTTATCCTTGTGAATATAGGAAAATTATAAAGTTGTTGGAACATTTCTTAAGCAACAAAATTGAAAACTGATCATGCTTACCACCAAACACACTAAATTATGAAAAAAGCGCCTTACATGGCCCAACTCACCGATTCCCGCGACACCCAAGTCAAAATTCTTATCTGTGCCTTTCTCACAACTCTTGCACAACTCAAAATTTAATTGAAAAGGAACTTTGATTAATGAATGCGCTGTTCGAGGTAATTTACGATCGGCGGCCACTGGTACGCCCCACCGCTTGGTATTTATATCTAAACCATCTAACTTCGTATCTCCATCTAATCGGGTTGGATGCGAAAAGCAGTTCTTTCACTTTTAGGGTTAATAGTTGCTGGTCAAGTCCGATTGCCCGAATCTCATCACCTATGTGCATGGACAAATGGATAGATACTTAGATGGATGGATCGTTGGATAGTTGAACGGATAGTTGGATCCATGGTCTATCTGAACAACGCACGTAAAAGAACAAAAAAAAAACGACAAAAATCAGCCACGTACTCACGTCTTGATATTTTGTGCTAATGTCTAACAATATAATTTGGCATTTTGACGATTCAAGCAGTTTTGATCGTTAACTGGATAGTTAGCTGGCTTTTTCGGCTATTGTTGAAAGTCGCCATTGGAACTCGATAGTGGTTAAAAGAAATAAATCGAATTTTTATTGTTATTGTTATCCGTAAGTGATGTGAAGTTTTACCGTTTTTTCTGCGAAGGAACGTAGCTTGGTTAGTGGTAACGGAGGAAGTTGGCCGGTCAACCGAAATGTTTTAAAAGTTTAATGAAATTTAATGTTAGCTGCGATCGGAGATAGGCCGAATTGCTTTGTCTTGTACTTAAGATGGATTCGATAAGGAGTGCAGGAATGCAGAATTCGTTAAACATGCTCATTTGATTTTTTTGAAATGTGGTAACAGTTCAAGACATTTTCAAATCTATACACAAAAGCAGTAAATTTACAGAACAACTAAGTAAAGATTCAATTTTTATCGATTTTTAAGCAAGCACTTTAGTGAGGATCTAGTTTCCAACACCGAAGTGAAAGTTTAGTTCTTTTTTTCAAAAACGTAACAGCCTTCATCTCGAATTCGAATGATATGACTAGTTCAGCCGAAAATTTATCACCACATAATCAAATTCGTTATTCATTCGGGCCCATAAAAATCAAGAGTAAAACCATATCGTATTCGGCACAAAAGCTCATAAAATTGATTTTCAGACTTGAATTTCATTCACAATTTGGCTTTTAGGCAGATGATGAATCAACCGACACGGAGTCAAAAACTGCAATAAAGTAATTCCCACACAAAATTCTGTATTGTTCTCGTGTTTCGCGACCCAAACATTCAAAAAAAACATTTCGTTTGCTCGAATGTTTGCCAAACCATTGGAATTAATTACATACACTCGAATTGTTGGCTGACAATCCCATGAATGTTTGTTGTCGGTGTTGATTTCTTCTTCTGCACATTTGTTTGCCTGTGCGATTGTAAATGCACACGAGAAATCGTATAAGTTCTCAGTTGGGTTATTTTGTATGAGATTGAATGACGATGGACGGATTTGATTTGATGAAGGTCTTCTTTGGTATTGACTGGATTCGATTTGATGTGAAACATGAGGGTGATCTTGCGGATTGGGAATTTGTTCTACATTATTTTTTTCGGAAAGATATTTATGCATATTTTATAATTTGACCAAAATAGCAAATAAGTTTTCAGCAATGAAGCGTTTGCATGTGATTAGGCAGCACCAATTGTATTTTCTCAGCTTCAAAATATCTCCAGATGATTGACAATTGTTTAATAAATCTTATAAGTCCATGTCATACTCATATTTTTATTGTTTGAAATAAACCAGAAAAAAATTTCAAGTACAGATTTCACTTCAAAATTTTTATTGTTTGTAGTAATCCAGAATTTTTTTTCAAGTATGTATTTTACTCCAAGAAGGAACTAATACTATTCAAAAAATAATAATAGTGAGACCAAGAATTTGAAAATCATGAAAGCAAAAGATTTCCTGCAAGAAAAGGCAAATTTCACGTTTGGTAGTTTTTATTTAAGAGGAAAGTGTGTTATTTAATTTTTTTCGTAATTTTTTATTCGATAGTAGAGCTCTTCAAAAGTATTCGATTAAAATTTTAGGTCAATTGAAGCAAAACTGACGCAGCTACAGGATTTTAAATCTCTGCTCTTCGTAGCGCTATAAACTGTAAATTGGTTTCCCATACTTTTTCAAAGTCGATGAACGCTTTAACTTAAAATCTATTTATCCGATCCTTCTCAAATTCTGCTCACTTATTTTATGTATATAAATCACAAGGTAGCCACGTCAAGATATTTTATTTTTAATGAATACAATTTGTTTTATAATAACAAATTTAACGTTTTTCTAATAAAAAATCCAAAAAAATCGTTTTTTTACTTAGAATTGATACTAAAAATTGAAAAATCGTTACAAAAATATATTTAGACTTGTTAACCTCGGGAAATTCATAAACTAACAAAATCTTCTTGGTTTTTTATCATGTGATGATCGAATGATGAGTTATGCTGTGCACCGCAAAACTTTTTTTTTGGTGTCTACGAGAAGTTGCTGTCAGTGGCTCAATAATCAATATTTTTGGACCAAAATTTTAGAGAATACTCTTGAATAATTAATTTATTATGTACTTTGTTCCGAGATAAATTTATATTTACAGTATTTCCAAAAAATATTATATATATAATTTTTAAAAATATGCTTAAGTTATGTAAAATTGACCATACTCCCCCCTTGAGTTCACTTTCCTGTCGCAAATCCGAAGAATCATCATTCATAAAATGAACAAACCACTTTTATCAAATTTGAATAGTTGCATTCACAAAAATTATTGCACAAAACGTTGATAAAATAAGGAGAAAAGTACAAAAATTGTGGCCCACCGCTATGACTCCTTCTATAAAATAAAAAAACTCATCTACAACTAATTTATAAGTTAAGCCCTAAAGAAAAAAATGCTTTCTATTCAATCAGTTTGATCGAAAAATTTCGTCCTTGTGGTCAAAACGATTAAAATTTCTTTCACTGATTCTAAGCCAAGGATTTATTCAGGATGTTACAGTCTCGTTCAACTTTTACCACTTTCGTGACTTCCTCAATCTTGACCTGATTTTTTTTTGTTTTGTTTAACATTTCATTGTGTTAAAACTGATATCAATTTTCGTATGGACAAAACGGCGTCAATTGAAAATTAATAACATGTATGCTATCAAAAACGATTTACCTTTGAAGAGCGAATTTTTTTGATATAAAACATTAAAAATTTAAGCGAAAATGCACAAATAATTTTACACTGAAGCATCTATTTATGTCGACATGAAATCGAATATTGATTCAATCAAATCCAAATGATTTACTATTTTGCGTTGGATTTGACCTACAAACATATTTTTTTTACTTCAGTTTATGCATACTATGACCACACATGCACACTTTGCAAATCATTCATTGTTAGCTTAATTTGAAAATGATATTTTCAAACGAAATTAATACACTGGAAACCTTTGGTTTCTATTATAAAAATCAAATTAACCCAAAAAGTTCACAATAAACTCTCATCATTTACTTGAAAAAACAACAACAAATAACAAAAATTATTCTCATTGAAAACAAGAATCTGAAGCATGTTAAAAGCATTTTCTTATTTTTAAAAACTGAAAACTATAAATATTATCATAATTTTCACATTGCAATCCAATCGAAATGAATGGAAACATTTGTTTGCGATATTTCCCTTGAAAATTACCATCGAATGTAATTTATGTTATTTTTATTTAATTTTATCAATTTCTCATTGCATGACAAAAGCAAAATATAAGCATTGATGTCAAGTTGTTGGTAATTTACATACATATATTTTTCAATGTTGATGCGTGACGGTTACTTATATAGTCGGAAAATGATGGTTGTATGTTTTTTTTATTTGAGATCAAATTATAATTCGATTTGACATAATTGCAAGAGAATTATGTGAAAGTGGTCATTTTTTTCGTCGTTTTTAAAGAAAGTTTTGTCCATCAGAAGAACTAAGATAGGCTCCATTTCTCAACGTTTTATTGAATGATAGATGAGTTGATTATTGCAGCGAAGTGAGTTCAAAAATTCTCGAAATTAAATTCAAAGAAATCTTTACAAATTAACCTGAATTTGATCCTTCAACATCAGAATTATCTTTGCAAAATAAAAGAGAATATTAAATGAGTTAAAATTCATCTAAAAACCACATGTCAAAATATTTTAAAAATAATTTCAACATTTTATTAAAAAATCTCCGCGATAAGAACATGCATATCTAAATTCACTCAAAAAAACAACACCTGAAATATCTTTCACAATCCTGCTGCCCATTGAACCGCATTTTAAACTGAACAATTTATTGGCCTATCAATTGAAAATTGTTTGGTGCTACATCAGAGCCAGCAAATATTTATTGAATCACTTATCAATTTAAATACTTGTTGAAAATTCGCTGGTTTTCTTCATATTCATTTTGTCTTTTGATTTCTGCATAAATTTTTAACCCATTCATGTTAAACATTTTTTTGCATGTTTTCTGCAGCTTGCGTTGAAGATAATTCATAAATAGCGGAGACTATTGTATGCTTGCACATTTGAATTTTAAGTATAATAAAATTTTATTGGATTAAAATCATGACATAGATAAGGATTGTGGTGATTGATGTATGAGAGATATTTGTTTCATGTTATTTTTAGCTGTGAAGAATCTTTATTGGATCGGTTTATTGACAAGGGGAAGAAGACATATACAAATATGGTTTTAGTATTTATGAGTTGATGATATTGGACAAGTTTGGGCATTTCAGGCAGAAAAGATGGTTTTTTATGTAAAACACACTGCTGGAACAAAAACGCCTATTTAACACCTGGTTTCATGCTTATGTTTTGGAATATAAACGACATAGCTCTAAAGCTCTAAAAGAATTCCAAAAATGATAAATTGTTGTATGATAAGTAGAGAAATCAAACCTATAAACATTTGCTATATCCATTTTAGCAATTGAAAAACCAAGCAATCTTCCAATCTTCGGTAAAATCTTTGTGAAAAGAATTTAGAGCAAAATTTTATCGAAGTTTTTGCTGCAAAATTCAAAAAAAAAATCTCGATAAGATTGCAAGCAAAAATTTGTGTGGCTTTCCAAAACCAAGCAATCTTCGGTAAGGTCCTTGTGAAGAGAAATAAGACCAACATTTTGTCGAAGTTTTTGCTGCAAAATTCAAAAAAATTCCTCACAAGATTGCAAGCGAAAATTTGTGTGCCTTTCCGAAACCTAGCAATCTTGGGTAAAGTCCTTGTGAAGAGAAATAAGACCAAAATTTTGTCGAAGTTTTTGCTGCAAAATTCAAAAAAAAATTCCTAAAACATTGCAAGCGAAAATTTGTGTGGCTTTTCAAAATCAAGCAATCTTCGGTAAAGTCTTTGTGAAGAGAAACAAAATTAAAATATTGTCGAAGTTTTTGATCCAGTCACCTGTAATCAAGTCCGCCGTTATTTTTTGATGTGTTTTTTTTTTAAATTTTGTATACCAAAAAAAATTTCTTTGTATACCAAAAGTACCAATTAACACATTTACAAAATTTCAAAATGATATCTCTTTCTTTTCATAGAAAAAATGGTTAGAATTTTTTTTATCTTAAAGTAAAAGACCCCTTAAAATGCATAAAAAAACAGCCAAGATTCAATAGAAAAATTTGTAGCATAAATTTCAACAGAAATTATTAATTAATAATTAATATCACTCCAAATACAAACAGTCAAAAGTTTTGGCTTCTGGTACAAAATATCGACCATGAAAAAGTTTTCAACAATTTTCCCACAAAACATTGGAACTGATAAATCATGAAATATGGTAGTCCCATCTTAAATAAAAATAATTTAAATAATTGTCCACCATTTTAATTTAATTAAAAAGTTAAAAAGTTAATAAATGCAAACAAAAAAAAAAAGTTTAGGTAAGAAATTTTTAGTTGATATCATGCATTAAACGTTTTGAGCGGAATATTGAAGTCGATATGTCGATATATATGAGTCAGTCTTGTCCATATTCTCACATGTCGCAATACATTCATTTTTAAGGAAACACAAAAATATGCTTCCTTGGAAAATGTGTGTTCAAATATTTTTGTCTCCAGTAAATAGTCCTCATTTCTTGCCTATTAAATGAACGAGTGACGACAATTGGACGACCTATGTTAAAGATACCAATTATCCGTGGAAAGCACATGTAAATGTCAATACATGTTGAATCTTTTGCTGCCGGTCTCGGTTTCCCATCCATTCTGGAGTCAAACCGCAAAATGAAAAGAATTAGTTATACAGTAGTTTTGTTTGACACTGAAGACTGTGGACACCTTACATGATCGCCAAGTTTTTGCCGCATGGTACATGGGTTCTTGTGGCATGGAGCATAGCTTTTGGTATCAGATAAATGCAGAATTTGTCTTGCAGCATGACTAGCCAATGTTTGGATCAATGTTCGTTGGGCTGCATGCGATTCGGAAAGAATCTTAAAGGATTTTCTTTAAAACGTAGAAGGTAATATGTGTGTATCTAGACTTGATACAACGAATCTTTCAACTTTTGAATGGTGCTGTTTAATAATGAAAACGGATTAATAAATCTTTTACTCTAAATAGGATTTTTTATTTCATTTGCACGCAAAGTATTGACCATTGAAAGTAAACCGAACAAAATTCAATTTTTGCTGAGTTCGAAAAAAATCTGAAGGACTTGTTGTAACTATTGTCGTTGATTGTGTCATTCAATCGTTGTATCTTGAAGGAGATTCAAGCACCACCCACTTATAGATAGGAGAACGGTGTGCTTAGAACACTAATCTCGTCGAAATCTTGCATTGCATGCATGTTTTTTGCCAAACGTTAATTGCATTTTATCCAAAGACTCTTATTTGTTTTAATAAACAGTATAAATTTCAAGTAAGGATTTTTTCTCTAATGTCACAGCTTATAAACATTCTTTGTTCTAAAAACATGGTTTTATGAAAAGAATACATTTCGTATCCTGACGGGATTTTAGAGCATTCGAGTCTTGAAAAGTCAAATCATTCTATTCACATCGAATCATATGATTTACACAGACCTCACATAGTCAAATTCAACGCAGCTCGTACCAAGTCTAACTTAAAAAAGGACTATTATAAATAATTGATAGTGCAACCGAATCAATTTTACAGAACGTTTCTTTAATTAGTGGAAAAGATTCGTTGGCAAGGAGTATTGAAAAGGTAAACCTGTTTAGTGGTAAATAAAATAATCGAAGTTTGGGCTAGATTAAAAGAAGCAGAGGAGCCCAAGACCAGAGCTCAGCGACACAACAAACAGTAAGGGGTAATCATCTCCATCGGGCAGATGATCATCTTCCAATGATTTTGCATATATGTATGCTCATACATACATGCATATGTGCAAAATGCGATCATCAGAAACAACATAAACCGATCGACCTTCCACTTCGATTAAAAATCGATTTTCATATGAAATATATGCACCCAAGCCAGTCTGGTTGAATTAGCTTCATTTAGATAGTTTTGTAGAGGATGTTGGGGGTAGTTGGATTATTTGCTTGTTACATTCGGCTCATGGGTTTCTTCTTTTGACTTCCAAGGATGAATACAGATTTAGATTTATTAAGTGAAGAAATGGTGTCAATTTCTAAATTTTTGATGAACGATGGACAAAGAAAGTACACAGAAAGTACAAAGAAGTGCAAAATAAAAATTTCATAATATCCATTTATTTTTTTGACAATTTTCATTTCCTCGCACCTTTAAAAATGACCTCTTAAAATATGTTGAAAAAAATCGAATATTAAAATAGTATAAAACGGTTTTAAGTGCATACGTGTTTTTAGCTGCTCTCGCAACTGCCGGTCGCATGGCAAAGAATGTGTAAAACTATCGTTTTCTCCTATTTATTCACAATAGAACACGAAATTCTCGTCTACTCACACGTTTCAGTATTTATTCTGAAATACAAAAAATAACTAAAAAAATATTTAGAAAAAGTGCTAAAAAACGAAGCCAAGTTTTGAACGCAATTTTCTCGAAATGACATTTTTCCAATTGGCCGCTAATTAATCTCCGGATCTACTCACCCGATTTTAATAAATTCTAATGCGTTCAATTTATTAACATGTTTTGCAAGACAATTCATCTCAATCAGACCAAAAAATTGCAAAACCAAAATTTGGCGTGCAAAAAACGACTGAAAAGAGGGCTGACTTTTCAAAAAAAAAAACAATTTAAAGCCCCGCAATTTTTCTGTTTTACTCAATTTTTCATAAATGATAGAAATTATCACGTATGAGACCTTTGTCTTAAAAACGCTTTTTGAGTTTTCAGTCTCAGACTAGCAAATTTTAAAACTAACTGTCGGCCATGCGATAGGGTACTTTTTGAGGTGTCAACTTTGGACCCCTTTATAGAATACCTTTGCAATGAACATTTAAAAAAAATATTTTTTATACTTTCAGAAGATAGATGCAATGTTGAAAACAAGTTGTATGTTCATATTCATCGAAAGAGCTGAGAAAAAAATTCATAAATATTTGCTATTTTTGACCTTCTAATGTGTATTCTATGTGTGGTTATTTGTGTGGTTATTTTCGATAAATACTTCAAACCACAGTCCATGGAGACTTGATTAGCCTGAGAATGTTTTCGACAAACGTTCAGACGAAACCATTAAACACTGATTGTACTCCATTACCAAAAAGCTGTTTTCTTTGAAAATGTTACTAAGTATTACATGGGGGAGGGGGGAGTTAAAATACTCAAAAATTGCAATACATAATATATGGATGGCCCCTAACAATTAAAGCGGAAAAATACATATTCATTGAAGATAAAAAAAAATGGTGGCCGCCGCAATGAAGTACTCTATCAGCATCAAAAAAATTCTATTGCGCTTCGTAAAATTGTGGGCAAAATAATGATCTGAAATCAAATATTTTCTTGTTATTTAGATCATAAATGACGGAACGGGCCTAAATTTAGAGCAAAAAAAATGTTGTCCTTTCAAAACCACTTTTCTCAAAAAGAAAACATGAAAATTTTTACCATTGTAATTTAGAGTGCGCGCCAAATCGTCTAAAAAACATTTCCCACCAAATTTTGGCCCGTTCATTCATTTATGATCTAAATAACAAGAAAATATTTGGATAGTTGCTCTTTACGAGCCGCAATTGATTATTTTTTTTTTGATTTTGATGGAGTACTTCATTGTGGTGGCCTCCATTTTGTTAATTTCTCCTTAATAAATATGATTTTTTTTCTTTACATGTTCATAAACAAATATACAAAGCTTCAAGTCAATACCTCTTGTTGTTTGTTGTACATCAATTTAAAAAGGCATCCATTTTTTCGGGCTGTACAATAGACTACTCCTTAAGCAATTTCTGTTTGTCTACAGGGGCTTTTGGTCACTCAAAACATAGCTGTGATTTGATTTCGCTTACAAAAGGCTGGATGTAAGTGAATATATAAATCATGTGGGCATAAGAAAGGGCGATTAAGGAAAAAGGACATCACAAAACTAAGACAGCAAATATATAAAATTGTTTTAACTGAGAATCGTGATAAGAATTAAACTATTAAGAAGATATAAAGGACATCGAAAAAAAGATAATTTTTTCACTTGTAGTTCAGTCTCAAGTACAATACGATGAATTTCTAAGCAACATTCATATATATAACAGATATACTCAAGAAAAAGGAGCTGTTATATACATTTTGTTGGATGAAGTTCTTTTTCTGAAAAGTTTCTAACAAAATTATATTTGACAACTTATCAAAAACAAAGCAAAAACGTTTCATAAATTATCCAAGACAACTTTTTTTATGTGTTCATCAAACGTGACTTTGATCACACCATTCTGAAAATCTACCAAAATTGAATATTACCAAATTTACTAGTTCGGAAAGATTACATACCAACTCTGAAAAGTCGTTGTATTCAATTTCGTTAGATGGAACTTTTTGAGAGCGATCCATTCTATTGATTCTGGTAATAAATTTGATACAAAAAGTCTTCTTTCATGTACCGCAATCACTAACCTTTACTCTACCATCAATATGTATCTCATCAGAGACCCCAACTAAGGACCTCGCTCGTTCAATGCTTCTTGCGATCCGCTCCGCATATCCCGTCGCGTATTTTACTGCATGGTTCGACACATCTTGCAACTTGTCCTGCAGCTCGAAGTCATTCAGTAATTAAATCGATCGCATTTTCTGATCATAATCAGTTTTCTAATTCTCTTTTAATTTTCCTGCTGGTCGTCGTCATTTGGGTTTTATTTCGTCGCATGTAGTGGCCTCGGTTTACAGTTGAGATGAGCATACGCGGCGACCAGAAGCTCT
The DNA here is from genome assembly GCA_963942545.1 of Oxycera nigricornis. Taxonomy (NCBI): domain Eukaryota; kingdom Metazoa; phylum Arthropoda; class Insecta; order Diptera; family Stratiomyidae; genus Oxycera; species Oxycera nigricornis. The sequence continues at coordinate 112,790,182 of OZ012661.1, read as the reverse complement.
TAATAATATTTTCCATATTTTCTCAATAACATCCTAAACTTCCTTTTGTGCCTAGTTCAGCCACTTCTTCAGTCCTGATTTTTTCTTGTAACATTTTACTTTTGTTTCTCTTGATTTTCAACGTTTTTTTTGGTTCCAATACGTTTTTTTCGGCTTGACTATCTTTTTCATTGGTTTGCAACGCGCTTTAATGAAATACGGTTCGATGAACATGCGCAATTACAAGAAGGTGTTTCTCATATATGGGCAGCAGCGGTCAGATTGGTCCCGACTGCATTCGCTAGCATTCGCGGCTAAGAAAGATAGCAGCGCACGGTTGATGATGATAGTGATGGTATGTACGTGTGGTGGAGCTGAACATCGGACCAGCTTACTTAGATCCGTTAGTATCTAGTAAGATTGGGGCTTGAAGATGTTGGTCGATTCGAGCGCCTTCTATTAGTACGCCTAAGTTCATTTAATCGGTTTTAAGCTTCATGTTCATGTCTCGTACAGGAAAGATACAAATAACATATTCTTGGGATATTTCCACCCGGTACGGATTTGTTTCAAATAAAACTACGAATTGTTGGTGTAGACTGTGTAAATGTACCCTTGAAGCTGAAGACTTTGATAGTTTGTAAAAAATTTCCTTACATCCGATATGTATTCGATGACTTGATGACTATTGAATGACCTCAGATGAGAAGAAGGGATGAGCATTTTGAAATGTTATAGAACGGAAATGTTAGCTGGGGAGTTATTTTTCAGGAAAGTAGAAACAAACGTTTAATCTGATGGAATAGTGTCATCATATATAGTTCGTTTTTAAACCGAATCTTCATTCTAGTGAAAAATTCGATGCTTGGTCACAAAATGTGTTCTTAAGATGCAGGGATTCAAAAAATATAAAAGTTGTATTAAAAGAAGGATCAATGCGTGGTTTTTTGTTAGATCTCCTACTCTTAATACTTGATTCCTAGCGAATTTTGTTGACACAACGATTACTGCGATTCCAAACAAATAAAAAAATGACCATACAAAACCCCACACATCCCAGTTCATCCTGAATCTTTTCCATTCCCAGTACAAACACATTTCCGCCACATTTCGTTCCGATCAAACTTTAAACATTGCTGATTAATCCAATCTATTTTAATCCATTGATATGAATATGTCGAATTCAGAATGAAATCGTTCTGTTGTCCTCTTTGCGGTCCACGACATAAACTTCAATCGCATTTGAATTTTAAATTTCATAATGAATCTGTGTATCGAAAAAGATAAATAAATTTAACGTAGGCACGGATGTTATGTGCGTGTGCATGTATGCGCGTACAATTTGAAATATGTTAATTTCTACGTTTGTTGGGCATTTGCCAAGGCCGGCTCTCTTCTTACACTTAACATTTCACGAAATTCGATTTCGGGAATATTGAACTTGCAGATGAGGCAGGCGATCCAGTTGTGTGTAGGTTCGTTGACGTGTGTTGCTTATATCTTGTATCTTTGTATCTTTGTATCTTTTTGCATAGAATTATTGAGATTGGTCGATGAAAATGAATATGTAAGCCATATTTTTCGGTTTTATGGAGTTGCGTTGATGATGATATGAAAGTTTTAGGAACTTTAATAGGTTGGTGATTTAGATAAGCATTTAATAAAATCGATGAAAATACATGCCGTTGTAGAATATTTTAAGAAATTTGGGTTCTTTTTGTGATTGTTCATTTTCGGTTTTCTGTATTGAGCGTTAGATGTTTTTTGATTATCGATAGTTAGTATGTTGCTTTGGTAATACAGAACGAAATTATGATTGTGCTTGAAATCATCAGATACACTAAATTGCGACCTTTTTGTAACTCTTTATGAAACTAAACAGGCCCATTTAAATTTCTATTATAAAGAAATTCATTTGAAGTCGTAATAGAATATGGTTCATAGGCAGGCATACCATATATCATCGGTTTACTTTAGATTCGATTTATTATGTACAGTATGCAACACCCGTATTCGCACTCCTCATATTTTATTGATAAAGGATATTTTATCTCACAACTCATGGAAATTTTCAACTGGAAATCGGTTTGATTTCCTAATCATTTTTGGTAAATCAAATAAAAAATGACTTCAATATTTTACTATCCCATAAAAATGTTAAAATTTCATTATCGACGCTAGAAAAATTTGTATTCTGTAACCTCTCTAAATGGTTCATTGTTTTCCTGGAAAAATGAACCTTATGTTTTTCCTGCAATAACTAATTGCTTATGCTAAAGTGGTCAGCTTTGAGTTTATAGAGTGTTATCTAGTCACGGGCGTCGACTATTTTCAATTGTGAGCGGAAAAACTAAACAATGTGACGAAAATCAAATGAACTTTCAAACGATTTTTGAAAGTCAATAAGAGATCTGCATAAAATTGTGAAATCGTTACGGAAAATCGGGAAAATAATATCAAGAAGCAAATCGACGGTGAAAAACATTGCGGACAAGCATAAAATGTTCGGGCAAATTGTAAAGAAGCGGCGAAATGAAAACTGGTCAGATTTTTTACAAGAAAGCATCTGTCTCTTTTACGAATTCGATTTCGGAAGGATCTGAGAGTGAAAGTGAGTAAAAAAACCACTTGTCAGCAAAGTCAATAGGTGAAAACGAATGATATTTGCTAAAGGACACATTAAGAGGGACTTTAAGTTTTGGAAGCGGATAATTTTTTCTGAAATTAAATTTAATATTAAATTTTCCGATGAGTGCATGAGAATTTGAGTGAGTGAAATAAAAGTCTTGCTGTGCATTATCTGTTACCCACATTCAAACACGGTGAAGGTTTATTTATGGTTTGGGCAGGGCCGTCTTAAACGATGCTGGGGTCCTTGGGCGCACAAGAATTTGGGACTCTTTTGAAAAGTAAACAAAGCGAAATATACCAACATTTTTTTACTATGATCTATTATGGAGTAATCAAATATATAATATAATTTGTCATTAATGATACCAGTACCGCTAGTTTTTAGGTTACTTTTTCTTTCGGAATTTCTGTTGAGCAAAATCTTTTATTGTTTCCTCAAAGTAAATTTTTTGATGGATATCACTTTCTATGCACATAAATTCAAATCACTCTGCTACTCAGACATATTGAAGCTAAAAACTTCACTACTGCAACAATCCTCCTAAGCACATTGCTCCAATAGCTATTTTCTGTATTATATTGGGACAGCAACTCACTATCGATTTTCATTCTTGCAACAAAATTCATCATAAATTGGCTGTGCTGTAAACTGTTCCCATGCTCCATCAATAAGTTATTTATATGCTTCCAATCTTTATATTCATTTGGAGAACTCAAATAATGTCCAGCACCACTAGTGGTATCAAATAGAAGGCAGCAATTACAGTATACAAATTTCTTTGCTGGTGAATAAAGGAGCCATTTTCTTTCTAAAGACACACCATTCGTCAATTTACGATTAAAAATATTTTTAGGCAAGTATCTAGTTTTTGTTTTACCACTTCAATCTGGAAAGCTTGTAGAATTTTCAATGAAGTCACAATTTTTATTCCCAAATCCAAATATCACGGACTTCTTCCGTTAAAATGTCGTCACAGTAAGTACCAGGGTCAGGAGATACAGACACATTCTCCAACCTTGCAGTTATTAAGTCACAGTAGGTTGAAGTTGAGGGTTCAGCATCTGATGATCTGGTGTTTGTCATTTTCGTCACATGAAACCTCTTTTGCCTGGTGATATTCAGAGGAATTTTTATCTTGAGGTGATGAGAATGAAGCAGCTCATTTGTTTCTTCAATCGTAAAAAACGAAGTAAGCTTAGGAAGTTTTTCCGTTGTTTCTTTTTGAGGTATAACCAATTATATATGTTCTTTTCGAAAGTATCATTGATGTCGTTGGCTTATTTTATCACTGCTCACTGTTACTGTTACTGGTATTGCGCGGAAATTGCTGACAAATAATGCTTTACATTTTCATTTTTTCACCGTAAAAATACGAAGTACCCAAGAATAGGAATTATTGATCTGTAACTATTTTTTGTTGAAAAAAGTGTAATGTGCCCGACAAAAATGTTTTGAGAATAAATGTGTGAGAGAAATAATTGTCGGTCCTTCGGAGCCTCCTGAGGATTGGGACCCTCGGCACAGGCCCCGTGTGCCTTTATGACGGTATTGGGTTTGGGGGTGTTTTAGTGCTAGAGGTGTTAGAAATTTGAACTTTATCAACGGAATATTGGATTAAAAGATGTATATCGATATTTTGAAGGTATAGCTTGTCGTAAGTGCGAAGAAATTAAGATGTGAACGGGATTATATCTTCCAACAAGATAATGACCTTAAAGCATACGGCTTTAAATACACGTCTTTGGATATTATATAACTGTAGGAAATAGATGACAACACCACCCCAAAGTCCTGATATAAATTCGATCGAAAATTTACGGACAATCATTAAAAGAAATTTGCGAAATCATGAGTTCGAAACATTATCTTAGAGGGAAGTGGCATAATATTCCATCAAATTTAACTACAAAGTTGATGAAATCAATGTCAAAAAGGTTTAAAGCTATTTTGAAACAAAAGTGCAACCCAACTGAAATACTAAAGAATAGGATAGCATCATTTTTGGGTAATGTATTAACGAGATGCGAATACGCATATTGCTTGCTTTTAAATGAGGTATTGTTATTTTTGTAAGACTTCAAATGTAACCAACGTTTATTTTCTTTTGTTTTGTATATTGTATACACGCCTACAGAAAAAAGGATTAAATTTGTCCAAGTGAAGCAGAAGCCGTTTCTTTTAGCACCCAAACAATCTACCCTGACATAATCTACTTCAGGAACTGTTCAATACCAAAATTATGTAACAAAAAATGGGTTTTAAAATTTAACTGCATTGTACTTTCTTAATTATAAGAATGCTTGCTTTCCTGAATTTAAAAACAACTAATTAATGATCCAACATTTTGATAATCACAATTAAAATTCAATATTTCTTTTTTGGGAAATTTGTCGAAGTTACGAAATTTTCGTCTGATTGTACGATTTTCTGCACACGTAGCTGTAGCTTTTGATTTTTGGAACATAAAGTATACCGTCTTCACAAAAACAAACACACAAACGAAAATTCGAACAGACATAAATCAAAATATTTACATTGGAACTTCAGAAATTCATATTTTTTCTCCAAAAAACTTTCATATTAATATTCATATTTATCAGCGTTGATTAATATCGACCACCGATAGTGTGATTTCCTATTTTGCAATAGCTTTCACCATCCAAGACAAATGATGATCCCCATGAAAATGTCACTACACTCAAACAGCAGACCACCAGCAAATCAGGAATTTTCGCCATGCAAAAAGTGTTATAATTACTTTCATTTTACAGATTCCAAACAATTAAAATTTATCGCAATGACCTGAAAAAAACTGCTCATCAATATCATTAAGCGGCATCGCACAAAAGACATTTCGTACCTGGAACCGTATCAAAAAGCATCTAAACCACATTTTCATACAGTAAATTCATATTCATATATGGTATGGCGAGATATTCAGTCGAGTTAATATCTCTCTATCTATTTAAAAGCAGATCTTCAGGATTTGCATTTGAAAATGACCAATCATTTGAAACGGTCTGATCAATAATTTTGTGGTTGAACAACATTTTAGGTTTTTACAGCCGAAAATTGCCAAAAATGTATACTTTCCAATCGATTTTCAACTTGGGTGGTAATTAAAAATACGATTAATATAATTCCCATAATTTACGGTTGAATCAGATGAAAATCTGATTTCTCGGATGTCGGTTTTGGAGTACCGTGCAGAAAAATATATTTAAGCTTTTTGGTAGCGGACGGTGTTTATGAAACAATTTTACTTAAATTTTGAAAGGAACGATGATTTCCATCAAATTGACTTGGTTTCAACACGGTAAACAATTAGGATACTGAATTTAGGAAAATTAAACCATGATTTTTCCGTTTTGTGAATTTTTTAGTGAATGTTTTGGGTGGTACTTAAGTCTGTGATTCAAAAATTATTTTGACCATAAAATAGTCATTGACTCTGAAAATACTGAATTTCCTTAAAGTAATTCGCAAACAAAAGAATTTAATTAACGTTAATAGGCCATCATAATGTGATAATGGTTGACTTCCATGAACAGGACTTTCCAAAACCAGCAAAATGTATTGACTTTAAATTTAGATGTTCTGGAAAATCAAAAATGGCAGACACTGGCACCATCTCCTCCTCTTCTTAGCCAAAATCGATAATCGTTAATTTACAGAACAACACCCATCACCACTTATATCATATTTCCGTGGTCGATCCGTGGCGGCTATTCCAAAAATATTTGGGCACTACATCAACCCCCGGGGACGAGCTTCAAGCCTAATGGCGCAATTTATCAAACGCAAACTCACATCTTGATCAGTATGTGAAAATATGGCAATCACACGTTCACGTGTCCAAATACGGCGTCATTATCGCTTTTGAATTTCAACAGAAAAAATTATCGTTTGCTGAAACAAAGAATGAACCCACAAAAAAAGCCTAACACATCCAATTGCTTGGCCGGATCCTAATGATTGGTTGCTCGCCAGTCCAAGAAAAAAAGTCATCTAGTATTCAAATTGACTTTTGCATAGATCCAAACCATATAAGTTTAAAATAAATTAAGACGCTTTGCTGTTAAACATTAATTCGCCATTAGAGCTCTCCGGCCGCCATACATTTGTGAAACCCCAATATTGTACCAGCAGCTCCCTTACAGGCGCTGCCAGTCGTCATCGCTTGGAAGGTGGTCTCAACTTTTAATTGTAATTTTATGCAAAATGTCCACTTTTCGGTCGTTTTGAACGTTTCGGAATGTCGCGAAGATGGAGGCGAAAATTTACTTTTTATTTCATTGTAATTAGTACGTCTTGGAAAAAGTCGCCGAATGGTGGTCAGCACGAATCTGCATTGATCTGAGATGCGAAATTGATAGTGGTATAAATTTCGTATGTAGGCGAACGATTTCACACTACAACCATAGTCTGCACAAATGTCGAGTTGTCTTGGATTGGTTTGAGCGTTTATGCTTTTTGGTTTATAAATTTCCTTTTTTCATTTTGAAGCAAACTGCCAGCAACAGCCGATATACCATGAATGTATAAAAGGAACGGTTGATTTGAATATTTTCTACTTTTTTGATAATCATGTACACATTCTTATGTACAAAAAGTACCAATCATTAGCATCTTATAGGGGCTAAAGGTATACGAGATATATATGAAAAACATGTGATCCTGATGGCAAGATGTTTTGATTACAACAGCATTACTCAGATTGTTACTCCCAGTACTCAGATTAATTTTTGGTCGCATAGAAAAGCATGGATTTTTTGTACTCAATCATAAACTGACAAAATAACAGAATAAGATTCACCATTTTATGATTGAATAACCCTTTCTTCCTCGTTACCGATATCCATTTTGCGAGAAAAATTTGCATATGTTTTCCATGCCTGTCTCAAAAAATCTATCCAAGTCCATTTTCAATAATTCAATTACTTTGAAAACTCTGATCTTCACAATTTAAGCGCATGAAAAATTGTTCAGTTCTGTGGTATTTTTCAGTAAACCGCACTGAAACAGTTATGATACCGAACAATTTTTATCACACACACATAGCATGTGATTTTCTTCTAAAAAATAGTCCAAATAAAATTCAAATCTCTCCAACTTCCGTTTGTAAACTTATCTTCTTATTTTCACACCATCTTAACAATAACAATCAGCTTAGAAATAGTTTTTAACACATTAACACGACCGCAAAATTTGAATGATCCCATAAAGTTACTCGCCTAGGTCTTTTGTTTCTCGTCCATAATTATGTGCCTATTATGCTCGGAATGCTTGCAAATCGTACATTTTTTCGGTTAGTGTGAAATTTCCATGTGCGAATTCAGCTGTTAGTTCACATGGCATGCAATTGTTTCGTGAATAATGATTTAAGAACTTTTAATGAGATTTTTTCAGAGATCATATTCGGTGATTTGTTTGAGGTATGTTTGGATTGGAGGATTGTTTCTGTCTCGTTTCCAATGTAAATTGTCGTAGATAAATGTATGTTTGTCGATAAACATATGGAATGCGGATATGTTTCAATGATTATGGTTGAAAAAGAAATGGGTGAAAAGTTCAAATTACTTTCATAAATTAACCGATCCACGTCAGAGCTTTTGTGACATTATAGACGTTTTCAGTTTGTTTCAATCAACAAATTTGATGAAATTTTCGCTAAACAGCATGAAATAAGGTATCAATAATTGTTGTCTTTGATTTTTAAAATTAGTTACGTTTAGTTAATTAAGAGTTAACCGCATTTTTTTTAAACTGTAAACCTCATTTACACCTACAGCCCAAACACCATATTTTCTCAACAAATTCAGACAAATCTTCAACAAATCATTCTGTAACTTCATTCAAATTAAGCTTAAAGAACACCATTTCCGAAAACATGGCTGAACGTCGTGTAATTAAGCATTCATTCGATTCAATCATTACCATTAAAACGTGAATTTTAGTGCAAAATAGAAATTTTGCGATTAATCGCTGGCCAGGTCGGTCCATTGAATGTAAATTCGAAAAACGTGCCAAAGTTGCAGCTCCATTAAGTCCTCCGCCAAAAATCTCTCAACATATAAAAACACATTGTTTTTTTTTTATAAAATGACTGATTTAAATGAGCCAGGGTGGTGCAGTGAGGCGTATTTCCATCATCAACGGTGGTCGACCTTGCTAATTATTTTTTTTTTTCAATTAAAACCTACACCAGCTTGAGTTGAAAAGTAAAAAAACGAAACAATAAGAGCTTGAATATAATGAAAGATAGTAGAAGCAAATAATCAGCATCACTACAATCATCATCATCAGTAAAAGCAGATTCACCACTACCACGGATGGCTTGGATGATGATCATCTTCGTCGCTAAGATAACATGCCCTCGGTGTCACCACCACCCAAGACGATGACCACGGCCTTAACTGATTAGCTGCATCATTTTTTTTTGTTTTGTATTTTTGTATTTTATTTTCGAAAATAATTTCGTTTTGTCTTCTGTTCTGCGTTTCGGCATAATCGAAACTGATGAGTTCTTCTCCAGATTTTTGAACATTTTAATCGAGTCGTTAATTTGCTTGAAATTGAGTTTGATTGCTTTTAGATACAGCAATTCGACGATGGTACGAATTCGTAAAAGCTTTTTATGGTTTTGATGAATTTTTTCTTTGCTGTGCCTTTTAAAAATGGTTGAATGCTTTCAAAGAGAACTTTCGATCCAAATGTTTTAATTTGATTCCATTTGAAGAGCGCACCATTGTTTTTAAAGGTAGAAAGTGAAAATCTATTCCCGGAAATGGATGTTTTTTTTTGACACACGATTCAATTGCAACTCATTCACAATCAACTTTAAATGTTGCCGTTTTTCATATACTAATTACATGAAGACACCTCATACGTTCAGCGGATCAAAACTAAGCTCACATACGGAGTTTATTTCAATTTATATTTAAAAGAATGACAAAAGTTATCTTCTCCGTCCTGTTAACTGGTTCTTCATGCACTGAAAATTTTATTTTAATTATTCTTTAAAAGTTTTTAAATTTGCAGTTGTTTTCAACTTTAAAATGAAAACTTCACATCTTTGTTTGTAGCAAAATCGCAATAAAAAATTATTTTTATATAACAATAAGATTATTTTAGGATGAAATAAAACTTTTAGACCCTAGAACCAATTATTGTTTTAAAGAAAATTTTATCATTTCAACTGAATTTTGCATTTTTTGCAATAATAAATGTCAAATTATTATATCAATGATTCATTAAGAACTTTAAACTAACAAATCATTGATATGATAGTTTTTTCCAAATATTATTACCAAAAATGCAAAGCTCAGTTGAAATGATAAAAAATTTCTTTAAAACTAAACTTGATTTGAAGGACCTTAAGTCATATTTCATCTTACAAACAATCTTTCCGTTGTTTTGGAACTTTTTTTAAGGGGGGAGTATGGTATTTTAGTTTATTTTTTGCATATTTTTTATTCGATGATCGTGGATTTTAGGTCGATTGCACTCTCTCTTCGACGCGCTATAAACTGTAAATCTGCTGTTTCTATTTTTTTAAACGCGTTTTTCCAACACTTTTGTTAGCCTTTTCAAAGTCGATGAACGCTCTAACTCAAAATCTATTAATCGAATCCTTTTCAAACTTCGCACACTTATTTAATTTTTAATGATTATAATTTATATTATGACAAATTTATCGATTCTTTTATAAAAACATTTGAAAAATTCATTTTTTTGTACTTAGAATTGATACTACAAATTCTTCCAAAAAAATCTCGACGTGGTAACCTTGGAAAACTCATAAACTAATAAAATATTTTTGGTTTTTTGTCATCAGATGGTCAAGTGGTGGGTTATGCTGTGCATTGCAAAACTACTTCAAAACTACTACAAAATTTTAGAGAATACTCTTGAAAAATAATATTGTTATTTACTTTGTTTAGAAATAAATTTGTATTTACAATATTTTCAAAAAAAAAAACAAATCCTAAAAATATGTCAAATTAACCATACTCGCTCCTTAATAAGATTTTGGTGCAAACCTGGATGTGAAATTTTCATTTGGAAGTTAATAAAAACTGTAACAACAAAGGTATTAAACTTTTAAAGAATAATTTTATCAGATTCATAAAAAAAACAGAATTTGGCAACCCTTATAGAAGAAGTATCTGCCTCTACAAAATTTTCACCAAGATTTTCATAAGCAATGTTATCGTCTAAATACTAAAATAGACAGCAGAATTTTTAAGCGATATTTTCAAAGTAAAATGCACTTCATTAACGCAAAAAACCATTCCAAATGTTTTGGATTGATCAATAATTGAATGAAAAATTAGCGCGATTTTGAATTATAAAACATAGTGTGAAACATTGTGAAAGAACTAACTTTTTAGTGAGTTTGTACAGAAAAATCCAAAAAAATACAATTTTTTGTCGATTCTCACTGCGAACAATTAGTATAAACAGAGTGTTTTTAAACTGGAAACACATAAGCAACCTAAATAAATATTTTGATAAGCCTTCATCTTTCATGGGGCTTACTGACACTGGTTATGAGCAATCCAAAACAGAAAAAATATATTAAATCTTGTTCATAATTGAAATGTTGATTTTACTTTCGATTTTGACGTATATTTTCAATTTGTTTCATTTCAGGTAAGTGATTATTTGTTTTTCTACTGTGATTGTGTGATTCAATGAAGAAAAACTACCATTTGGTAAGTGTAATCACTAAATTTTCTCTTGAAATCGATGGAATTTTGAAGTGCACAAAAAGCAGAAATCTACAGATTTAAGTAACACACTTCCATTAAAACCACTCCAAAAGTATCCAAACTTTTATGATCCACTAAAACAGTCATACCAACGTTATTCTCTTAAGCTCTTAAATATTTTTTTTTGCTTTGTTTCACCCAACATGGCCAGGATGATACGATTCGATCATCGGAAACATTGAAAATTGTAAGATTGCGCAAAGGTTAATAGCTTCTAAGTATAGACTTTGAGATGCCGCTGATTTATTTTCGACCCATCAAACTTTTCGGTTAATTGTTGCCTGTTCACCTCAGCAACGTGTACAGATCCCGGAAAGGGGGTAAGGTGGGGCTAGGACCGGGCCGGGCAACAATAAAAGACAACATCAAAGACGCCACACCATGGCACACAACACAAAACAGGGCTTTTTTAATGTTCGATTTTAGCCCAAAACACAGTCAAATAATGGCGAGCAGCCGAAAAACCAGCAAACAATTTTATACCCTTGTTATTTTTTCGCTGAGCAAATTTAGTGCGGCCGCCAAGGAATCTCGGGATTTCGAGGAGGTCTCGAATGTAAGTGAGCAATAAAATTTTATGAAAGCTGGGAGTAATCATAAAATGTGAATTGCACTTTTCGTGGACGACGCAGACGTCGATTGGTTACCAGGAATTGCAATGTGAGTCCTGCGATGATTGCGTTTCTACCCCGGTGAAGGTGCAGTTTTTTTTGGGCTTTACGCGGGAGATATCTTTATGGGCTGAAAATCTTCACGGATCAGATACATTTCGTGAGGACTGTTTTATGAGGCAGTTAAAACTCGTGCACTTTTACACCGCGTCAATACTTTGCGATTGAATTACAAGCAGAGTCATCGGTTATTACCATTTTCGTAGTTGCAAAGAAGCTCAGAGTCCAGTTCAGTAAGCTCGTAGGCAAGATTCTGGTTGACTACCAGAATATTTAATTATTGTTGTTTGTTTTCTGCTTATTTTCGAGAAGAGTCAACAGTGGTTTGTTTGAATCCCATTAAGATAATAATGAAGCAAAATTTACCATAAACGGTAGGTCACTGAATTCGTCATAATTATTGAGTAAATATTGAACTTTGTGATGGGTTTACATTTTTCTACATATGGTGTAATTTTTATTTGAATAACTGTTTGTAGACTTGAGGTCTGTTGAAAGGACTCAATAACTCAATTTACACTTAAACAATTCTAAGAGGTAGGCAAATGTACTAAGGGAAAAATTGACTCCGCGCAATTCAAGCGCTAATTTTATTTAATTAAGTTGTCACCACCGAATTTCTAATGCAAATTAAATGTAAATTATTGCTTAATTTTTAAGACCCGCAACTCTTTAGTCTATCTCTGAATGCATTTCGCATCATTCCAAAAAATGAAAGTCAGAATTTTAGGCCTCACGCATAACAAGACCCATTCACAATCAGAACGTTGTACCCACACACTCGATTGGACCTCAAACAAAACAACGCAAGATGAATATGCAACAAACATTTATCCATCTAGCATTCTCACAATCGGCATTCGAATGTTACTAAGTTTGCAGATAAAAGGTAGCTGCTGCGAACATACATATACATAATTCAAACTTTTCCCGAGACCACGAAATAGGAGGTGAACCCGAACTACGAAAGCAGGGGCGTATCCATGGATTTCTTGTGGCTCTTTCTCTTGTTTTTTGGATTTCATCTTTTAGATATTTGCCGCCGGCATTTAATTTTGTATCTCGAAAAAATCTATTTCGAACATTAAATGTTTTGAGTTTGATAGTTTTTATGTAGTCTTGAAAATTTCTTTCGTCATTTTTTTCCTTCAAATTCGTGCATCTCTCTCTCTCTCTCGCCTGGCGATTGGAGTCATAGTAAAAAGCACAAAAGGCGATGAAAAAGATATTTTGTTGTTCTTATTTAGATACATCTACTATTCGTTTGTGGCGATACGCAGCGGCGACTATTTTGGGCTTGGGGCTTTTATTGGAGAATTTCACTCGCTAATGGAATACATTATGGCCGGGCTGGCTACCGCTACCAGGAAATATACGGGTGTGATGTTGCTACAAGTAGTGAATGGCTTATGGGAAGAATTTCAATTAAAATCTTAAGTGAGGATAATAAAAGTCAATAAAGCGTACTGAAAGCACCGAGCGCCAAACACAATACTGTATTGCACTTATATATGAAGTTATAAATTGATGTGATGAGAAATGGTACTAGGAGCGTGGTACGGATGGCGAGGAAGGTTACCAAGTACATTGAAGGTACTTATGGACATTGCACGGTAAAGATAGATGTATCTATTCTTTGCATGGATGCCACCATTTGAATGTACTTAGCCATGCAGTTCCTAGGTGGTGTGAAAAAAGTCCACAGTTAGACATGGTGCTTTTATAATTTTGTTGCGAGTTTAGCTAATTATCAAATGAGTTTCAAGTGAATTTTCAAAGTTTTCTGTTGAAAGTGTGTCTTAGGTGCCTTTTGATGTAATGGTTTAACATTTTTGACTACGATCAACAATTTCACTTAAGAAATGTACAGAAAACTCGATCCATTTCAAAATTATGGTGTTTAAAACTTTGAATAAGCCTCCAAACTCGAAATATTTACGGAAAGCTTAATAGTCTTTACCATAAAAAAGTACACATACTTCATAAAATTTTTAAGATGTACTTAATTCTTGCTTTTCTGGGCATGAATGTCACGGTTTGCAGCCCAGTTTTATCACAATATACATTGATCCATTTTGTGGAGTCACTGAAATGTTCAATCTGAGTTGTTTCAAATTTTTTCTTTCAATTTTTGTCTATTGTGCTTTTCACAGGGAAATTTCAAAACTTTTGCAGATATTCACTCTGCTCAGAACGACGTTCTTCATATTCGATCTCATCCTAATTGAAAAATTACATTCACATAAGTAAGAAATCAAACCACAGGATATTTTGTTGTTCCTTGATTTTTTCACTACAAGCCTGTACTGTAGAATTTATTATTGGGTAGGAGCTGCTATTAAAATATGTAAATTTTGCATATTTCAATTGAAAGAACAGGAACATATTGTTGAAATAATAAAAACAACCTTCAAAGTGCTCTCATAAAAATTCGAAATTTTTAGAGACTGGCAGAATTTTCACAAAACTTTGCTTGGTATGACTCTATAAAAGTCTTTTTGTGAACATGTTAATCACAATTTTATTTTCAAGTAGGTATTCAATGAAATTTTAAACTTCGGGGATGATTTTCAATTTTCTTTTCACATTAAATTAAACGACTCAAGAAGTAATGGCATTTAAATCTTGTGAATTTATATTTGAAATGCTAACAAAATTGCAATGAACATAACTGCTCTATTATTTTCTTAGGGGTCAGGTTATTTATGTATTCCTCTAATTTTCAAGATATTAATTTCAGAATGAAAACAGATTCATTTTTAAAGATTTTGTGTTAGAAATATATATACGAGCAATTTACAAATATTGGCGCAATTAAAAATGACTGGTCTGTCTTCTGTTCATTGAAGATTTGGTTAAAAAAATTGAAAACATTAAAGCACTATGTGTCCTTCGAGTTCCTTGAATTTCAGTGTTAAAGTGCACTAAGATCTTCTGACAAGCAAATTGTCTAACATTCGTTAGTCGTGAAATAGTGCAATTTTATGTGATCCAAAAAACGAGTCAAAAATGAAAATATGCATCCAAACAACTTTGCAATTCACCATCCAAAAGCAAAAAACATATCAGCACGATGCACAACCATATGAAATTATGGAATCATCATCGGACAACGCGAAAAAGACATCAACAGCCGCAAGGATGAGTTTGTTGCCTACAACACTTGTCGGTGTCTGCACGCTTTGCATACATATATGGCCGACATGGTCTCGATGGCTTCCCTTTCAACCTGAGTGGCTACTTTTTGTGTAACATGCCATTATGTCGGGTTGCATCTTCAAAATACACCCGTCACCTGTGAAATAGCACTTCTTAAAGGCGGAGCCGAGAGTCCAGTTTGATGCATTTCGCACATGCAAATCCACATATGAATATGGCCAACTGTGGCAGCACTCAAGGTGTATAGTTAAAATAGCTTCGCTTCAATCACACAATCGAGCGAAATGTGGTGGCAGCCTATATGCATTTATCTACCAATATATGCAAGTCAGGGATATACTATAATTACGCGGAGGCATTAGCAATGGCAGTCAGCTATGATGCATATATTGGAGCCTAGTATCGGTGGCCTAATGCACAACAAGAGGCAGTGCGAAAGCGGATTTCAAACAGCAAGTCTTCCTTCCACTCATTCCCCCAGGAAACCGTGGAGTAGCCATAAAATCTGCACAACAGAAGCACCAGCCAACCAACCACCATTTCTTGTAAAACCGATTGCGATTGAAGATGGCGAGAATGAACCATCTTCACTCTCAACGGATCCGGCTACGAAAACGCAGTTTTCCTACAAAGAACCCTCGAAACTAGAAAAGGGCTTAACACCGCCATCTCGTTCTTGTGGCTTTTGTCTGCATTTTGTGCTCTTTGTGCGGGTAATTAGTTTTTCGAATGTAATTATTAGTTCTTTGGGAGGTAAGTGGGTTTGAACATAGATAATCACAATAATGGCCGAAGTATGCGATTATTTTGTGCAAAAGATGAGACAATGGTGTTTGTTGAATAGACGAGCTGATACGCTTATATTTTTGTTGCTGAATCGTTTGGTAAATACTAAACATGATTCTATTAATAAATGTACGATCGAAACTTTTTTATTGATAAAGACAAGCAATAATTGAAACTTCGCTAAAGTATTTCAAGATCCTTTATCGTGCAATTTGAGTCATAATAAGTCCAATATTTACGAGTATGTTGAATTGAATTGGAAAATATATCCAAACATTCAACGAAAACTCGTAAGCATGTTGCATTACCAAAATAATCTGTTTGATTTACAATGCCTCGACTCCAAACATACATCAATTGCTTAAAGATTCAATAAAATTTCATTTGAGCATACCCGACTTTTAATTTTTAATGATTGCTTCCGTAACCAAAGTAGGCATCATAATTCATTCCTACCATCCCTGCCAAATGACGTTGCCATTTTTTTAACCTTGAATATATTTGCTTAAATTTTGGGTTTGGAAACCATCCCAGTATGGGATTATTTCAGAATGTTTAACTTTTCAAATTAAAGAATATTTTAAATAATTTTTTAAAGTCTATAAAATCATTAAAGAGACTTAGATATTTCAATGATTATTCTCATTCTGCAGTTTTTTTAAATTCCCGTGGATCTACATTTTGAAATCGTAATGTAGGTAGCTCTGTTTATTTTTGTAGCCATAAAAAACCTTTACTGAAGAAGAGAATTGGTTTTCCAAAATGAGAAAAAAATTTGGTTATCATGAAAAATGAGTTACTACTGCAGATTCTATTCTGGTACAGTTTCTTACGGATTCGTTGAACAATTTGAATAGTATGAAGCTTTATTTGACTCCTGAGAGATTCCATGTTAAGTGGGACAATTTCGAAACTCGACCCCTTCTCGATTTGGCTGTAAATTTACCAACTTATTTTTTATGTAAAGCTATGAAGATTTCGCAAGTTTCAGCTCAAAATATGTGAAACTGCGTCCAGGGTGAATTTTTGAAATTTTGACTATCTTTTTTTATTTTCAAAGTATCTTTTGCATTTTTTACGAAAAGGTCTAGCTTGCTCAAAACATATATCTAAAATATACTTTCTGACGTAAAATAATTCGCTGAACACCATCCCGTGGTCCGAAAAATTCCAAAAAATGGTGGAAAGCTGGAAAAGCCGTTATATACCATAAGTAAAATTTTGATAACTTCGAAGTAAAAATTAAATCTAGGCAAAAATAATTTAACATCCGTTAAAAGTTGCAGAATACCTTTTACTTCAAGATGATATGAGTTATTATTGGTTATCTCAACAACGAAAAATCGTTAAAAAATATATGCTTAAATTTACAAAATTTTCATTTAATTGAACTTTTATTTACTTACGAATTTTGTTTTGTGTGCAAGGTGTTTGAACGGGTGAGGAAAATGATCAAAATGTCAATGCTTATGTAAAATTGAGCGAGAAATCTGAATTCAAGTTCAGAGTTGAGTTTGCAGTGGATATAGAATCGGAAAACTAATGATTTTTTTCAACGATTTTTTTTTGTTCTTCATGGTACATATTTGTGAAAATATCATATGTAAAATTTTATGTTCTTGTAGCACGCATAGGAAATAAATTAAAAACAAATTAATCAATAGCCTATCAAAATGCCTTATGCGTATTTCACAACGTACTTCTAGGCTTCTCATACTTCATAAATTAAAATTTCCTACAATAACATTGAAAATTTTTTGTACAGCCGCAACCACGTTTGCATATCATTTACATAACCAAAACATCATCTTCAGTTATTCGCACCAAACCAACTACAACTGCAAAATACAAGCTCAAAGAGCTGTAAATCGTTTTCGTGATTACCAAAGCATTGTTATCATATGAAGCTGCTTCAGCTGTCCGTTAATTTGACCTACAGAAAGATACATTATGTGGAAAGCTCAACCAACAGCAAAACTACTGCTCGACCAGTTTAAAATCAATCTAACTCAAACCGAGAACATTTCCAGTTGGCGTGAAATGCACGAAATCGTGAAAATTGTTATCCACACGGAAATTCTGTACTTTGTTTGATAACTGGAAAAATTCGCTACAAGCTTCTTATTTCAATTAATTACAAAAGCCATCAAAAGATTTGTTGCAAAAAATAGTACCGATTTTCCATCATCAATCAACGGTCTTATGAAGCTTTAGAGATTTTACGTTATGAATAGATAAGATTAATTTTTATGTTTATATGATGTTTAGTTGAAGTGTTTTGGCAAATATAGCACTGCTATATTAATTTAAATTTATTTTTAATTATTTTAATTCAATTTTTATCGGTTTATGTATCAAAAAATTAAATTAGAGAACATATTTGAACAAAAAGTGATCCATTTTTTAGCATCAATTTCATGCAAATTAATCCGAAACGAACCTGCGAAAACAGTTCTGAGGATGCCAGAAGATATGAATTCAAACTAGAAAAAGCTAGCCAAATATTTTTCAAATATTCAACCGTTGGCCTGTCTATCCGTCTGTCAGTCTAAGTTCCAGGAAAAAATTATATTGAATCACCGTAATACAAACCATCCCTGACTAATCGCGGACCTAGTATTATCGATGAACATCTTTCACAAACTCAAAGATACTTTCTCATAACAGTTACAGTTTCATTCCTTCGACACTCATTTATCTTTTTCGGCATTTCACTTTATTCTTTGGACCAACCCAACCTTCCTCGACGGACATGTGAAACGTCAGCATTGTTCACATCGTTTGCGAGTTCAACGTCTACACGGTGAATAATTTTGCCAAAAGGCTATTGGAAATCTGCACATGCAAATATGCATGCCGAATACGATGAAGATACATTGTACTAAAGATGTCAGGCACGTAGATATGGATACAGTTTGATTGGAAATTGCTTTGAACGGGCGTTCAACATCAATTCAAAAAATAAAGTTTGAAAGCTGTTGATGTTCCTGAAGAGAAAGACTCTGAATCATGATTTTAATTTTTTTTTAATTTTGAAAAAAAAAATCCAGGAAGCAAACATCATCAACGCGCACCGCACTAAGTGATCACATATTTCTGTACATCACTGTACTTAAATATAACCGCTGCAGCATATCGTTCTTACAATATTCTGATTGATTGGCACATCATTATTTTCCAGTCAAAAAAAAATTTCCGGTAGTTTTCGTCAGGTCATTTGCCAAAAATTCTCTTCATTTCCATATTCGCCGTCACGCCTTTTTAAATGGATACTGTCACCGTGGCGAATGCAGCCGTTATGCGTGTATGTTTATTTTAGATTAATCTTCATTGCCGCTATGCCAAAATTAAGATACGTTTCATATATTCTACTCACCAGATGCAGTTTGCAGATTGCCACAGATTCATGTATCGTAACCGATTTGCATAGGGCATTATTGTATTACTGAATTTATTGGCAAGTTTTTTCATTTTCCAGATTTTCTCTTCAATTTTCTTGCTAATTAGTTGGAGATTTTTCAGACAAAATAAATTCCCTTCAAAGTTCTTATCTTTATCATTTCATCTTTCTTGGTCAAGAATTCCAACACTGAATACCAACAAATTAGTTTAAATTTGTTTTAATTATGCCAAATTCTTGCTTTAACTAAAAAACCCATATCATATTTCGATGTTATCAGTTCATGATGAATGATAGACGATTTGTTACTATTGCTTATCGTTAAAAAAATTGAAAAGAAAACGATTTTCTTCCAAAGACAAGATTTTTCGAATAAAATTTAGGCTATCACAAAAGACTTATTCAGCTTCGGGAAGACGTCTACAAATTGAGATAGTATCTAAAATTTAAAGCAATAGATTATTGAAACAAAGAAACGGTAGTGTAAAAATTAGCTCGATTCAGATAAACATCAAAACATCAGTTCAGTATTTATGGAGTTGATTTGGTATTTAAACCGTACCACACAACATATTATTCTAATTTTTTGGAATTTGTTGGAAAGACCAAGTGAAATTTCTGACTTGATACTATAATTCTATATTTTTATAATTTTTTTAAAGAAGCTTTGATATTCAGACTTGAAACTTTTGTAGAGCGTATAAATCAATTTGTTCTTTTATCCATACAAAAAATTGTTGAAATATTCCACAAATTGAAAATATTTCCGAAGTTTAATATTTATTTGGACGGGACTTTTCACAGCTCGTTTGCTTATTTGGGTACTTTTTAAAGGTTTTCTTTTGCTCACAACTTTAATTATGTTCTTTTAAACAGTTATCTGCTTCATATCTTTTTCGTTGTTAGGATATTTTTTACGGTTTTTCCTCTATTATGATTTAATCGAAACGTTTTCTCAGCTATTCTACAGAATACAGACAATAGCGAATAATATACATCAAAAGCCTCACCAATTTCCGCTCCATCTAAGAGTTTAGAAAAACGTTCTAAACTTTGTCAATTTTAAGTCTAGACCTTTCAATTTACGCTTGATTTTACATTGAAGTGCTGTGCTGCATTGAAATAATGGTCGAGTCATAAATTTTAAAGACATTTTTAACTTAAAATTTCTAGTTTTTTTCACTGGAAACTAAATCGTTGATTCCAACTGACATTTTTATACATTCATGGAATTTTTTTCGTTTGAGTCAAATTGTAAAAAGAAAATCCTGGCCAAAATTATTCACAAAAATAACTCTATGTTTGTTTTTGTTAAGAGATTTGAATAAATAAATAGAACCTAAAACAAAATCCAAATTTAATTTCGTTTTATACTAATCATTTCCTAAAAATGAATGTATGAAATCCTAAACTGGCACCAAACATGTTGGCAGTTATTTTTCAATATGGAACGCATCCAATGCAAACGCAACATCTTTCAAAATCAGAACAAGATGTATTTCTAGTTCGAAATGTGTTACGCATCGAAACGTTCTACTACTCAGCAACATCTATCTTCCAATCGAATCAGCAAACATTTGCATATAACTGAAAATCAAGCAGACTTTAACCGTTCTTATACTACAAATTAGCAGGCGTAGACCTCCAAGAACTGCAATCCATCCTCATTTCTGCTGGGCACCCCCTCCACACCCCATTCCTTGTTCTGTGTACCTAATCATGGCAGGCAGAACAATCCAAACCGAATGGTAGATATTTTCAATGAAAAGATTCTTTTCTGCACTCCTTGCTGCCATCGGCCCAGCATTTTCAATTGCATATTTTTCCATTTCTATAGGGAAGCATAGTGCGGCGCGTTGAGTTGCAGCATGTTTCTACTCTATATAAAACATTCATTAGGTATGAAGTCAAGAAAACCAGAATAAATGAATATCAATATCAATTACAACAACGCCAATCTTCGGCTCTATCCGCCGTGGCCCAGGTTTCAGGCTTCCTTCCTTCGGATGGATCATCATCCATCCGCCAACTGAAGAGAGATCCTCGTCGGACTTCTTGTTCTGATTTCGCTGTTTCTTTTGTTAGCTGGCATGTCGATGATTCGGTGCTGTTTTTGCGTTTGTGCCGTGTGTGTTTGTCGTTTTTGTTGAATTTCGAAAAACATCATCGGTTTCGAGTGCAGCAAACATGTTTGAAGACTTTACTCTGATTGTCGGGATGTTAGGCGATTGTATTGATCTTCTGCCTAGCAGAAACGAACGTGGAGATGCGAATCCTCCCCAAACTAAAAAAAAATTAAATCAAATCGAATCGCAGTGATCTGCTTATAATCACGTTTGATGTTCCGGAGAGCTGCACTACAAAAATGTATTTTTATGAATATCAAAGCAAGATACTCTTGCCATGATGGCCATTGGCTGCATAATAGGCTTGTAATTCTATGATCCGACTTAATCAAGAGTGTTGCGCAGTGCAAGCTGGCGGTCTTTCTGTAATCACTTGAACACAGTGCCATTTAACCCCTCTGTTGATCTGCTGTAGAAGAAGATGTATCTATCAGCTGAACACCTATTTTCAGGTCTCTAACCTATTTTCTGGAATCGTTGTTTGGAAGCGGCACCTGAACATTATCCACTCCTTAAATACCAGGTGAAGTATTTTTTCACGCCGACCCAAATAGCACAAGAGCATAAATAGCAATCAGACTATCATCGCCGTGATGCATTGAGGATGTTGTAAAAGTATCTGCCAACATGCCCAGATAGTGGTTATAGGTTGAGCCGATAAGAACATCGGTTAGATATTGTTAAGAGCTAACGGTACTCTGACAAATTGCAACCTAAAGACTTTTACGATCAGTCTTCCATCGAAACTGAGGAGAGCTGTCGGCTTGGAACGATCGCACGAACATGGTCCCCGGCAACCGTATTTTTCACACCAAGCAAACCATCGTAATTAACTCGTATACGTAGCCAACAAAATAATTGAGGAATCTTGGAAATATCTTCAATTAAATTTCATTCAACGAAATTATACCGCTAGAATTAAATGATCGTATGAGAAAATGGTGCGATCCAATCGCTCGTATCTCTTGGTCGCTGTAAGTGTATGTTTGTATCCGTACGCCTGCATATTGGAAAATACACCATTGTACACATGCTAGGGATGTTATATGCAATCGAAAAGAAAATTCAATCAAATCAATTTCCTGATAAACACAACCAAGCCAAGCTATCATGCAAACCTGAATAAAGATCACTTCGCGTCCGCGCGCTCTGCAACAATTACGATGATGTTCAACTGATCCCTGCCAATCGGCCGAGAATAATATCGGACTACGATAATAATATTCGCTCGAGAACGACGAAGAATATCTGAAGACGATTGCGGACCAGACCACTTGGTGGAAAGGCAAGAAGATGACCGACAAAAACTCTTTAAATTGGCCCCCCGAAAAAAAGATCATGATCGTCGTCGTCGTCGTCGTCGCCGTAAACTCGATCAGCCTTGATCAGCCCCAATCATCACTCGGCATAAGTTGGGGCGCATTACGCACTCTTGCAGGCTGCATCATTATATTTATTTTATAAAAATCGATCTTGGCAAGTAATTATGAGCTCAGATGATCTTTGTTGGGCTGGGTTGGGTATGCTAGCGGCTCACTAACAGCAGGCATTGAAAATCGCTCTATCTCACATGTAAGAAGTTTCATCTGGGCACTCAGGAAAATCGTATTACAACGATACTAACGAGGGAAGTATGCAATGATGGAAGAAGAGTTCTGGATGAAGTACGCCAGGATGTTCTATTACGACATTTAAAAAAGGTTGATTAAGACAAGACATAAGGGTCAACAGAAGGGTTGGTTTTACATCAAATATGCAGGGCCACCACCACTGCTGGATGAGTCGAATCTTTCCAAAAACAAAATTCTATCATCGAAAAATATGGCTATAAAAAATATATATAATCTAAGCCACACAAATACACTTCAAATGGGAAAATAATATTTACAGGAAATTCATGGTCAAGTACTCTTGGCAAAATTCACTCAGAAAAAAACTTTTTTTAGATATTGACGGATGTCACTTCCAAAATATTAACAAAGAAAGTTTTTTGGCGTCTTCAGATATAATCACATCAAAATATCAAAAAAAAAATGTGGTTGGCTTTCCAAAAGAACAATTTGAACGTTTGAACATCTCATTTCGCCTTTTTTGTGCGATCTAGGTCTAGTTCATATTTATATCAAATTCATCCGCATTATTTCTTACCAAAAATATACTAAATATTAAAGAGCTCTCTTTAAAGAGGTTCTCTAATGAAAATTGATTAAAAATATATTGTAGTGTATATAGAGTCTTTCCAGCCATGTCTTTCTAGTGATGCTTTCTATTAGTAGATTTCCACATGATTTAAAGGTTCAACAAAGTTGACAGTCAGTGGAATAACATCCCATCCAGATTAGATTTTACCACGATTTTTTCATCAAAAGAACTCCTTAATTGTCAGCGTGTTATATATTATATTATAACAGTAAACAAGTGCAATATTTCATGTAATTTGGATTTTGTTCACATAATTTTGAGCTTAGTGAAATGCTTATTTTTCATTTGAAATATTCAAACTTTCTTTACGGATTTTTTTTTTGGAAAATTTCTATCAAAGATTTTGGTTTAAAGAAAACTGTTGGGCAAAAAGGTATATTAAACATATTTTTTCAAAAAAACCATTTCCTTAGACATTTAAAAACAACTTTCCAAAATATTTTGGTGAAAATAGAAAGTAAGAATGGAGTTTGCGATTAATTATATAATTGGATGTATAAATTTCCGGCCATTATGAAATTCTGATAAAATCGTTTGAAAATTTTAAACGCATTTTTCTCAAAACGCCATTTTTTAAAAAAGGGGAGAGAAAAATTCTTGAAAATTGCGATTTTTGGGCCTTCTTGACGATAATAAAAAAATTGGAAACGTTCTAAGATTTTTTTCAATTAATTTTAATTTCACTTATATTTCGGGGTTGTTATTGTCCTGACCTCGTAGATCGAATTCAAAATTTTCTCACTATAATAAACCAGAAAATTAACTATGAGTTAATTCCATTATCTAAGAAAGTTACAAAACGAAAAGCGGTGCTAAATATTGTTTTTGCTTAATAATTTGTATAAACATATTAAAACTATCAAAAAATCTAGTGGCAATTAACAGTTAAAACAGCGTATTTCACTCTGAAATAAGAAATAATCCTTCCAAAAATGATGGATTGGCATCAAAAAAGAAAAAAAGCACGCATTCTTATCATAATTTGGTAGCTTTCTTCTCCATCGGGAAACTGAAAATGATTAAAATAATTTATATTTATTATGTGCTAAAAAATCTTCTAAAAGGACTTATTTGGAGGGTCCATTCTACTGAATTTTTTTTTCCGATTTTTTCTTCTTCCATAATACGACAGGTATATGCTTCAAGAATACGTGTTAGTATTTCAGATCGATATTTCCATCATTTCTCTTTCTACAGCGCTCGCAGGCATTGCAGCCGCTCGAACATTTTTCACAAAATAACTGTATATCAAATAGTATGATACTTTCTAAATCTATATATTCACAAAATAGACTAATAATTATCGAACGAAATAAATATAGACCCATTATCATCATATTTTATAATAAACTTGGTTTCGTGTTTTTTTGGGATATGGGAGAAAATTTCGTCAACAATTTTAAACGCTTTTTTTAAACATACTTTTTCATTGCACGTCGTAAAATTGTAAGAAAACTAATCAGCAAATTCACTTTAATCTTAGCGAATTATTTTTTAAAGTATTTAAGTAGAAAAAAACCCAAGATCACAATTTGATAAAAATTGTTTTGGAGATTTGGGAATCATTTTCTCGTTTGCGAAAATGACGCGAATCGACACACCTACATATGTTCGGATGTGCACCAAATCGTCGTCTTTGCTGCAATAATGTGCTATTTCTGTCCTTTAATCAAGATTGAATGAAATTTTCTTGCTATATGCTTGCTGATGGATATTTTGGTTAAGATACTACGAGGTACAGTTTGAATTTTTATCTTTGGACTGCATGTGTGCTACACCAGTATGGCGGCCATTTTGCTTTAAAAGAAAATTTTTACATTACATAAAGTACATAAAGTTTCGAATTGATATCATTAAAGGTTTTTTGATCGATCTTTAAAAAAATCGCGTTTTTAGCAATTTAACAGTAGAGTGCCCCCTTAAATAGAAAATGCCAATTTTTGGTTGATTGAAAATAAACCAATGAACACCAACTTAACCCTGTAAAATTAATTTAAAATGAGTTTTTAAAAAAATTGATTGATTTTGTATTAAAGATTTTCCAAGGCAACTTCATTAACAGTCTTTTTCCATTTTTTTCGTAACTTCTCGTGTCTAATTATTTTTTATTTTCATTCATTAAGTAAACTAATTAGAACCAATTTTAATGAATATAAATAATAAAAATAGCCTCTATAAATTTGAAAACACTGTAGAAAAATTTAAGACGACAAATTGTGTTTATGGCAATAATGTATGCATGAAATATTGCATTCATTTTTTCAAATGCCGCACTTGCCTCCGATGAAAACCACCCGAAATGTTTATCATTTTTACAATCAAACAATTTCAAAGCATCACAACTCCACTATTTTTGTTAAAAATCAAATCACTAAATTGATCCGTGCGCTTCATTACTGAAAAAAATATCCCATTTCATTCCATTATTCCATAATTTTGGCGCTACTTCGGAAACCGGCCACACATTCCAACAACATTGTATCTTTTATGATTGCTGAGACAAATATACAACCATTAAAAAACAGCAACCAATCGATCGTATCGAATGCCATGCATTCTTTCAGCTCTAATTAACAGTCCATTATCAGATACTTTGTAACTGGACACATCTTCATAATTTTAATTTGGTCAAAAACTTGAGAGCCGAATTCATTGTCAAAAGTCTTTCGCGGCCGAAACTAAGGATCGCAGCATTCTCATCAGAATGGTGGTGATCTTTAAAGCTGTTATTTGTTGATAGATGTACTTTTTTGTTAATATTAAGCCTTATATGGTTTTGAGTAGTGTTGAGAAAATGAAGAATTTTAGTAGATCAGATTGCTGTGTTTCTGATAAAGTCTTGAACAAATTACTAGAAACCCAAAAAAAAATTAGCAACAAACATTTTTAGCTTGTTCGCAAATATTCTAGATACACAATCTTCAAGCTGCAAACTCGACACCGCAACATCAGGAAAAGGTAATATAACTGTCCTGAATTACATAAAATTAATTAAAGATCAAAGATAATTGATTAGGCATCGATTAATAAACCATGGTAGCTCTTGGTGTGAGACTATAAATGCGAGAGTAGAAGAGGACCGTCGTCGCTGGAGCCAAGCGATTGCATTCGGATATGTACCCACCATACGCATGTATCTGTGCACATTCAGATACATGGCGACTAATCGACTTTGGATATCAGGTACCAACATCGTTCCTTTCCGTATAAACATGCCTAACAAAATGGATGGACGGGGGTCCGTTCTTCGTAGCGGCAAGGAATGTTGAGCCGAAACCAATAACAACATGTGCTCCGTGGACGCAGCCTACCACCGATCCACCAAGCAAGCACCATTGGTGATGGCAAATAGCCTCAGCTTCAGCGCGCAGCATCATCTGCCATTAATTACATCCTCCTTATGATGAATATGTAAAAATACACCTCCGCTATCTCGGTAATGCAATCAAATTAACTTGATATTATGCGATGATGGATTTTTCTGAAGCGATTTTCCGTGGTCGTCGCTTTTCGCGTTGGTCTGAACCCGAAAAAATATTTTGTTTTTGAATGCAGAAGTGACATGAAGGGCTTGCAGAACATGATGGAATGCTCAAAAAAATGGCAAAATTAAATCTTCCCAGTTTACCCGACATCATTCAGTTGAAAATCTTTTGTAGTTCTAATTCAAAAACAATTAGTTGGATTCTTCTGAAAGTCTTTTTGCAAGGAATGTTCATAGTCTATGAGATTTTCCAATCTTTCATAGACTGAAGGGTTTCCTCCCGTGAAAAGCTAATTATCCATGCAGCCACTATTCTAGAACTCTTTGAAAATTGCAGCGCGCTGCAACAACAGCAACAAAATCCATCGGTCCTGATTCAATGGAGCCATTATCTGGATTATAAATTGCTAATACGGTAAGCAGCTCGCGTATCTGATCCTCTAGAAAATTTAATTATCATAACTGTTAGCTGTTCGTTGTTTGCATCAGCGATACCTATTATCTTCTGGAATTTCGCATACATCACGATAAAACGTCTTCCTCGAAAGCCACATTAAAGGTTGCCCACAAAATTGACTTTCCTCGACGCCCAGCCCATCGGACCCACATTCTCTGGCCTGATACATACATAGTTCGGCTTGAGCCTGGAAAAAAACTATTTGCCATGCGAAAAGTATCTAAAAGTGTATCCTATTTCGCTGCCATGCCGAGTCCGTATAAATAAATGGCGACGACGTAATTTAATTAGCAATTTTCGTAATAAATTACCGACTTTGTAACATGTCCGCTGCATCTTTACGTAGTATAACCTCGACGGCGAGGTTTGGCGGCATCTTGAGAGTGAGACTACCACACGGGCCCACAGGTTGCGGCCACATACTCGTACTCGCCGTACAGCCTATTTCTACTCAAAGTTAATTAAATTTTTCGAGGTGACCATTGTTAACTTCCGCGGCTTCTATTCATACTCGCGGATGAAAGATGTTTTACACATTCAAAGAATTAGAAGGAACACCAGCTGCGGCCTCAACAACTTCAGGTTGTGTCCATGGCAATGTTCTGTGGCGTTCTTAATTTAATCTTTTGTCCAGAAAAATGTTCGCTACAAGAAATATTGTTGTGCGGAGACAAAGAATTCTAGGGGTGAGGATGATTACGCCGACGTATTTAATAGGCAGTGATAGGGCGTAATGGCAAATATTTACAACATTCGATCGATTCACGGCGAGAGACAAGGAGTTTCGTTCAGATCAATAGGATTTATTGTGGTGAGATTGCTATTGTTGCGCTGAAGACATTTCCTCGTGCATGACGCGGCAATAGTGAAGTTACATTATTGGAAGCAAAAGGTAATTTGGCATTGATGCTATGTGAGTATCTTGCCAAAGATCATCACTATCTTCGGTCCGAGTTTTTCCAAAATTCTCGGATTTCGAAACATCCAAGCACTTCTTAAGGGGTTATTCTACTGTTAAAATTGTTCACTTTCTATTTTTTGTTTTTTGCTTATTTCGATAGATTACCATCTCAAGAATACATGTACAAAATTTCAAACCGATTCATCGCTTCGTTTTCATTCTATGACTATATTTCGGTGCGCGCGTCGAACGGTATTTTTCTCCCTCATACGCTCTCACCCCGCGAGCAATAACTGCTTTGTATAACGATGGTCTCTCTCTCTGAAAAAGAGAAGCTGGAGATAGCAAAAGGGACCTTTTATATGCTTGGATTCGCCGATTGAGGGTAAGATTATTTATTTTCACGATATAACAAAAAATCTATTAAAAAACTTTAAACGCGATTTACTCAAAACGTGTGTTTTCGGTGCGCGGCACATCGTAGAAAAAAAACCTAATTAAGCAATTTAGCTATAAAAAAAATTGCATACTTATATATCAATTTTACACAAAGTGAACCTAAATTGAGCCATAAAAATTGAAATTTGGTTATTTGGGACCACTTTTTTCATGGAAAAAAACGTCCAAACTTGAGCATGCTATTTTCCAACACTTGTCAAATCACGAAAATTTAATATTTATGGCTCAATTTAGGTTCACTTTGTGTGTTTTTAGCTAAACTAATAGAATTTCATCGTTAAATTGATTGCGGATCACCTGGACGACCTGGGCAATGTGCCGCGCAATCGACTCTGGCCGTCAGCGCGCGCTCCATCAATTGCATACAGAAGCCGCCATTTTATTTTTTTGAAAAATTCAACTATATGATTTTATACTTTTTTTGTTAATAAAGATGCATGCAAAATTTCAAATTGATATCTTTAATAGTTATTTTTTTACAACACTTTTAAAATGATACTGCTTTTTACCCGTTTAACAGTAGAATAACCCCTTAAAGATACCCCTCAAATTGATTAATAACCAATAATTGATGAATAAAAAACTCAGTCTGTTATGCAAATATTTCCATAATATCTGTTCAAATCTTAACATTGATTATGCAGTTAAAACTTGAAGAAGAAGAAACTCACTGAAAAAATGTCGAACCAATTTGGCAAGAAACAAACCATGCACCTGTTACTATCGATTTTAACAAAATAGTAAATAAGTATATTGTTTTTGTGTTCATTAAGCATCAAATTATTGAAAATTTTGGAAACACAACTCCAAAAAATCACTGAATACTTTTTTTCAACGTTGGGAGGTGGAAACCTTGAAAAGCTACCTATCAGCTTCTGCCTCTTGGCAGGTGTTGCCATCAAACTGTGTGTTGCGTTTAAAGCTCATCTCTGGGGATTTCATATATTTTTTTCCTAAATTTTACAACGTTTCTCCCTAATCTCCCTATTCTTAAAATTTCCCGACTGAATTCGTAAACTTCGCAATATTTTACTCTTCAGAGAAGAGGATAGTCCAAAAATAATTCATCGGGGAGCGGGGGATATTTTGTATTTGCATTCATGAGTCAGAGAAAGTTGTGTCTACTCTTGATGAGCCATAATTTAATAAAATCTAAATATAGTTAAAAAAAATTTGGATCACAAAGCTTTTATTAATACGACGCGTTTTGATCCTTAGAGCAACTATGTCTGCAATACACAGCTAATAGAATATCCATATGAATATATATTTTGTATTTCAAAAGCGAAATTTGACCCTAAAATGTTTCTTGACAAATATTTTAACGCTAGCCTTGCTTTAATGATTTTACGATAAAAAAAACGGAACGCGTTTTTCTCAAAACAACTTCTTTAGAGATGGTGCGCAACTTCTCTCAAAAACTTTTCAACAGATCTTTTTTAAATTTTAACTACATGTTTACTACAGTTGGCGTTATCGTTCCTAATATATTAATATTTTTCAATTTTATTTTTTTTACAAACCCAAAATTGACAAAAAAATCAGTGATTTTGGAATGCTTATGTTTGAAACGTTGCCTTCCTTTTGTTGTACAAAACCACACATTTGCGCAATTACCAGTGACATAAAAAATCCAAATCTTTTTAAATATTGAGCTTCAGATGATTATTTATCTCTAAACTGTGCACCGTTGATGTAGCGAAATTTGAAATATCAATACAGATGGCACCATTTTGTATATACAATATAAATACATATACTCGTATAGTATAAAACCAATAAACAATTTTTTTTGTATAATTCAAATATGTATTTATTAAACCCAAAAAGATGCACACTTATACTTATAATGAGAATCTTCGAAAAAAATCATAAAAATTTTTTTAGGCGTTCACATTCGGGACCATCCATATATTACGTAACGCTGAAAGGGGTTGGCGGGGGGGGGTGTATTTGAAAATGTTACTAAGTGTTAAATGTCGGGAGGAGAGGTGCAGCAAAATGTTATGTAACAAAATTTAAAATTAGTTAAAAAAAATTTTTTTTTAATCCGGAATTATAATTTTAAATTTTTATTTGCCGCGTCACGAAGTGTCTGCAAACGCTAGGCGCGATAAAAAGAATTTGGATGCATTGTTAATAATTTGTGATTAAAATATTTAAAAGACTCTGGGGGAGGATACGATGAATTTGTTACGTAACAAAAAATGAAAATGTTGCTAACTGTTACCTGAGGCACGGGGCGTTCAAACACTCTAAAAATTGCGTAACGTAATATATGGACGTCCCCTTAGAATAATCCACTAAATCCAAATTCCATGTCATCAAATTCATTTTTAATCTACCTCCCAATAATGGAATTGTATTCTAGGTACGAAAAGACTTCTTATAATTCCTAACTTTCCGTAGAAATTCCAGAATAGTTTTTACTACTTAGGGTTCACTTACTTCTTATTGAAAATGTTACAATTGAAACAGTAACTTAATTAAAGACTTTCTATTGATTTTCACTAGAAAATGTTATTATTTGCTCAGTGGGTAGTGATTTTGTAGTGTTTGGAAAATAAGAGTCAATTTTCTCTTGTGATAAAGATATTAATGTAGAATGAAAGTAGGTATAATGGTAACGTGAGTAGTGTTGGGAAATTTGTTGATGCAAGTGTTGAGGTTAATTTTCACGAAGTTCCGATTTGAATTATTTAGGCTTTATACTTAATGGCCATATTGATGTCAAAAATTTAGCATTTTTAAGATATTTTATTGATTTTGAATCAATTTTAAAAATGAAAAGCTGTTGGAAGTAGATTCAAGATTGCTATAAATAATTAACTTGCATCAAAGTAACTTTTCATCCATAACCATTGATGAATTACCAAATTCGAATCATGTACAACACATATGCACCTCTCCTGGCAAACTTATTGACTCATTCATCGTGCAGCCGTTCCCATTCAACAATATCAATATCAACATTTATTTATCAATGAATGGCAATCGCCTTATGAAGATCTCACTATGACATTTAAGTGGTTATTTTACGCTTTCGCCGGCTAAAATGGCACGAACACTTTGTGTTTGTGCAACAACATGTCCCTCTGGCAAATACCAAACTGTGCAGATTGCATAAAATGGTAAAGTGTCCACGGTAGCATGTCACCCTGCCACCACCGTTTGCTGGTCAACCGATAATAATCTTCTCGAATTGGACAAATCCATTTGACATATTCTCCATTCTAGTGCAATTATCTATAAATGCACTGGTGCAGTTTACGCAGCTATTTTTTCGATGATAAAATTGTAAGTGATCGCTACAGGTGAGCTGGAAAAAAGATACTTTGGATTTTTTGCACGGCGGATTGAAAAGCAGTTTCATTCATGAAAGTCCGAGGTAAGATGTTCGATCGGACATTCCGAAGCAATTTTGGAAACATTTGAAAGGAATTATTTTGTAAAAATATAATCTTTGTGAAGAAGAGGGTGAATCTTTAAATATGTACCAAAAAGAGGATGAAAATTAATTTTGACCCAAAAAATAGTGATAGTATTCAAAAATCCTTCAAGTCATACTATTTTTAAAATTAATAAAGTGCTTCACACCTACTTCAGTAATAACAATGACTAAATCGATTTCTACCTTTTATATATATCATGGTCCCAAATTACTCTAGAAACTTACTGTTAAAATCCACAAGAGGCATCCGAACCTGCTGAAACCAAGACTCACCTCTCACATTAAATTGTTTCATTTAATTTCATAATTACTTTCGAGCTTGCGAATCGATCAGATTGAAACCGTCACCACCGCGTAATGAAGCAATTCCAGCAAAACAGTTTGATTTCAGACAACATTTACGCCAAGTTCCGTGCAATCCATCGCAACTTGCTAGTTTTCGCCATCATCACCATCGCAGCGACCAAGAAGTCCGTCCATCGACCACTTATTGCTTATGACTGCTGCTGCTTTTTTCCAGCAATATTGCAGAAACAGTGCGTGCCGACAGCAACATGCGAGTCCACTCGCGGTGTGATGTTGCAATTGCATTTTAATTTGTTTCGCGTTTTCCGGCCATAAATGTGAGACGTTTCCCGATTTTCGTGTTTTCCCCAATTGGTGCGTTTTTTTTATTTTTAGCATAGTCGCAAGTATGGTTGTCAGCTTGTTCAGACACAGTCATTTTTGGAGTGGTTCATGACGGACGGTTTAATTGATTGTCTTTTACGAAATTGTTGGTTGGATAGCAGTTTGAAATTTTAATTGTAATAAGAGATATTTGGGAAATAGACAACAGGAAATGTTCAGACAATCAAATAGAAAGTGGACATTCATCCATTATTTTCGAGAAAAAAAATATTAGAAGTAGCGTACAGTACCTCAATTTCATAAACTTGAATAGTGCCTAAAAACGTATTGAAATTCGTTGTCACATTATTGGACTCCTTGCTTAAACATATTTCTAGTATTAAATAACTCAACATAAGGCAGATTCCAGGTTCAGTCTATAAAGCTACTAAAAAGTTAGGATCATGGAAAAATATTTTGCAGAAATCACAAAGTTTTTCCAGAAACAGCAAATTTTCTTGTTTGGCAAGAAAAACTCTATTAATTTCAGTAGTAAATTGAGTCTACATCCAAACGTGATTTTAATCATAGATTTGAATGTATCGTATATTCATAAAGAACATTTTTCATAAACTACCAATGGAGTAGTTGCATGTTTGTTGGTTGGACTTCTTGTTGAATTTATCCCATCTTTGCTTTATTTTAAATCGTCAATG
Organism: Oxycera nigricornis; assembly: GCA_963942545.1. Lineage (NCBI taxonomy): Eukaryota > Metazoa > Arthropoda > Insecta > Diptera > Stratiomyidae > Oxycera > Oxycera nigricornis. The sequence goes on along the minus strand of OZ012661.1, from coordinate 112,756,376 downwards.
TGCTATGAATGTATTATCAAATTAGTAATAATTTTCATGGTAAATTTTCTACTTGAAATACACGTCCATTTTCAATTAAGTTATTTTACCTTAAAGATCATATCTTTATGGATAACCTTCTATAATATAATCAAAATAAAATAAACTAATTTCCATTTTTCTTTTTTTCAGGTAAGCTTAGCAGACAGTATATATTCAGAGATGGATGCATCAATCAGGTGAAAGTTTTGAACCCGCATAGACTATTAATTTCACAGATTTCCTATATATTGGTCCATAAAATAGTTTTTTTCATATATACATTGATCCAAAGATCACTCTTCTTAAAGCTAAAGGAAGACGCCAAAGATTTAATTTAAGAAAAAGATATATTTTTATCCATAAATCCTAATTTTAAATAGAACTCCTATCTTAAACTTAGACAAAGCTTAATTGAAACGTTATAAAATAATAAAAAGTGGTAACTTGAAGAAATACTTGCGTATCGTCATCAGTTCACATTGTTCTCTTAACACTGAAAAGCTTGAAACAACAAGAATTCAGCACCATATTTACCAATTTAGCTTTAACTCAAAATTTTGGCCATTTCACAGGTCAAATATTTCTGAAAATTTTTGATACGCTGAAATAATTTTAGCAAAACTTTTAAATACAGCTTTTCACAAGCAGTTTTAAAGTTTCCAAAAAAGAAATCTGCTCCAATTCTCTAAGCAAAAGAGGCAAGAAAACATTCACTATGATTCATTAATAATCTAAATTAGAATTTCTGGGTTTTCTTTAGAATTTTAAAATTTTCTTCACGGAAAAATTCATATTTTTTGGCTTATGTGTGACTGTACTTTATGATATGCAGTACTTGTTGAAATTCTTAACTAATTTTTGTAATCACGTATCGATAAAATCGATTTTGTTATTTGATTTTTGTGCATTTGGAAATAACTCTTGTACTTTCCCGTGGTTTTTTTACTCATCAGATATCTCGTATTGATTTTTTTTAGTTTGGAACACAGCTTTCTTTTGTAACACGAGTAATCGCTTTTCATCTGAATTCTGGCTTTAAAATAGATACTCTGGAATCAAATACGTACTTTCAGGAATCATTTTTGCCATACACGTTTCTTTCCAAGAATTAAAACGGTTACGGGTATAAAATTAAATTTCGCACCAAGTTTGCAGCTTTCACAGCAATGTCTTTCCAGACACAAAAGCATCCTTGAAAAGAACCTAGATTCTAGATAAGTACATCCTCTTTGCCAAGGAGAGTTAAGCGTAAACCTTTTCAGTTGATTGACAACAGTGGCGTACCCAAGGGGGGGGTGGTTTACGGGTTCAAACCCCCCCCCTGGGTGAACAAGTTTAGCCATGTAAATAAAACCAGACATATAATCGGGCTAAAGTCTGCCAGAATTATTTTTGGAGGACTCCAACTTTGACCGGTGAAAAAGTATGATTAAGTATGATTACATAATTATATCTTCATATCTACACCGAAGCATTAGCAAACGTACCTAGTCAAGACTTCAAAAATATGAACCCCCCCCCTTATCAAAATCCTACATACGCTACTGATTGACAATGAAATAGCTTGGAGCATTCAGCACATTTGATTCCTTATTGCTCACACGAGCACCATTTTTCGCTTACTTTTAGGCTGCAATCTGCAGAGACTGCTAGCTTCCTTGGTTCACATAAGCTGTAGATTGGTTCAGTTAAAAGAACGCTTCCATCATGTTGTACCTTTTTCATTTGAACTACCAAATGATTGTGTTTCCGAACAATACTTCTAACAGGTTTAACTAGATGTAAGTCTCGAACTGAAGTCCTCACCGTGTTACTATCCAGACTCATTCATTTCCAGGAAAACTCTTTTAAAATTGTAGATTATTGACCTATCGTCGGGCAGTTCATGATCCTGGAAGTTGAACAACATTGACCATATTTCTAAAGAATTTTCAAATCAAACTTGTTCCCGATCCCTCAAAATGCTGATAGCTCACTTTCACTCAGCTGCTTGCTTCATTAAGTCATGATCACGTCTTACACTGAATAGCTTATCTAACGCCAATTTTCTAAAGGAAAATATTCTAGAGTATTAAAATTCCTTGGCATGAAAACAATTTTTGCCGTCATAATAAAAATCAATGCACATATCTGATTGGGATCTTCATTCAATTTTCCACACATGCTTGCATGACGACGATGACGACGATGATGGTGGTGAGCCAAACCTATATGGAACTCGCCAAACTGGTGTGTGGTGAAAGAAGAGTGGACACCAGAGTGATCTTCATTGGAACAACGATGCGGAGCGTGTCAGGAAGACGAAGACGAAGAAGAAGGCGATCCTAATATCGGCTTCATATACGGATTGGAATTTATTTTATGTACGTCGATTTTTCTAGTAATTTTGAATTAAATTCCATTCGAAGACGGCCACGGTACCGTGTCGCGCTAGTAGGTTATTTACCGTGCGCGATCTTTGCGTCGATCGCGAGAACGTGCTCGCCGAGCATTGAACGACAAGAACAACGAGCACACCAGGAACGTGGACCATCTACGCTAGCCATCTTCTGCAGAAATGAAGCAGCGGATAGCATCGTATCGTAGGTATAGTAGTGGAACAGATACTTTGGTCAATACGTACGACGAACCTACTGGTATACCGTGCCGTGTATAGCGGAATGTACCGTTGAGCAATTTATTTTCTTTATAATCCTATTTACGCGGCTATATGCGAGGGTAGTGCCACAAAGTTCTATTGTGGTACCGCGGCTGCATGACGTTCCAGGTCAAGATTCATTTTGCACTATTACCGGATCGCTCGGCGTTTCGATAGTGCCCGCGTCACAGCCGTGCGAGTTAAGTCATTTCCAGGAGGAGATGGATAACTTCTTGAATTCGATTTTCATAAATATTGCGCGGATAATGGGTAATCTGAGTGATTGACTTGGAAAGTTGGTAGTACGTTTTGTCAGAAACGCGGTTAGTGCAGCAACCGTCGTGCACTAACTACTTGTTTTACATTCGAGCACGGCGAACAGAGGGATTTCCAGCTCGAATTGATGGCATCGAGGAAATGCATACTCATGCATCAACTTTCTTTCAAATCCACAGCGAAACCAATTCAGAGTTTTCACAACAGATAAAATTACTGATTGAAAACTATGAAACTTAATGTCCGACAATTAGTAGCCAATCTGATATTAACGTTCACGCAAACCAACCTGGAATGCATCATCTTCTGGCTGGAAACGTTTCCATCCGATGCAACTTCCAAGGACATGAATGTTGCAGCAATCATAATCGAAACTGAAGAACACATTGCATCGTCCATATAATTCCTAATGAGATTTAACTACTGCCACGGAAACGCACAGCACTGAATGTGTATCGCGCGACTTTAGAACCGACAATTTTATGATGTTTCAAGCTAATAGCAATAACTCTCATTAAAATTGAGTGGTTTTTTTCTTCTAGTTCGGCCACCATCTCTTTGTGACCAATCAAAACACACATAAATAGTTATTTGCAACATCATGGCTGACTCTGCACTCGCTAAAACTCAGCCATTGTTCAAATCTATTAAACATACCACATAGCCCATAAATGTAATCTATTACTCATATCTCAATTCTCTGCGTGGATTCATTCAGCCACTGCAGCATAAAAAAAACTAATAATAGCGCTTTGCTGATGAGGCGCATAGACAACATCAATGTATTCAAGAACTCCACCCCACATAATTACAAGAATGGGCTAGCGGACATCTGAAATTCGATATCTTCGAGCCGAAAGATACATCCAACTGTACATGTTTGGGAAGTAGCTTTTAGTATCTTTTCAGATAAATTGAAATGCGATGATAGATGAACAAGTGGATTTTCCTTGGGCCGATGTGCTGAAATAAAAACTATAGCAGTTATTCGGTTAAGTATTCTCCAACGAACTAATAGTAGGTTTTGAAAAGTACAGTTCCCATTTCGAACTGATACTAGGTGGAGTTTTTCTGGTTGTCTTGTTGAATCGGTAGTTGGAAAGTAAATTGAAAATATTTATGGTTTCTTATTTAGTTTTTCTATCTTATGATTTTATTGTTCCACGTAATGGTCGTATGAGTTGATGATGCAGATATTGAAGTCATACTTAGCAAAAAGTTTTCGAAAAATCTGGATGGTAATTAGTTTTTAACGATGAATTTTATTTTATGGACTCCTTCCTGTGTGCCTGATAGTGATTTATTGGTATGAGACTCTTTTCTCAGTTGGTTTGCTTGAAAGGCAAAAGAGATAGTCACGTCTTGCAGCTGACAAAGTAAATTTCCATCATTATTTGTGACATATTGAATAGACATAGGAAGCCTAAAACAATAAGACCTCTTTTTTTTAAATTTTCGAATAAAATAAAATAAATTAAAAAACCTGATAAATCTTATATAAAACTATTCATTTTCAAACATCTTTACATTTTTAACATTGAAAGACAAATACTGAAATGCAAACAGTCAACAGACACAATATCGTATATTGATAAACATGGACGTGCCCTCAAAATATCGCTCTTCCTTTACAAGCCTTTAGACTCATTAGGGATAGTTTATGAGTTCATATTATAGAATATACTTAAAAACGCAACTAACAGTTCCAACATTTGATATTGGCAATAGTTTTTTGGAATTCCCTTATGAAAAAATATTGCAATACCTTGAAAATTAGTGAAATATTTGAACAAAATAGTCACAGACAAATTTTTACAAGGTTTGTTAAGGGGAAGGGTATGGTCAAATTTCCAAAAGTTTTTTATTCTATTGCATAGCCTTTCAAAAGTCCAACATAAAAATGTATGGTTAATCCGAGTAAAATTAATGAAGTTATGGGCTGTACAATGAAGGTATCTTTCATGAACGAAGAGGATAACATTCGTATTAGCAGAGCCGATTCAAAAGCTGCAAAAGAGTGCCAAAGAGGTCGCGTCGTTCAAAGACACCAACAAAAAGATGCTTTAGACATCCTTGCTGTTAGCCTTATACTTTATGGACCCGGCATTGATGATTCTGTGTGAGAAGAGGAAAAAATTAACTATTTTTCCAAAAACAAATTTCAAACGCGACTTTTGATTTTTAAAGTCGGTGAGACACGGAACTCAAAAAAAACGGGCGGATCCTTTTGAAATTTTCAACATTTATGCTGTAAACATTAAACAAGGTAATGCTGTCAAGATATTTTATTTAAGACTTTACTTTTTTTAAATAGGAATTTCTCCGATTAAAAACCACAATTCCGAAAATATTTTTTTTCGTTTTTTTTTTTGGCTTTAAAATTGCAGCAAAAATTAAATAAACAAAATAAGTGGAAAAACTGGACAGCATTATATCAAGAAACTCTTCAATTAACAGGGTCTTTTTGGTTTTTCGATTTTGGGGACGTCTATTTGGATGTAGAGTCACTGGCTCATTTTTCAATATTTTTCAATAAATAAATTAGTGGATACTGTTTGATATATGTACTTTAGTATATTTTTTCAGAAAATGAACTAACCTTTACCATATTGCCAAAACAAATCTTACAACTATGCTTAACAAGTCAAGAATTAACCAATCTCCCCTCCCTTAAAGAACTTTAAAATTTGTTGCTCGTTTAAATGTTTTGCGTTTATCCGCTGAATCTGTATTTACATTTTGAGTCAAGCAAAAATACTTTCCAAGCTGTATTCGTTCACAATTTATGTCTTAAAGAAAAAAACGTGGCTAAAATAATAAGAATTTGCACCATTAGATTGAATCAGTTTGTAGCACTTCTTCGGAACTCTAATTTGTATTCTCTTTTAGAACCTTTCTTTTTGTTTCATAGTTTTTATAGCTTTCATGTGGATTGTGCTCATATTTTAAAACTAAATAAAATATATTTACGGGAATTTTTTCTAGATTTTAATTCTAAAATGCTTGAAATTGTCACATTCATTTTAGCAAAATGTAATCTTTCAAACAGTTTTGTGTTCTTATAATTTTGATACAGTGTGTTTTGTATTTATTAAAAAAATCCTTGTTTCTTGAGTTGTGTTTAACATAGAAAACTTTAGCTAAATATTATTGATATGATTTTTGTTTCCAACTTTTTCAATTAAAAATCTGATAGTTTATTTGTGAGAAGATTGTTTTTCTTTTTATATACGCATGAAATCATTCACATCTGCATTACTTGCTTGTATTTTTCTGATGTACAACTGAAAATAAACAAACACTATCTCTCACAACTACGTTGAACTCATAAATGGATGGCAATAGGTTGTCATTGCATGTCGTAAGCAATTACACTTTTCAGACGACCGTACTTTAAAAATGTTCATCGGTCAAATGATACAGTTGGATTTTTCACAAAATTTTGAAACAGGATTCAGAATATCTAAGCAAATGTGCTACTTTCAATGTATTTTAACCTTTCCATTCATATTTTTCTCGCAGAAAATATTGCTCATCCAAAATTTGTAATTAAAATGAAATTGCCAGAAGTTAATCTAATATCCAAATAACTAATTTCATAAACAAACTCGGAAATATAAAAAACTATTTTTGTATGCCATAACAATTCATCATTCATTTTCGACCATTTCCATAAAGTGACTCTAATTAACAAGCGTTTGTTAATGCGACATTATCGATGAGAAATTTCTTCAATTATCAACATTTCTCATATGTCTTTCACTCACCCAAATTCAGACTATCGACTTTTTCACCTCCTCAGTCATTATATCAAACTGAAATATCATAACTGGTTCCACTGAACTAAATATTTTTCCCATTAAAAAATATAAAATTTAAATTTTGCAACATGTGTATACCACAATTTTTGCCTAAAGAATATATGGTATATCTTATGACCATAGTCGATGTATATCCCGCGGCGAAAGAACTATGCCAACTCTCATAACATATTTTCATTGTGATAGAGTAAAGCGATTCCAATTTTTCATGCCGAATTGATTCAATGAAGTGGACTGGGTTAATAGTTTTTATTGTGATCCTGATTCTAGAAATTGAGATTTTCTACGATTTCGGGATTGTTTTTGTGAAGAATTAAGAACAAGTATTCTAATGGAAAAAAATGAAAACTGGTTTCAGACTTTATGAAAATTAAGGCACCTTTTTAGGTAGCAAATAATTTCTTAGTTTCAAGAGCTGCAATATTCAAATATGGGGTTTTAATTGGTCAAGTCCGTTAGTAAGATTTAACTGCGAAAGTTTCTTTCATCGAAAGGTCAAATCATACCACAGAACGTCCACTATATTCACCAGAAATGATTTTCTCATTAGATAGATCAGCACTTCCTTCTCTGTAATGCAGTCACGAACATGCAAATTTCCTTCGCAAGTCACAACAGAATTGTCCATTAGCTGCCATTGAGGTAAGGGTGTTTGGTTTTGTTTCTATCTTTTTTGCCACTCATGCACATTTCAATTTGGCTGTTTGTTTCAAACATCTCGAACGAGCAAATGAAAATGGCCTAAGTATCTAAGCCCATAACGCACAGTTTGCATAGCGAATTTCGCTATTTTCACTCCATCCATATGCAAGTACAAAAATGCATTTTCGATGTTTCCCGCCATTGAGAATACCAAGTGTGTCCGGCTCAATAGAATATATAGACACAAAAGCATTACACCACCACTCGTTTCATCTTCAGCGGGAAAGATGGACTAGCCACCACGGTCTAGCTTCGGATGGACAAAGTATAGTGTGCGCGAGAAGAGAGAAAAAAAATTTGAAATTTTCTTGCTAAGAACAATGACCCAACACGGTTTTCCCGGCACAAAAGGCAGTGCAGCGCGGCTAAGTCCGTCCGTCCAAACGTCCTAAGTGGAGAGTCTTAACTCGTTACTTTGCACACTTTATGCTAAAATAATGGAATTGTATTTAAGATTTTTCCGCTGTATGCAAACGACAACGCGGATCAGCTATGAAAGCCAGGATGGCTGGCCGGGATAAGTGAAAATCAAAAGAAAAACGAACGAAATTCATGAAAATAAAATCAAAATGGAAATAGATAATGCAACGCCCGACGATGTCGAAGACAGAGAGGATTTCAATGCGCCAACAACATCAAACACAAAAAAATTAAGTTGGACGAAAGAAAAAAAGTCTTAGACACTGTTGGATTTTAAAACAATGCATACGCGAGCCGATTTGGTTCTTCTTAATGTTCACGAACTTGCATTTAGCGAATTCCATCCACACTTCAAAGGACGCTGGAATGGTTCTGGCGACCAGACCTTCTACTTCTCACAAGAATTGATGTTTGGCTTATAGATAGGTAGTGGAGGGTGTTGCCATTATGATATGTTGAGGTTTCAGGGTGCCCTCTCACAGGCTAAGTCTGAAAATTCATCTCATGATTGCCTGTGAACTGAGATTAAAATATTTTTTTTTTTAATTTTCGGATCACATATTTTCCGGATATTGCCTTAAATCATTTTGTTTAGAATTATTTACTAGACTTTTTTCGCTTAAGTGTTGATCCTACACCGCAAGCTACTTGAATCATAGAAAACAACCATCTCCCCTTAACAATCCACTCGCAATATAGTCATCGACACTCCACATCAATAGATACCTGTCCGTACAAGTGAACACCCTCCGAGGCAAGGAAACTAAGAAAATTTAAATCGATATCCGTGGCCATGGCCAGAAGAATGGCCACGCTATTTAGTCATAGAATGGGGCTCTTTAGTTGTGAAGAATGCCCTAGCACTTAAGATTTATTTATAAGACGCTAAAAGACACAACAGAACTTCCTCTTCGGGCGAGTTCCTCACCATATTCACATACGTGTATGGAAAGTGCAAACCTAGTGATGTTCCGAACAAAATGCAAAAAAAATTGCATTGCTCCGCCATCCGACCCCACTAGAACAATGATAGTGAAACTCCAAAGGATCTACGTACCATTCTTCAGGCTTAAAAATTGCGCTTGCCAGAAACTTTGGCATGTTCTTGTAAATTCCTCTCCACTGGCAATGGAAGTGATTTGTTTTGTTTTATATTATTTTATGTGCGAATTGAATTATCGACACTTTTAGCACAAATTGTCTGATTCAAATGTTCACGGGGTGCATAAATCTAATTTCTATATTTGTACATTGTAGTGGTGCATTGTCTTGCGGATATGAATAGATCGTTACTTTTCATTTCATCTCATTCCTGAACGCGATGAAAGTTGAATCAAATTGCTTGCAGCTTGGAAATGATTTTGCGTTGAGGTTGTAAATTAAGATAGTTGATTGCTAACTGCTGTGTAAGTTTGAAATCAACCCCTGGAATCACTAAAGGAAAATGCTTTTTGTTGAATTCCTAAAATATTTTGAAATTGAATCCTTAACTTCGCGAAAAGGTGCAAATGAAAAATATCAGCATTTGACCTTAGATATTCCTGAAGTTTGTAATAAGGAAAAAAGGAAGATTTTTACAGTAATCGATAAGTGGATTTTTTCATTGAAAACATGAACAAAATTAACACACTATGCTTTTATCTTTATGATTTTAAAAACATAATATGCTTTTTTTCACTTTCATTGTATGAAATAATTTTTTTTGGCTTTTTAATAAACCGATAAAAAATTATATCTGGATAATAAAAGCGCTTGAAATGATACATTTCTCTTCATAAGTCAAAGTAAAGACATCATTTAAAGTAATACAGTGTTTTTGAATCTAATGTGGTCAGATTTACATGCTTTTCAAGCTGATTTCAAATATTTATTTCATCGGCCTGAACTGAATCAATGAAATGTTGATTCTCTAGCCTTTTTCAATCATTCAATCACCATTGTCTCTTGAAACACGACTTTTAAGAAACCAGTTGCAGTCAAATCATCATAAAATGCATGCTAATGGCTTACGAGCAAAATAGTGAAGTTACTGGCTTAACTCTTTTGTTTTAAATATTACTTATTTCTATGATTTGTATTTTTACGAGCGGATAACAGACTGAGTGGTCTTAAATCAATAATTGAACTTTGTTTTAGTATGTGTGCTTTGAAAATAAAGACAACCCTTACCAGTTTCTAGACTCTTGGAATGCAGACAAACTGGAGACATCTCTTGAAGATTCTTTTCGTTCAGAGTGCGACATGTACAAGAGGCTCCTGAAGCATTATTGATTTGATACCATCTGATCCCGCAGATTGAAAGGGCAACCGCCAAATCTATCTAATTGATTTTTCCTGAATCAATACATATTCTCGAGCCCAGACTAGTTTGCTTTCTGCATATTTCTACACGTGCTAAATCTGATAGTCAGCATTGATATTTCCATGTTTCAGAGGATCATGTAGTGGTTTTAAGAGGATTCTCTGTGCGTAACTCTCTTCCTCAAAATCGCTTATTTTAGAGATTCCAAACGTTAGGTCCATAGATGGAATCCCAAAATGATCTCTGTTCGATGGCCATGCAAATATAAAACGATCAAAATACAACAAAATTGATGATTTCATGCTCAAAATCATGCATATGTTGCAGATAAACTCTCAAATTATGCCCGGCTTTGAGCATGGAAGCAACAAGTTTGTAGTTATTTGATCGTTTTATATAAGCATGGCAATCAAACAAAGCTCGTTTTTAGGATTCAATCTATGGACCAATACAGTAATTATTTTAATACGCAGACCAGTATGAAACGTCCTTCATATTTTATCATGTACAAGATATTCAATTTATTCAGCTCATATAAGAAAACTGAAGCAATTTTATAGTAACGGTTCATTTCCATTCATAAAACCCTACCCTCAATGTGACAAAATATTGATCTAAAGTCGTCACCATCTATGAGAAAAAATTAATTTGAAAAATAATGTTCGGCTCATTTTTATCAAATTTTGAATAATTTTGTTATTTCCGGAAGCCACAAAAATAAGCATTGCAAGTCACTTGACCTCTGAAGCATTCTAAAGCAATGATTCTGTTGAATGTAAAATCACAAGACGTTGAAGAAACCATCTCTAGTATGAAAATAAAATTCAAAGGTTCCATTCCAAGAGTTTCTTGAAATAGATAATATCTCATTGAAAGTTGTTGCTGTTTAAAGTCACTCATAAGTTGTGGCTAATCTGTTGATAGAAGTACGGATGTAAATATTTTCCTGCCAATTTGTTGTAGTCAACACTTCATTTGAAAAGATCTTTGTGTTGATTTTTAATTGATAAACTACATTTAATTCGATTAAAACAAATTGATTAACTTTTATTTTACAGAAAATTGTACAAACAAATATGTTTAAAAGACATCTTAAATAAATTTTGATGTAAAATAAAGTTGAATCACAGTCACTGCCAAACTTTATGACCCTTTATTTATTAGAAAACTTGACCTTCGGTTGTCCTTGTACGTAGATAAAATATAAACAGAGTGATTGAAGGCCGCTTCTAACTACCACTTCTTATTTGACTATCTCAAATAAGTCTTGCATAACATCCAATTATGAAAAACATTTTTCCGGAACTTATCATCATATTCTAATCAAACCAACACAAAAATTTAGGTCACCCTAAAAACAAAACTGTTTAGCAATTAAAATTTACAATTCCATGCCGGCATTTCAACTTGTTCATTTCGATAACCGATCAAAAATCGAAATATTGAAAGGTTACTCAACCAATTAATTTGTTGGCATCTACAAATGTTCAAACACTCAAAAGATGGCATAACATTTCCAAATCATACTTCATTTGAATTTTTGCACTACGTGCACATTTGGTAGCTGAAGCTCAACACACTTTATAGTTTTACACCTGCTTTACAAGTGACCAGAAACCTATCATTTAGGAACAACTGCTTATCTGATTCGTAGCACTATTGCATAATTGCGTCATAGCATGCACCAATATTTCCATATAAATTGTTTGTATTACGAATGTAAAATGCAATTCTATGTTATATGGAATGAAGACAGTTTATGATTGAATTGTGCATTGAAAAAACTGCCTGAGATAATAAGTTTTATAGAAATACGAAACATTTAAAACGAAAGACTTAAGCCAGTAACTCGATTATTTTATATGTGTGTTTTCGGATTCTATTTGTTGAACAATGTTTTAATATTGATTTTTTGCATGGGTTTTCTTGAAAGTAAAAGCAAAAACTTAGTAATAGTTTGTAAAGTAGTAAAGATAATTTTCTTTACGTCCAGAAAAGCCTTTTACAATGTCTGAACCAATATACGTTGTCGAACAACTGCTGCAGAATCCACATTCAGCCTGAATTCTCCACAAACTGTCTCACTCTCTCTTGGAAATATGACTACATTAGATATTTCTAAATACAAGAATACAGTGCCACCAAAAACGTAACGTCATCCATCCGTTAACGTTAAGATACTACGTTCCACACGTTCTGCAAAGCACATTTAGAAAGATAAAAGACCCCACATTACACACTGAACGCGCCATATATGCAAAATACCTGTGTAATATGTGTGTTATTCTTGCAACTTCAGTCGATTCGAGTTCGTAATAAACATAAACGTTTCTCCACGGCATTATGAAATCGACGAGAATACAGCATATTATCCGTGCACAGACAGATTCTGGCCCAGGGAGCGGAGCGAAAATTTATAATGAAAATGCGCTAAAGTGAACGAAAAAGATATCAACGTGGAATCGAAACAATCTTAAATATGAAGTTCGTGCACATTAATTACGATTTCATAAACCGAAAACGGTGCAGAGGCATATGAAAATACAAGAATAATACATGGCATTCGGCATTGGGACCTATCACCATATTCGGTGGATGCCGCGGCATATCATGATTTTTTTGTAACAATTGTTGTTTATTTTTATTTCGAGTGTGAGATTGTATGTGGTGAAATAGTTCAGCTGTGTATGATGTTACTTATTTTACAAATGAAAGTTTTGAAATCTAATGAATCTCGTTCAGTGTTCGTTTGATATAAGGTCTTACGAACTTTCATCTAAAACTTTTTTGTAATCCGAATTTGCCTGTTATAGTTTATAATTTTAATTTTAATTTTCAAACAAAAAGCCAAAGTAAAAATACAAGCAAAATATAGAATGAAAAAATATGTAAGACAATAGCTTTCAATAAACAGTTGTTAAAATTTACTAATCACCATAAACTTCTCAAACCTTTATGAGGGTCATTTTCCTGCATTTGAACTAATTTGAAATCAATCAAGGTGTTTTCTAAGTTTCCAGATTTTTTCAGCAATCCTGTCTCATTGCATTCTTGTACTTACAATTTTTGAAGAAAATATATTTGCTTTGACTTTATATTAATATTAAAAACGAGCTGAACTTGCCACAAATCTCACAGTTTTGTGTAAATCTTCGGATATTTCCGGAAAATGTAAAAATCAAATATTTTTTAATATGTTTTATGTTAGCAAAAACACTAAATGATGCTATTCATCCATGAGAACATTTCAATCCATAAAACCAAATATTTTTCGAAGCAAAATTTCCATGGCTAGATATATTTGGACTCACAAATCTCTGAACAAAATTTCTATCAATAATTTCATATTAGATTTTACAAATATTTTATATATTATTCTGCATCAGTAGTTTGTATCATTTTTATTCAGAAATATTCTGTTTCATATGATTTTTATAAATAATAATTTCAATTTGAAATTTTAATCAAGAGCAATCCAATGTTTATTTTTTGGTCCACATGATTTTGGAACATTTTAAACGACTGAATTCGGAATTCCAATTGCAGCCAAAATATTGTGATTTCTGACTGGATCTCAAATTTAAAATCTATATTTTGCTCTCCAAAAATAATCCTTCAAATTTTAATGATGATAAAGGAAGATTGTTTGTTTTTCCACTGCAGTGGAGGCGTTAAACTTAAAGTGTATTGAATGTATTGTGTATTATTGAATATTATTGTTAATGGAAAATGCAGCTCTTCAGTAAGCTTTGGTGATTCATTTTCATGCTTATTTCATATTTTTAACGGAATTTCAAGATTGTTCACTCTAATTCCTTTCAGGAAGAAAAGCGACAGTTGACGTAATCTTTTAAGGTTATATCTGCAATAAAATGGCTTCCAAAACATTTGAAGCCAAAAAAGAGGTATCTAATCATTCTTAGTGTCTTAAAAATAAAATAAAATTGCCTTACATTTTCATTCAAACCGTCAACAACTTTGAACGTTTGCAAATTTCATAAAAAAAATTATTGCTTGTACATTTGGTTTGAAAAAAAATTTGTCTCAGACGTTGGTTTTTTAAAGTTTTTGTAAGCCACTCATTTTATGTTACGATTTTAAAAAACGCTTTCACAATTTTTTTAATAGTAAGGAAAGATATATCATTTTGAAATTTTGTGCATATGTTAATTGGTACCTCGAATGTACAAAAATATTTTTTTTTATATTTTTTATTGTGTTTTTACCCATAATATGTTTTTTAAATAACATCAAAAAATGTCGGACGTCGCCGATTACAAAAACAAACTTTTTGAAATAAATTATGCTTGCTTTGGAAAAAATTTCGATCCAGATTAAACAGAATATTTATTGAATCAAATACATAAAAAGTCATCCTAATAACTCTACTCAGAATTGTGAAACACATATCGAAGCTTCAATATTTCTTTATATGATTATACGACTCTTGCCTCTGCCCTAATATTTTTTTGACTTACTTATCACTCCTATGTGAAAACTATTTTGTTGGTTCTATATTGCATGCTTAAAAATACATTGAAAAGAATTTTCTATGAAATATTTTATTATTAATTATTAATGCTACTTAAATTCTTCTGTCACTATGAAAAACTTGGTGTTGTTTTGACAAAAAATCAAAACTTACAAAAAAAGTTACGCACAAAAAATTCTTCACTAAAATTGCAACTTTTTAAAACAAAACCAACGCTCAATTTTGATCAAAAAAATACATCCCACTTAGTAAAAAAAGGCTTAATAAGCAATACAGATCACAATGGACCTACCGTGGCCTAATGCAGACTCCTTTTGATAAAAGAGGCTGCCACTACAAATAAGCAATACAGAACCATTTTCGAAAATATTAAATATTTTCTGAACTAAAAGCACTTCAAAGGTTTAATCGTAACATACCTCTAAAACATATTTTGATTTCCATTATATTTTAGAATATAAACCAAACGGACAATTCTCTTGTATATTACTCCAGAGTGAATCCTTAATGGCTTCGTATATCTTTCATTACTTTTGGCAATATTGAACAGAAACTAGAGCATAGTATACTCTCAAATATGTAAAAAAAAAGCCATTCTAAAGATTTCACCCAGAACAACTTCAATAAAGTGCATTTTCCTAACGAAATCAAACAACCAAAAGATTATAAGTACATGTTAAATGTTTCTTGCATGAATGGTGAACGTGGCAATGGCAAAAATCGTGCCAATGTGGCATTGCAAAAAGCCTGTCTAATACAATCCGTTGCACAATCCATCAGTCACTCAGAAACAATAAAAAGATATAACAATCTTTTCAGACAGAATCAGGTCAGTGTCTGATAATTGTAATTTGCCGATAAATTCACGTTTATTATTACTTGAAATTCTTTACAGAAGCATGTTGAAGCGGCGATGGAAGATGCTGTTCTGATTAAGAAGAATTTTGAAAGTAAATGTTGCTCGAGGATAAATTTGTAAATCTGTGAAAAGTGTTTGGCAGTATAGAAATGTTAATTTGCAGGATAAATACTAAAGCTTTTTGTGGATTTTAAAGTCACGATTGATGATAAGCTGATGTCGGAATTAAATGTTCAGAAGTATTATGTGATAATTTCATTGCGGAAATTTGTTTCAATGTAAAATCTTAGACTCAATCATCGCTCGAAAAATTTAATGTATATTATTGTATATTAGCTTTGCACCCTCAAATTTGCGAATCATTCCCAAGCCGCAAAGATCTCAATTTTTCCAAAATCTCGGTATTTATTTTGAAATTCTGATATCTTTGTCGGAACATTCGACGCTAGTTTTTAAAACAGAAAGCCTGCTAGATGTTCACCTTGTAAGAATTAACTTAAAACCCATCCTTTTCAGCCAACAAATCTTCTGCACATCATCCTACGTTCAGATCCATCCACAGAACGTCTGAAGAAGACGAGGAAAAAAACACTTCTAGCTCATTGCTAATATTACATGCATTGTAAACATTAGTACTTACAAGCTATTTCGTACTTCAAATTAAACTTAAATTAATTTTAGATTTGAAATCCTCAACAAATTCAATAACAATGACGATGATGATGGCTTAACAAAAGCATACTCCCTCCTCGTATCTGACTCCTTCGAAAAATCTAAGTCGGTTGCTAACCACAACATCTAACGAGAGGCCAGCAAAAGAACAGACCATTAGGCAACGCAGAGTGAAGTCAATCCAAAAAAAAGAAAATATGTCTGAACATATACCGGCAAGACAACACAAGAAAGTTTGGCTGCCAAATAGAATAAAATCAAATAAAATTGAAATTCCATTACATCGAAACGTTCTGGACGATGGTGGATATGTTGCGTATTGAAAAAAATGTTCACGTGGCTCACCTGAACGAACCAAACACGATATCTTTTAATAATAATCGACAGTAACGTGCTTGTGCGCCCAACAAAACTAAAGAATAATAATAATACTACTTAAAAAAACCGAGCAGAATATAAAAGGCGAAAACGAAAACATGGCAACAGGAAAACGACAGAAAAGTGGTGAGGCTAACACACATGTGATTGTTGTTCGACGATGGTGTGCAGAACCTGCCTCTGGCCCTGCCATGTGATATGTGTTAGTAATTATTTTGCCATTTCATAGTCAATGATTGGATTTTAATTATTTACTAAAAATGAACGCGCTGCATGGACCGATCAAAAAATTACACAAAACCCACCGCGTTCGCGCGTCCGTCGAACAGATTTAAGCTGGATCATTTCGGCAATAAGTAGATTTAAACAAGACTCCTTTTTGCGATAGACGCTTGAATAGATACTATTGGCCGCGCCAATAGGACGGTACCGTGGACGAAGAACTCGACAAAGAATTCTTTGCAATTGTTTAACCCTCTCGAAATGTTTGGCTGGTATGGTTTTAATTATTTCTTCAATCTAACATGTCTTCAGTAAGTGATAGATAACTGGACGCGATGTGGTGAGAAGTAGTGACTGCGATGAGGTCTAGAAACTACATCTACTACGTGGATTGATTTCACAGTTTTCAATTAGGCATGCTATCATCGGAAAATTGATTTACTGTACTATTAATTAGCCCAACAATAACATGTTTGTTGTAATCTGACCGACATGTGTTTACCGTGGAGTTTAATGAGATGATGAGAACTTTATATTGATTTGTTTCCCTTTCGGTGCTTGGTGAGACAGTTCTGCCGGAACAGTGTTGATTAGAAAGTTCCAAATAGGCAGATATTTTGAAGTGAATTTGCTTTTTTTACTCCTTTTCAAGCTTTTTATTGTCTTTTTGCGATATAAAATGGAAAAATCTACACCTAATCTTTTCTTTCGATTCCAATGGGCCAAACATTTTTTACTCATTTAAAGCGATTTTTAAGCATTTTTAATTCAAAAACTTCTATCGTCAATC
The DNA here is from genome assembly GCA_963942545.1 of Oxycera nigricornis. Lineage (NCBI taxonomy): Eukaryota > Metazoa > Arthropoda > Insecta > Diptera > Stratiomyidae > Oxycera > Oxycera nigricornis. Next base: position 112,738,783 of record OZ012661.1, on the reverse strand, counting down.
ATTTTTAACAAATTGACGAAACCATATCGTTTTCGCCAAAACAGTTAATCGTTATCAATATTTTCTACTAACAAGTAACAAACATTTTCCATACTTCAATACTCTATCCAAGGGGTTAGCCCAAAGAACAGAAAACAAAACCAAAAACAGCAACACTGCTAACCATCATTACCATCCATCATATCGTGTGAAAGAAAATTCCAATCTTTTATAAATATATGATCATTGAAAAGCTAAACTTAGTGGATTTTTTTCCATTCAAATTTGATATTTAGTAGTTGCGTCCAAGTATATGGGTGTTTGTTGATATTATAGCATCAACGATATGTACAATGAAAATATAATTTTAAATTGGCAATTAAGGTATCGGATAGTTTGAAGGTGTCTTGTTGCCAAGAGGCCACAAGAAGAGAATGGATGGCTTCAAATTAAGCTATAGAAGTTCGATTTGGATGCGCTCTGAATGGTATTTAAACTGGTCTGCACTATAAATGTTGAAGATTTTTTTGTATTAAAATTTACGAGCCTTGAACTGTTAAAAAACTTCAGGCAATGTCAACCTTTTCGGAAAATTCTTCGATGTTTCTGTAAAAAAAGACGTTATCCATTAACAAACTAATTTCAAAACTTGTCAATGAGACATATTTTCACAGCAATTAACATGTGTTTCATTTAATTGCAAAAATTAAAATCAAAGAAATAATGCCAATCTTAATTAACAAAAATAATCAGGATAGCTTTTATGCAGCGTCATTTTATTTACAACTGATTTTGATCCTAAAGTTAATGCGCTACATCAGGGTGTTAAAAATTAGGATTATTTTCGAAGGAAAAATTTGATGCTACAAATTAAGTAAATTGAAAAATTGTTCAAGTGGTTTATTCTGCATATAATCAGGTGTACTCTACAATTTGTCCTAATTCAAAATATAACATAGCGCCATGGCAGCAGGTTGAACGCAGACGCCTTATTTCTGGGGAAAATCCATGGTTTGGCAACACAACATTTTAAGCGGCATCTTAAACAAAAGCTATCTATATTTTTTTTCAGCACGAAACATCAAATTAGAATGAAATATTGATTTTTCGCAAAATAACACCAGACTGAAATGAAAAAAAATCAATTTTCAACGAAAAAATCGTCCTTAATAAAACATTTAATTACTGAAGTACTTAGTAGAGATAGGTATCGATTAACCGATTAATCGGAAAAATCGATGTTTAGTTTTTTTGTAATAGATGTTCTCTATGTGTGATTAATTGTAAAATCGATGTCTTGGGTTGAAAGGAGGAGGCGCCACTGCAGATCTAATTTAACTCACTCAGTTCCCTCACGCGACACTGTATCATTCCAACTCCAAATACAGAAATTTGGGTTTTGGGTTAATAGAACAGAATTCACTTTTAGCATTATCTTGCATCTTAGATTCCAGGTTCAAGACGATGTTCTTTAAGAAGCCTACCAGTCTTGCTTAGGCCATAAATATTGTTTCTAAACACATACGTGAAAAGCAAGCTGCATCTCATGTCCAAATTGAAACATCTTCAGATTCAAATTCATCACTCTGAGGTTCTGTATCTTCATCTTTATTTAAAATGCACAACAAAAATATTCAGAAGGCTGGGCCAAAAGAAGGCCATGGTCATATAACACCCAGAGACTCGGCGAATTCCATTCTTGAAGAATTCTTTATTTGAGCCGGAGAAAATACAGCAGAATCCTATCTCATATTGGAAGCACATGCAGATATGTGCCAACCATCTTGATATCAGTGCCTAGCCGAGAAGCTCCTCTCCGAATCAGGCCAAATTCTAAGAAAACAGAGGAGTCTGGTAAACAAATTCTTATTTTTGAAAGATACGGATGGCAAGTTTTGGTGCTATTTAAAAACCTATCTTATTTTATGATTGCTGATGATGTGCTTAATGTAATGTAATGATGATTAATAACTACATTAAGTAAGTAAGTAAACTATTCTGTTTTTTGATGAGGTTCTTTTCATTGGCCAGTTTCATATCACTAAAAAATGCCAGGTATTTAATCATTTAATGTTGTTTCCCGTTTTTTTTTGAATGACGAATAATCGATGTTCTCAGCAATAATTATCAGTGTATCGATTAGTTACTTAATAATATAAATAAATCGATGTTTTGTAATTCGAGTCCCATCTCTAGTATTTAGCAAGTGTTCTTGATTATTTATCTGGGAAGCAAGATTAAAAATTTGAAGTCATTTGAATGAAAACTACTTGAGTTGTTCTGGGAACTAATTTTAAAAGCAGGATTTGCAGGGAAATGCGGTTTCAACTTTGCAAACGTAGTTTGTCCATAAAAGAGAACGTTGGTTTGGTTTTGTGATGTGACCATCAACTATCAGCCTTCGGAGCAAGACAATTTCTAAAACGACTATCATATTTTAGTTGCACCTACATATATGATACATCCATCAAGAATATTATAAAGTGATTAAGCAAGCATCTGAAACCCTTAGGCAAACTTTACAGATCAGCCAACCATTTTGATTCAATTTCATTAAAACGATTCACAGATATGCACATCTAAAGGGACTATTTAGTCCTCCTAGAAATGATTTTGAAGAGCTTCCTTATATTCTACTGATAACCATCTGGATGGAGGGTTTTGTACGTATGAAATGAAAAAGTAGGGTGGAAGTATAAGCAACTGATCTTAAGCAGATATTTCTGAACCCTCTTTTAGTGGGTTTCGTGAGAATGTCTCGAACTTCACACCTTAATGGTGAAAAACTGTATGATATTCAGGTCTTTCATAACTTGGCTAATTATGGAGTGAAATTCCAAAGTAGCTAAATCATTCGCTGTTCCCAATTTACAAAAATTAACTTGACCCGCAAATGAGTTGAGCAACGACGATTCATTCACAAAAACAAGGAAAACGACAAACCATCACGAACTAACTAGGGGATCTGTCTCATATGTCCGTCGTCGTTCATCTAACAAATTGACGGTGGTGCTCTCACAATTGCACTTGCAACAGGTTCCAGCCGCCACCATAATAAAGTATCTAATTTACACAATTGCGCAAATCACTTGAAATCGAAAGAAACCACCGCTGGCATAAAAAGTCTAACCACAAACCAGGCAAGAAGCAATTGTGGAAAAAAATTGACCCCGCCAGCAGCGTCACTATCTTTGGCACTAAACCCTATTGCCGGTTGCGAATAGTGTTCCTAGCCTGGATTATCATAACCGCCCGCCAGCTATTTCGGTTTCACACCTCCATCGGCAACCGCGGATCGCATAGTTTTGTCTCGCCCGATTCAGATACAGATACAAGAAGTACGTACACCTCTAATTACGCTTTCGAAAGTTGCTGCCGTCCTGCCTACCTGTGCCTCCACGGCTACCACGTTTGTTTGTTGTGTGTGTTGATTATGTTATCATATTACTGCCGCGACATTAAACAAACAATCGCATTAGGCCGCGAATTGCACAAATTGTGGGCAGATATCAACACTTGAGGATTTTGATTGATCAGCCAGCTTCTGGCCAGTTAGCAAGGCAAACAACTATGTATGTTGGCGATGGAAGGAAGGGCCTGAAGACGTTGATATTTTGGGGCTTTTGGGATTTGATGACGACAATCTTGCTACTCATTTTGGAGTGCCTGCAAGTGCGCCAAGTGGGTTGAAATCTTGGACGCAAAAAGAGTCAAGGTCTACGAGGCAAAAGCAATTATTTCCTTTGAGGTCAGAAGTAATCCGGAAAGCTGCTTTCTTCTATTTCAGGATTCTTATTTAATGGATAAATTCAACTTATCAATGAAAAAGCTATTAAATTTCCTTGAAAAGTACCAGTGAAGCCCAAAATATCTACAATTTTTTAATTGGAACTAAATCCATGAAGGCTGAAGTGATGTATTGCTTATTTTATGTCAATTCATTTTATATACTTTACAGCCATTGTTTTAATAAGATGATCCAAAAATTTCAATGGCTTTAGAACTCCCCCAGAGCTTACAAATTTTTTTATCTGTGACTTTTCCATACATTTGTCGAAATCCATAAAATGTTAAATGTTCAACGGGAAGAACATAGTCTAAATCCTTTTTTAAGAGCAATTTATTTAGTTCTTTCAGGAAAACGAAAAATTGAAAGCTGAATTTCATTAAATAAAATACAGTATTGCATTAAGAAAAATTGAAACTTAAATCAAGTTTTGTTTACAGATATTCTGGCTGTACTTTAGGCAAACAGATATGTGTTTTCAAAATCTAGATTTCCTTATTTGTGTTAAATATTTTTGATATTATTATAATTTCGAGACCTAACTAACATCGAAAGTTTGAGACTTCAAAAAAAAAATCTTCGCTTTAATTGTGACGCCAATGATATAATGGTCTGCATTTTAATTTTTAAGTTAAATTACATTTTTAATAAAATTTTTAAGGGCGTGTGTATAGTCACTGCAAAACCCAATCCATAATATATGCCTAAAATATTCGGTGAAGGTAATCATCAACATCACCAAAAAATTAGCAAGGATTTTCGATTAAGATTTGTGATTTAATAATATAATAATAAATAATGCCAATCAATTGGCTACAGTTCCTTGACTATCGATGCCCTAAGATACTTGATGCCTTGACCTCAAAAGGTCAAAACTACCATTCACCAAATGAAATCTCATAATTCAACCCTTTACCATAACATCTCTGCGCAACACAATCTATAATCTTGGCCACCATAGTTTGAACCCATACCGAATTGTTTATCAGGTGATAAGTTAGACTACCATAAAATTGTCACAATTTATTAATGAATTCCAGTTGAACTACAATTTATCTTGTGCGGTTGTACTGCAACAATTTAGCATAGTTCTATAATTGAGTTCTGCTACACGAGCTGCAGCCATAAATTTCAAGTTGGTAGGGTGAATTTGTGCAAAGGCAATTGTTGGGGTGAGTTGAGTTACACATAAAATAAATAATATCTAATCAATAACAGAATTAAAAAATCAATCAGCATATTTAAGATGCGCGACAAATTTACTGGGTCATTCGATGATGATCTACCTTCTTCTTGGCTACAAGTCTTCCAGTTGATCATCCACTTTTTTTTTGGAAATAACCAAATTAAATTTGTCCTAACTGTTGCTAGTATCTTTCCAGACTTTAAGTGCCATGTTAGCCCAATAATCTCCTACTCAAATACTTCACACTTTCGTCTATTGGCGCACGAAACCTATCCGTATTGGTGTTAAATTATTAATGGTGTTTAGTCCGTGCTAAAATGTCACCTCGGTGGCTCGAATGTGTGAGCCTCGTTTCGCCGGACTTCAATCATAAATTCTTTTATTTAATGGTCATTTGTTGTGAAGCAGCCAAATGACTCACATATTATAGCAAGGTACATAAAACCCCTCATACGAACGCATATTCAAATCGATCCATACTCATATGTGAGAATGGCGCGCAATCCATTAAATATATGCCCAATATTTTTGCAATGTGATTATAGTTCAGTTCGTAGTCATTATAAGTTTATAGCGCATATTTGGAATAGATATGAATTTATAAGTGGCATTTTCGACGATTTAATGGACATTTAATTAATAGTTGCGTCCGATCAAAGGCGTTTTGGTACGCGGTTGGTTTTGCTTGTGAACATTTATGCGTCCATTTTGTCGCAATTCACTGCAGTTGGGTTGGGAAATTAGCGAGAAATGTTGTTCACATCGGCTTTATTCGTGGTGATAATAAATCATAATGCGGTGAATTAGGTAAAGATTGAATTTTCGCATAAACTATCACCCGAGCGATATCTAGCGACAAAGTTGCTGTACTGTGGCAAATTTAAGACAGTATTTATGTTGTTGCTTTTGGAGCAATTATAGCAATCAAACGATGATAGTGTGTACCTTAAATACCATTGTCCAGGTTTTTAATGCGACGGACTATTACTTTTCTGGGTATTTAAACTTAATAGCTTTAACACACACGGCTTTATATCTATGCTAAGCAGAAACTATTTACAAACGAGTCAGTGATATTGAATGCTATTTTATTCAAAACAAAACTGAAATATTATTTTAAATGATGATAATTATTATTAGACTTAAAATATATTACCATCTAAAGGAAAGCATAATTATCCCAATCTTGAAAAATGTCTCTATTTTCGAGTTGATTTATTTCGTTTTCATTTCGTCAACATTTTGAAATTTCTTTCGGTTCCAATAGTTTTGCATGTTTCTCAACAGGTAATAATCTAAAAATATTGAACATAATAAACAAATCATATCAAAATTAGATGGAACCCAGCAGGAAGGAGTAATTTATCATCATCATATGTTGCTTTAAAGACCATGAAAAAATTACAGAAATTGAATTAGAAAATTTCAGTACGCTCTTCTGATTTTTCAGACAATATTTCGTGATATGATTATATCTTTAAAAGTCGGGCAAACCATCTGCGTATATCGAATTTTCAAACTTTTGAAAAAATGAAAAGATTTGTTGCTGACGTGTTCCATTCAAAACCTGAGATCATTTTCAAGGATTGAATAAATAAACTTCTCGTTCGAATGAGAAATGATTTGAATTTGCATAGTAATTTCTATGATGGTATAGCAAAATCTTTTAAAAATATATTATAATTATTAATTCGAATAACCAAAATCGAAAATACTTTCTAAGCTTTTTAAAATATAGCACTTCCCGATTGGATTGAACAAAATACAGAGTTACGAGCACACTTGCCTAATTTTAGCACCTTCTATGTTTCCCAAATGGTTTGAACTTTTCCGGATATATTTAGACTGTTTTCCAAAACATTTGGACCTTTTGCCAAATATATGTATTTTGTCTTAAAATCTCCAAACATTCTTCCATCAGATTTCAGCTTACAGTTTGCCAACATATTGACGGTAAATCATAAGCTTAAATTTGTTGGAGAAAGTACAAAAGTGTTGAGAAAACGTACAAATCGTTTCCCCAAAAATTCAAATGATTTGAGAGAAGTCTAAATCAATTGGCAAATAGTTCAAACCGATTGGGAAACATAGACGGAGCTAAATTAAGGCAGGTGTTCTCGTTTCTCTGTATTTCTTCGTAGGAGAAATATTCAAATAATAATTTAAAACATTTACGAATGCAACATTTGGCTGGAATTAAAAACTGCCATATTCAACTACTTCCAGTTAACGTAATTTGTTCCACTGACACTACGAAGTACTCCAAATAGTTGCTTTTTAAATATCTGCTCTAAATAAGAAAAGACCATAATAGGGACCTTAAAAGGCAAGCTGATGATTCTGACTATTTAAACTCAGAAAAATAAAACCAAAAAATTAACTATAAACTTTTTTCATTATTTTTCGACTACGATTACAACTGAAGAAGTGAAAGAAGTAATTTGGTGACGGTTTTATACCTTAAAGAACTCCATATTCAAATGCCTCAATTATTAACACTTTTAATAGACGATTTTGAAGGAGTTTGTGATTGAAGGCGTTGAAAGTTCTGCCCCACTTAAGTTATCAGCTCTTGTCTTCTTCAACCTAATACTGCTTTTTAAATTGTAATATTTCCAAAATTTTACTCCATCTTCCACTCATATTAATTTTTTCAGACAAGATAAACAAGCTCCAAATTTTTAATTGAAGTGTGAAGCGAAATTGCACAAAAATATATTTAATCTGCATTTTTAATCTAAAATTTGAAATCGTTTCTGAGTTAACACAAAATTTCTATTTATTTCAGGTGAGTCACAGCAAAAACCATTATTCACGGATAATTTCAGGTCTGGTAAGCAAAGATAACATCATTCAATTCTAAGTAATTCAAATATAAGCTAGTCAATAATTACTTTTTCCAAATATCCACTATCAAAAGTCATGTGTACCACAATCACCTGCTCCAATCAACCATTCCGGGCGCAAACAATCAAACAACCTATTCACCTAAATAACAGTTAGTTTCCATTAATTTTCCGCCATAAAAGTATCTTCAGCCCCACAAATCTAATCCTAGACACATCCAATATGCCGCACTCTATATTCGAGCACTATTCCACGAAATCGTCTCAACACAGGAAAATTCGCGCGTTTGCACAAACAACGCAACGCGATGCATGATGAACTATCGGGAAATCTATCTAAAACGCTTTTCCAGCTTGTATCTAAAGCATGCAAGCGGTGCTTGTCGCGTTTGTTGATTATGCTCATTGAAATAATGCCTACATTGTCGTCTTCGGCGAAATGTTGAGCAGCCATTTGATATTTAACATATGGCGATTCGGTGCGGTTCGAGACAATCTTGGAAAAGATTTCCGCATGCGAAAAACGTCACCGTGTGCCGTAATGCAGTTATTTTCTTCGTCCCGTCTTGGTCAATACTATAAATAGATAGGATGAATACATATTGTTTTCATTTTGTACAATAATAATTCTTGAATGTTCATATTATTAGAGAGTTGTGTGCGACTAGCGCGGAGACGGGCATATGTGTGTTTTTGACTAACAAGCTTGTAACGGTTAGAAGACACGACCTTAAACACTGTATTAGTTTTACAAAGTAACTGCATTTTGTACGCATCAATTTTGTAAAAGATACATATCTAGGGTGCATCTGTTGCCCAGTGAGAACCAGAACATGACATGAAATATGGACCGACATCTTCGATTAGTAGCGTTCAAAAAAATGGACCTAGATTTATGTTGTCCTTCTTTTTACATTGTTTAAAAAATACCGTTATAAAGCGTTCAAGTAAAAGTTTATTCATCGAAAATAAGATTCAGAAATCTACAATCACTCAACCGTACTCTTGAAAGTTGAACTATCGCCTATTGCTGATACGATTTGTAAGCTGGCTTATAGTACAAAAAAACAAAACACTAATCTCCTGTTTGATATGTTCATTTGAATATGCCTACCTGAAGTGAAAGACATGATTGCAATGAAATGCAATAAGAAATCCACCTTCGTTGATTACGTACAGTGAAAACCTGTCTGTTCTTTAACTGCCAACATGTCCCACCAGAATACCCGTTAGCAGCAACAATGCAAAAGGAAATTGTGCCTGGTCTATTTTGTCGCGGGCATACCTACTAAGAAAAGCTACGTATCTAATGACAAAGCTGGAAAACATGAAAAACAAGTACAAAAGTGGATCATTTTGTAGTTAGACAATGGCTTGCAGACACTGCTGCAACCGTTTTTTATTGTGACTATTATCATCTTCACTTGATGATGATGCTATGCGGTTTTAAAAGGGGGTAATTTAAGGCGGTGAAATTTGTTTGATTGCCTAATGATGATGTAGAGTCAACTTTGAAAGACACTAATTAATAGATGAATGCTGTAATTTCTATCTTTTATAGCAAAGCTACATAATATCAAGTGGAAGATATAAAATTGGCAAATAAGTATGCATTAAGATTAATGTCCTCCACAACAATTGGTGCGATTCATGCATTGTGTTTGAACGTATGAAGTTCGATTGGAATAGTGTAAGCAAAATCATAAGCTTATATTTTGAATAACTTTTCAAATTTGTTCCGTTGGATCGCTCATAGGTCGTGGACGATGTAATATAGAGTATCGAACGCCACTCTTTAAGAGCAAAGCTAATAAATCTGAACACAATCACTACCCAAAATTCTTAAAGCTGTTTGTCACACTTCATCTACTTTTCGAAGCAAAACTTCCTTGCTTGTTCCTCCACGGGACAGTCAATCATTTCTACAAATATTTTTTTTAATTTTTCTCTCAACAAGTTGTTCAAGCGTATAATCCGACAACCAAAGATTGTTGATGGGATTAACTTGGTTTTTTCTTTAAATTTCACCACGCATTTTTATCAAGGATAGTTGTCGGAACCGAAGTAATAAAACTAAGTTAGCATTCATTCTTGTCGTTTTCAAGCCTAGCTGCGTTGCTAGCCGTGATTACGAACTGTACTATGAAAACCAACTCAACTACATGATTTTCATTGAACAAAAAACAAAAGACTTAAGCCAGAAACCTGCTCGGGTAGTTGTAATCATTATCAAATGTGTATGAATGTTCTCTATCAAAAGAGATTTGTTTGGTTCCCATCGAAAATATCGTCACAGTTATTATATATTTAATGTAGTTCAATGTCCGAAATCAACGAAAAAAACCCGGCATACATGTGTAGCTGTGGCTTTTGATGCGTAGCCAACGTGCATTAACGTTTGTTTTTTTCACTTCAAAAAACATAAACGGACACAGGAGAGTAATGGACGCAAAATCCATTCCGGCATCGCCAAGATGCGATCGTCTTCCCTAACTACCATTAAATTATAGGGCCAGTTGTGGTTTGATTTACCTTCATAGACAACCGCGCAAATGCTTCTGCCCGATACGTAGAAAATGGAAAAATTCCGATTTGCTGAACACTTTACTTACTCACGGCTCAACTATTTCGGTCAGTTCACGCGCGTTAATGTAACGTTTGTACTGAAAGGTGTGTTCACCTTGGCCGGTCTTTTGACCGCGTCCACTCTAAAGACCATCTAATTTGAATGTTCTTTGGCTGATTCCGAAAAACTATTCGGGGCTGCTATTATTAATTCTTTGCCCGAGCATTCGAGCTAATTTAGTTGCTAATCTGCTGGACTGACTTTATGCGAGATGATGTGGTCGGCGGTGCCTAGTCCGACACAGAAAAAAAGCACACATTCTCGTGGTTAATTGAAAGAGTAGTTCATAATTCAGGCTGATTATTAGGTTAATGTAAATAGATGGTTTGCAGCCGACGAGGTGTCGACAAGCGTGTTGAAATATTTCAATCAGATATAATTTGGCGCTACAGAATAGTGAGAGAATTATTCAAAAAAAATTCGGTCTGCATGTTTGGCAAAAATTCTATTCCAGTTAGAATTTTTATATGGATAGCCAAAATCCAGGAAAAAAGGCAACTAAGTGGGCTAAACGTACCCAAACAAAACTAAAAAGACCATTTCATTGCAGATTTATTTTTTTCATACATACTCGTAGTTTGCATGAGTTCTTCTATATCTTTATTCAAAAATTTTGAGTGGCTTTCAATATGGGTTTTTCAGTTTTGCCTCCTATATGTCCAGGTAAATTTTTCACCCTGTAATTAAAAAAGATTAGGTTTTGATATAGCTATTGCGTAACAGGGCTTCCAATGCAAAAATCCATGAAACGGAGGAATTAACGTGAGTGCTGATCTGTTCTTTTCTTGACGTTAAATTACTTTCTCAAGGACAAATCTTTAAAGGATAACATTTTCAAATTAAAAATTATATTAGAAAGACAACCCAGCAAGAAGATCATGTGGACTTACGAGCAGTTGCAACAGTTTCATTTTCCGACATAAGGAGTCTTTTGTGTTACGATTTTCGCAATAAAAGAAAAAAAGATATCATTTTGAAATTTTGTACATATGTTAATTGGTACTCTATGTGTACAAAAGTATTTCTTTTAGTTTTTTTATTGTTTTTTACGCACTACAGTTTTAAAAAAAAAACATCAAAAAATGTCGGTGAACGTGATTTCAGGAGACTGGATCATCTGGGAAGAAAACAAAACGCCAAATAAATCCATGTTTACGTGCCCTTGAAAGGTACCGGAATGGTTTTTTTGATTAAAAAATATCAAAATATCGGCCTTTTTTGTTTAAAAAAAAATTTTTTCACCGTGAAAAATTTAGTGAAAATCGGAAACTTTGATGTCGATCATAATGATTTCGCTACCAACTAAAGCCATATACATATGTGTACAACATGTTCAAAAATCTGAGTGATCGATTGAGTAATTTTTCTTAAATCGTGTCCGCCAGCTTAAAAAACATGAATTCGAGAAAATCACATTTACTTTTTTTCCTTTTTAAAAAAAAACGCTATATACCTCTACTCTGCTATGCTTAGACCATACGAAATTGACTCTTATTTTTATACAGTTCCTGACTAGCTAATTGTGCATCTCTGCAAAGCTGTTGTTATTTTTACAAAAATCGTAACATAAATGACCTTTTAAAACTACTCCTCGTTCGGTATTATAAAATGTCCATACTTTATAACACCGAACGAGGGGTAGTTTTCAAATTAGTCATTGTACCTTTCATTGTACTGTGAATCCGTTCGATAACATTGTGTTATAAATGCTTTGGTATTTGCTCTATGTTTATTTTATTTTATTTCAATAATCAAACCTCTTTATGAGAAGCTTGAAGCTATTTAGAAAATCTTTGAATAATTCAGAAAATGTTTAAACATTTTTAAAAAAATGTAAAAACTATTTAGGAAGCAAACGAGAAAAGGTCTAAATCATTTGAGAAAAGTTTAAATCATTTGGGAAATCAATCGATTCTATGTTCTTTCATGTCAAATGAACAGAAGTTTATCGTACTAAATTCAATGAATCTACAATTTTCTTCTTAGAACGATGATCGAGCAAAATAGTCGTGAAAGTTACCATAAGCATGAATTTTGTACCGTAATTTTTTTTGTGTGTTTTTAAGATGATTTAGTGTTAATATTAAGGGGGAGTATGATATTTTAATTTAATTTTTTCCATTTTTTTTTAAATTATTTAATTCGATCGTATCAAAAGTATTCAGTTAAAATTTTAGGTCGATTGGTGAGAAACTGATGGATTTTAAAACTCTACTCTTCGACGCGCTATAAACTGTTAATAGCCTGTTTTTCTTTTTTAAACGCCGCTTTCCACAACTTAGCTTTGTCAAAGTCGGTGAACGCTCTAACTCAAATTCCAATTTATGCGATCCTTTTCAAATTTAACACATTTATTCTCTACATTAATGGCAAGGGAACCACGTTGATATTTTATTTTTTATTATAGAAATTTGTTTTATAATAAAAAATATTATCGATTTTTTAATAAAAAATATAAAAAAAATCGTTTTTTTTATTTAGAATTGATACTAAAAGTTGAAAAATAGTTAAAAAATATTTTTTGACGTAATAACCTCGTAAAATTCATAAACTATCGAAATCTTTTTGGTATTTTGTCAGCAGATAATCGAATGATGAGTTATGCTGGGCACGGCAAAAATACTTCTTTTAGGTGTCTACAAAATTTGTTGTCAGTGACACAATAACCAATAATTTTGGACCACAATTTCAGAGAATACTCTTGAATAATTATTTTATATGCGTTTTGTTCAGAAATAAAAAAAATCATCTCAAAAATATGTTTATGATATGTAAAATTAACCGTACTCCTTCTTAAGACCACGTTTGTGAGATTGTAGTCGTTTTCTTGCTTGGCCATCCATAAAAAACAAGATCTGAGTTCGTATTGACCTTCTCGCTTGGCTTGCATACATAATCGTGGCGACGTTTAAAAAATTTAAGCATTTAAACATCAAATAAGGACGATCTGGGGTCAGAATTTCTGTTTCCACTCTAAGCGCGGAGTACATTCAGCAGTTTTTTTGAGAATATTTGGCCACAAGCCGTTTGCAGTATCGTTTCTCTACATAATCGAATCCTGATTAGTTTTATGCCATCAAAATTGGTATTTTAGCATAAAAACTATGCAAACCAGCCACGGGCAAATCTTTTCGAAATAGATTTGCTCGTGGCTAGTTAATACTAGTGATGGAGACATTTTTCTTGCCAAAATTTTAGTTTGGAACTTAGTATCTAGGGTTAAGTAAGGCTATGAAACCATTATTCAGTCAACTGACGTCTCCAATAAAGATTATTACCTTTTCTGAAGCATAGTGCGATGAAATTTAAAGTGGTTTAACTGAAAATATCTTTTTGATGCTATGTGTTTATCCGAATCATGGTCAATAATTTTTTTGGGATATAATTTTGTCGACTTTAAAAAACAACTTCTTAACCTTCTGGCAATGTTTGTGAAATGTGGACAAGCAGTAGTTTTTTTCTTGTAATAAAATCAATAGATTTCAGTCGCAATCAATAATTACAGCTCATTTACGCGTGGTTCATTCCGAATCATGCAATTATGCCTTACACGACCGTAGTTGCGATTCTTTAATTGTATCGCGTCGTTCAAATTGAACCTGTCGCAGAATCATACGCTGTCCACTTAACAAGTATCTTAACCATTTGCTGGCGAATCAGATCCATCTATCAATTTTGCAAGGTGCAGCGACAAAAAGCGAGTAATCACATATCGCGCCACGGATGGGGCCCACATGGTCCCAATTGCTGAATGGCGGCAAAATATCGAATTGATTCGATTGGTCCTGGTGACGGTAATGAGGGAGCTCATGTGGAACCACTCTATTGCTAATGTTCAGCGCCACTCGCCTCACCTTGTCCAAGATATTTCTTGTGCAATGCAGCAACAGTAACAAGAAGTTATTTTCTGTAAATTGACATTTTCTTGGGTCCAATCGAGTGGCCATTGTACATTGCTCGGTCAGTTCTATTGCATTTGATGGGGATTGTTCAATGCGATCGTGTAGCTCGACCATGGTAGAAAAAAATGGTGTAGATACATATTCGCGCTTTAACGTACATCGCAATTCAGATGTAATTGAAGCTAAGTAATACGGCGATTTCGGATTGTGCAATCAAATAATGGTGGACTGATGGCAAAAATCTGGGGAATTCGAGAGTATCAAAAGGTACTCATTTGCTGTGTTGTAACAAATAATGATATAAACTATGAGCTGGTGTTTTGCACAAGTGATGCCTTCGATCACACTCGCTTGTCCTTTCATTCCTCTTTTCAAATGATGTGAAATTGAAAGAATGGAACTCAATCAATACTGATTTTGTAATTTGAGGTTACTGGCTTATGTCTTTTGTTATGCTCTGTTGTATGAGCTTTGATTTCTTGTATGCTGGATATTTTCAAAAAGTGTATGGCATAAATTTGATGGTTTTTACTGAAATATATGATCAGATAATTGACACTCTAAGGGCAGAAGTTACTTTCAGCCATTGGTAAAAATAACGCCGATCAGATATTTTGGAAAATGTGCAACATTTCTTAGTTGCTGAAGGAAATATAATATTTCTCCTATTATTCCCCACTTCTTCAACAAGAATTTCAGTCAAGCTCTGTTTCGGATTGAAAATCAAACAGTTTTTGATATTTTTTTTGTTAGGATAAATACAAACCCAGGTTCACCACATTCTTTCAATGAAACTTCACATTGAGTTCAAGGCTTGAAAATTGCATTACATATAAAAAATTGCTTAGCTTGAAATGCAATCCTGATGCGGCCAACTCAAACATAATGTCGAGGTAATCATGTCTTGTAAAACTCATTTCAATTTTCACTTTGCCAATTGCTTTGGTTATGCCAATCAACGTGGAAAACCATCTACCGAAATAAATGATGCATGGAGTAAAATACGAGGAAAAAAATCGGATGAAGTTAAATAAGACCCGTTCACATCTTGATTGTTTTGAAAAAGAATGGATTCAACGAGAACATATGCTTTTATATGAAATAAGAGGAGTGACGGGTTTATTGGTGAAGTGAATGCGGCGAACGTTTTTGATAACACACTACAATGTTAATGGAAATTTTAACTTCAAAATAATTTAAACTATGAATCAGGAACCTTACTATGACTTCTTTTGATTGGGTCTAAAACAAATTCAATTTTAAAAAATTTAACGCTTTTTGGAAGAGGCATTATTTCTCATTGCTCCTGTAGGAAAAAACTGACAAAAAGCCTTTACCGCGACCATTATGGCAGCATCATCATCCATGTTGAACGGCATCTTTTTTTCGCTGAAGATAGAGACGCGATTACCGGATTCTCGAACAAAAGGCACAAATGCTTGAGTAATTTCGAAACTTATCTCTTGTCTTCACCACCACTACCACCATCATCATCATCTTCATCACAACCAACAGAAGCAGCACCAACAACAACAAAAAAGATCTACCACCAACAGTAACCAAAATATCCTCCGCATTGGTCGTTGTTGGAAGCGAAAAAAAAGAAGATCTGATCCATATTTGCCGTTCGGCTGAACAACCAAAGCATTACACATTATTATCGTAACTAAGAACGGAACGGGGTGAATTGGTTTTGGGTAATTGTCGAGAGATGAAAACCGCAAAATATGATTAAAAAATAAATTCAAAAAAATGGAAATGTTATTACTATTAATCGATTTTCGGGGTTTTCAGTTGATGATTATGTTGATAGGCATGCTGATGATGATAATGATGTAAGTGGTGGTTGACTTGGTGGTGGTTATGTTAGGAATCATGGTTGGAGATAGATGGAATTATGTCACAGAATCATGAAAGATCCTAAGCAATCAACATGTAAGGAAGAATTCATTGTTTCATACAAAAATGTACACAATAACTATGAAAAGAAAAGTGTTGGAATTTCTTACCTTCTTCTTGAGTTTCTAACATATTTTAAAATTATTCGATCTCTTGGTATTCATTTCATATGCAACTTACCATGCAAATAATTTGGGTAGAGCCACAATGGTTAAATTTTGTTTTTTCGCGACTTATTTTTTATGTTTTACTAATGAATTTATATTTTTATGTATATATATATATATATATATATATATATATATATATATATATATATTGAGTAGTAAATATTTATTTGTAGAAGGTTACTACTGACCACACAAAAACTCATATTAATGACCCTGAAATCCTCTATACAAGCACAATTTGTAATTACTCGACCTTCCCATTTTTACTTGGAAAAAATCATGGTACGAGTTTTCCGCAAAAGTGTGCAGCTGATTCATTACAAACCTATTGTAAGAAATAATTTTCATGCATATTTCACATCAATGTTAAGAGAGTAAAAGTCAATGCCAGTGACCAAGTTTTCCTCAAAATCTAAAACAAACCATAGGTAAAATATGATCAGTTTCTTGAAATTCCATCCTTTTTGAATATCCAACTCAACCTCCACATTTCACTTTCACACCACTTCAAACACATCTTAACTTCGTCCTTCTTCATTCTGTGTTTTTTATTGTTGTTTTTCCTCTTTGAATAATCAACTTCACAACGATACATTCACATCGCCCTTAAAACTAATTAACATTAACAAACAGAAAAAACTACAACCTAGAAAAAAGATTTCAGTTAACAGCTAAGTACTCTCGATTTTACATAATTCCAACTAAATTATACATTCACAGACAACTTTCAATAAAACATTACAAGCGCCAAGCACATATTCATATTCTTATTTTTTCCTTATTGTATCTTATTTAATGGTCAATGTTAATTTCAAATAAAAGATACTCTATTGAAATTGTTTTTGCTGCCCGACCATTGCTTGTAATCTGGGTGACCTATGCACAAATTTTATTGAATTTCAAGTATACTTCGTTGGTCCAATTTCGTAATGGAAATTCATTGAACACATAATTTTAAGGGTGTTTACACAACACGAATTGTTGTGAAATTTTTCAAACATGGTTGCGTAATATTATTAAATGTTTTAATGAGTTTTCATTGTAATTTTGAATGTTTAGTAGGCGTGTGTGATGACTCCTTCTTCATTGAATCGTGATTTGCTTATTTTCTGGTCTTTCATAAAATGTAAATTAATTTGCTTTCTTTTTCGGAAAGAACAGATTTAAACTATCTTTTTTTCGTCGTTAGGAGGTGGAAATCTTCAAAAATACATATTTGCTCCTGCTTCTCGCCATGTCGGATTTTTAATGACTAAAATCACCTCCGCCTCCTCTAAAAACTTCTCGCTTCCTCACTCATTGCTGGCACTATCCGTGTGCAATGTATTTCCTGAATGCTTGTTCATTTACTTACACGGTACTCTTCAAACGATAATTTAAATTTATTTATTCAAATCTATTCGACTTTTCATTCAAGAAAACATCATCAAAAACGTACATTAGCTCACGATTAATCAACATGATATGAAAATAAACATCGATTGAACAGAATTGAATAAAAACACAACTCTTTTTAATTTCTTGTGAATCTTTTCATTTGGAAATGAAGTCATTAGAAATTACCACGGTACTCGGTCATAGTTTAATCCAGAAGACATGGTCTAATCACTTTTTTTCCAAGCGGTCCATTTCGTAGCATCAAAGCCACAGATGAAATTGTATCGAAGCTGGTGAAAGTGTTAAGAAGAGCTCCACCGACAATTACTCATGTTTGACCATGCTGTTAGAGTAATTTGTTTGATTGTTTGTAGAAGTGTTGTTTACGTAGAGCGATACATTTGTTTTGAACAAAATAGATTTTTTTTAAAGGCATCAAAGTTTAATCTAATAGCTTCTTGTGAGTCAAAAGATATGGAACGAAAGACTAAAAATTGAACTTTGCGCAATTTTGATTCACTCTGTCTTTATCGACGCTTTTAGAAGTGTTTGGTGCAGATTTGCTAGTGTAACATAGTAGAATCTCAATAGAAATTGTTACAAATTGTTTCAACTTCCGAAACAATCCCCAGACAATACATGCACGTCCGCTTCAGTGGGTGTACTATAACCACACATATTAAATTTGATTAGCTCGCCATCACACACAATCTCTATAGAATTCAATCTGAAAATCATGCGTGACTGATATGCATAGTTTTCGTTTCGTGGTTGTGGGTGCTTGTGCTACCTCCAATGCTGTACTTCAACTGGAACAATTGTCTTGAAACTGATTGAACGCAATGTGACGCTAGATTTATGCGCGGACGAAAAAACAACCATCGGCAACCATAAAATTGTGTCTGCACTTGGCCTCAAACCATTTCGCCGATGGACCACAACAATGTTCCCTTCTTGTAGAAGAATGAACAACTATCACTCAGTTGGCTTTTATTCCATCTTTTGCTATATAATAATAGTCGTATCTGAAGTTGAGACAAGGTTGGAACGTGATCTGTTTGTTCGTATGTCTGTCTGTCTGTCTGTACGTCCGTGCGTCTTTAACGAAGACACCATAGGGTGAAAGTTTCATCCTCAAATGCTGCTGCAACTTTGTTAGGATTAATGCTAATCGATTTTATATATTTTAAATGGATCAAATCGATTTCAAAGTTTCATTTCGATTGTTGAACGAAAAATGGTGTTGCTATTTTTGTGTTGAAATCCAAACAATAAAATGCTTTTGTATATTGTTTTGCTTGCGAAATTTCTAAATATTCAGCATGTTGAACATGTTCAATTTATTTTCGTTTCAAATCTGAAGATTTTGAAATTGTACAATGTTTAAAAGTGGGCATGAATTTTTGTTTTAAATTTTTAGGTAGACTCTGACCTAATAAACCGAAAAACGCCTACCAGAAAAAAGGCACATCATTTTTTAAAGATAAAATTCAAGAAAAATATAATTTAAACCTTGTTGAAAATGTTGTTGATCGTCGGAGGTAATTAATAGATTCAAACATATTAAGGAAATCTTCTAAATTTTAATTTGCGGAATCAAGTCTTATTCAATTTAATTATTAGGTCCATTTTCGCTAAGTAATGCAGCTCTTCGAATCATTCTAATCAACCCTACTTACTCAGAAAAGTGTTTAAGAATTTTAAAAAAATCCTAGATTCTTTTGATGATGAGCAATATAGCTTAACAACTTTCAGTTTAAAACAATCATTGTTTCCATCTTTTTCTATGGTACCAGTAAATTTCGTTTTTGCAAACTGAATTCACCATCAGACGTACGTATTATAAGATCCTATCATAAACACAAAAAGTTTGATCCCAAATTTCTTTAAAAAGAAATTAAGAAATCACCTTCATTTCTGTGAACTTTTAAAGAAAGATAAGATAAAATTCTACACTCAAATTTTGAATGTGGATCTATTAGAAATGTTTACGACGAGTCTAAAACTATAAATTTGACCTCAAAAAATGTCGGTCTTACCGTCTTTTACATAAAAGTGTGGTCACTGTTGAATTATGACAATAGATTTTTTAAAAATTCTCACATTTATTGTTCAAGTGATCGTCAATACTCAATGCAAATACCTCAGTAGCAAGTCCAATCTCCTCCAGCATCAATTATGTCCTGACACCGTCAGGGCATGCTTTCCACGAGGTTTTCGGCATATTCTTTTGGAAAGACCTCCAAATTTTCCGAATTTGTCGAGAAAGTTGATCTAAATTACATGGCTTGCGTTTGAGGAGTTGCATTTTTATTAGAGCCCACACATTTCCTATTGGCATCCGGTGAATGAGATGTCCAATCTTAAGTGACAACTGCATTTTTCCCTTTTCACTTCCTACACGCTCGACTCCGATGTTTTGGGTCGTTGTTCTCTTCACGGATCCAGATCTCGTTTTTTTCTGATGAAACATTGCTTGGAAGATAGTAGCAAAGCCTTTTAATAGACTTTCTTGATTTTTTTTTTGGCATTCAAATTGTCCGTAAATAAGAACAAAGTTCCGAAACCCTTTCTAGGGAAGCACTTCCAAACAACAAACCTTGATGGAGTGTTTAACAGTCTGTCGGAGCAGTCCACCATTAGAGGTTGTCCAGGCGTGTTTGATGCTCGGGAATGCCCAAAAGGAAGATTCATCAGAAAAGATCACGTTGCTCCAATTGCGCCCAAAATTTTCCTTCGCTCATGCCACACGTTTTTCAACGTGTTTTTCACGTAAAATTGGCTTTTCCAAAGTACTTCGATATTTCACTTTATTTGCAAGCAAGTGCCTACAAATGGTTCCACATAATATGTCAACACCTTTTGCTTTCAATTTTACAGCCACTTTTACGTAGAGTCAAAGTTGGATCCTTCGAAAACATTGCGAGTATCTTTTTTGTCTTTTTTTGCCACTTGCACGCTCGCGATTAGGAAAATCATCGACATACCGACCTTTTCATAGCGATTCATCCACTTGCTTACGAACTGCTTCGACTTTTCATGTATTTTGCAGCAGCTGCTTGCGTTAGTTTAGATCCTTTTTCATGCGTACATAAAAAAATTGCCTCGAAGCGCGGGGCGTAAGCACAATTTTATCGAAAAAACATTCGAAGAACGACTGAATTCGACTAACAGTTGATTCCTTCCATAAAGCATAGAGGACTAAGGTGCCTTTTATGTCATAGAAAAAGGAATAGATCACCAAGATTTTTTTTCTACATGTAACAGAGACCACGCTCTCATGTAACAGACTGTAGCTCGCATCTTCAAATAAAGTTGTTTGCTATTATCTCGACAACTGTTTTTCATACGAAAAAATCATATATTTTTTTTCTATTTATGACTGAATTTGCTATTGTTTTTGATTGCTTATTTTTTATGAAAACTCATAGTTTTCTGCTTCGAAACGAAATTTTTCGTTTTGCATCAGCTAGCTAGCTTTTTTTAACTTCCCAGTATATGGGAAGTTCTTGTAATCGCCTCGAAAATCGAAATTGAAATTTTCAACTTTTCTTTACGTTTTGAGGTCTATAGAGTATATATAAAGTGTTTTTAGAAAGAAGTATGTATGTGTGTGTGTGTGTATGTACGTACGTACGTACGTATGTGCGTTCGCGGGCAGTTTTTCTACGAGCATAACTCACGTAAACAAAGTCGCATCGACTTCGTTAAGGTGTCAATCGAAGCGTCTTTGCAATTTTAAGAGCTGATTAGTTTTTGGGACACTTCGGTCGGGGGAGTTTGCTGTTTTCACCCCTTGAAGGTCAACCATGTTATGCGCTATATCTAACGAACCAAACATGCGATTTTTATTATTGTCAATCGACGCGTATTAATATTTAAGTGATTCTGTGAAATTTTTAAAAAAATCGTTAGAGTGGTTTTTTAATTTTTTGAAAAAAAAGTGCAAAAAATTTGGTTTTTTTCAAAAACATCAAATTTTTAACTTGATTTTCAACACACAGTAATAAATATTTATATAATTTATATACTCCAAACAGTTGTTGTAAAAAAACCACCAAAATTACTCGTGATTACAAAAAAAAATCAAATAAAAAATAAAAAATCATTAATAGTCATCGTGATCTTCAAGGTCATTTGTGTATTGCATTATATCTCGCGAACCAAACATATGATTTGCATAATTTAGCTGTCAATGAACGTGCATTAATATTTGTGTAAATCTATCAAATTTTGGAAAAAATCGTTAGGGCTGTTTTTTAATTTAAGAAAAAAAAGTGCAAAAAATAAGGTTTTTTTTCATAAAAAATAAATTTTTAATCTGATTAGCGAAATATAGTAATCAATGTTTGCAAAATTTATATACTTCAAACAATTTTTGTAGAAACACAATCAAAACTTTTTCTCATGATTACGTAAAAAATTAAATAAAAAATAAAAAATCATTAGAAGTCATCATGATTTTCAAGGTTATTTTTATCATTCGCTATATCTGACGAACCAGATATATTATTTGCATCATTATGGTGTCAATTGACGTGTATTAATATCTTTGTGAAGTTTTTAACATGATTAAAATTCGTTTCAGCCGTTTTTTGAATTTAATAAAAGAAAATGCGAAAAATTATGGTTTTTTTTCATAAAAAATATTTTTTTAACTTGATTTGCACAGCACAGTGATACCAGTTTATAAAATTTATACAATCTTATCAATTTTTGAAGAGAAACCAGCAAAAAAATTTTCCATGATTATGAAACAACTAAATAAAAAATAAAAAATCATTCAAAGTTACCATGTAAAGAGGGTTCATACGAGTGCTATTACTTTATATCTTTTATTCTAAAAAATTGTCGTAAATTCAATCAAATTTTTAAGATATTTGCATAATTTGAGCAGATTTTTAATAGTTTTTATAGTCTTTTAATTAAAAAAAATGGCTTAAATTTTGAAAACCAACAAAATTTATCAACACCAAAAAGGCCCCCACCGATTGATCCGCGTGAATATTCAATCTGTCCTTATCAACCAAAAACCTTACGTAATCAAGGGACCCTTCCGTAGACGATATGATTCATATTAACTCATTCCTGTTTCTGCTATGAATACCTCTCATTGTTATTACTTAAAGTAGTATTATTTTCAAAATAATTATTGTGTTTAATGTTGTTGATGTTTATGTAGATATTACTGGGAAGTTGACCGTGTGGACCTCAAGGGTCGCACCTTGCGGCTTGTTTTGTTTTGTATCAGAAACTTTTCGGAAAAAACATGCATCTAAAATATGGATCAAAATGTCCCCTAGACTAATTTCAAATATTTTAAAGTACGACTTAAAGTTTCCGATAAACATTGTGGCAAATATCGGTGGTGGGTACACCCCCCCCTACATTGTGGTGGGTCGTGGAAAGGCCAGCAGGAATACTTACTTCTAATATTTAAAGGTTTAATTGATATATCGTTGGATTTATAAATCATTCTCGTAGATTGCATGTAAATTGGGTCGTTCAAATGAGAGCACTGCCTGAGATAAGACAAAAAAATTTAATAAAAAAAAATTCTTCAATCCAAATAAAAATGTCATTTTTATTTTAAACAAATATGTAAGGAATAAGAGCTTTCAAACTTATTTCAATCGAAATGTGAAAGGCAAAATATTGAGCTTGTTGCTTAAATTCTCCAAAAAATGGAACTATACCCATATTGAAGGCAAGCATAGAAACGTTTCACATGAAAAGTAAATTGTTGTTGCTTTTAGTATTTTGTTTGGAAAACCTACATAGATGCCATCATGTAAAGAGGTGTAAAGCTTATAACGTTTACTTCCAAAATGAAATAAGGACCAATATTCGGTCATTACCAGAGTAGCAGTGTTTTTCTTCCAATTTATCGGCTTTTCCCATTAGGCACAAAATTTTTCAACGCTAGTAAGATTCATATCTTACGCCAACCTTGTAACCTAGTAACATTTTTATCAGGAAAAGCTGCGTCGCAAAGATCATTCTCGCAAGGACTCATTCATTAGACTTGACAAAACGGCGAAATTATTAGGTACCATCGTCTAAAACATTTCATCCACAATGGGCATGATCGCTCACGACCAATTGAAGAATTACGTTAGGATGCAGTTTGAAGGAATGCAAATTACCTTCAATCGAAAAACCATCTACCAAATGAAAACTTTGAAATCCCAAATCATCTTAACCTGAACTCATCTAGACTTATCCTCTTTTGAACTAGAACACTTAATATCTTGCTCGTCCGCACTTCGGACTGTGACCTGTTGCCTCTGCCCAAGATACATTTCGATCTGCAGTTCCACGAAAAACAATAAACTTAATATCTTGGCTCGCGAAGTAATTTCGCGGCCAAAAGAATTGCACAGACTACCATGGATGAATAGATGGATGGATGGATGAATCGTCGAAGGAGGCGGCACAGTTAGCCGAGATTTTCTTATTTTCGCAAAATATATTTATAGGAAAACAATTTCGCCGGATGACTTGGCATTGTTCCGTGCGACCGGTGCACGGATCATGTTTGTTTGTTTTATGACTTTATTCCATTTTGTTGCTGATTTTAGCCTCATTTTGAAAATTACGACCTAGCCGGGCGTTTTTGTTTTGTATAACCGCCACGACCTGACACGCCATCCATCCATGGCGCATACCCTTGCCATCATCCATTTGCCGATGGACAAAAGCATCTTAAAGATATCAGATAAAATATAGACGGAGTATGAGTGCGTATGTGCGTGTGTTTGTATCGGTGTTTCGGGAAAGGAAGATACGAATTGACTCAACTTTTATTGCGGTGGCGGACGCATCTGATTACATGTTTCCGAGTCTGATTTTAAGACAAGACATTCTGCTTGTTTCTTGGTTGGTTTGTCGTAATCTTTTTCTTTTGTATGTTTGTTTGTTTGTTTTTTATTTTCATTTGAAATCTGGCTTAATTCTTGCGATGGCGTTCAAGTTTCTAGATCTTGAACGACACGAATACCGTGCCGGCTGAATGTAATGACAGACATTTTAAACTATATGTATGTATGTTGTTTCCGATTGTGGGACGATTGGACGGTCAAGTTGAGATTGAGAATTGTGACTTAGAATTGAAATCGTGTCAATTTTGAGTGCTGTAAATCAGATTGTTGCGATTACCTTGGAACAGGTCAAGTATATTTTTTTTCCTGTTGAAATATTCACTAAGCGATGGGAAAGAGTCAATTGGTACTTTAAGTTGACAAAGAAACCTCATAAAATTTGACCTAGTCAAATGAATATTCATTTGTCTTTCAGTCCATTCAGAATTCAGCTTTCATACAAATTTTGGGTCAATATTTTCATGTTTGGCAAATATAAACTCTCACAAACTCTCTCATTACAACAATCAATTTCGAAATAAATATTTTCCCTTTGTATTCAATTTTCATATTAATTAAATAACTCCAACACTACCTGATGAGTTTATGTTTCACAAGTAGAGTCATAAAAACATATTGATACTACTGATGATTTTTGTGATGAAATTTCAAGACTGAAAATGATTTGGCTTTGGTCACAGTTTAAACCATATTTCAGCTTTAAGAGGGTAGTACCGGTTATACTTTTGAAAAATCAATTTTTCAATTTACTTACCTTCAGAAATCACGTCTCAAAATTTTATTAAGATATTTCCAAAAATAAAGAAGTTACGGCAGTTTGAGCGCGCACATCTTTTTCGCATGTTAAGCGATAGTTTTGGTAATCGAAACTTGAAACGCGTTGTTTTCGAAATGACGTTTTTCCAATTGCGGACACTTATTCTCTGGATTGGCTTAACCGATTTAAGTAAAATTTGTGTGCTACTTTATTCAAGTATCTTGTGTGGTAATCTACCACAATATAGTATAAAACATTCCCCAAAAATTTGGAAAGCGAAACAAAGTGAAAGAACGCGATTTTTTGAGAGAAAAAAATTTCAACTGCTATTGTTTTTAAAAAAAAATTGTGGAAGATTTTCACGTAAGAAATATTCCTCTTTAAAAGGCGGTTTGGATTTTTTTATTTCAAATTCTTCATTCCTGTGATTATCTGTCCACAGTGGGACGAGGCATTTTTCGAGACATCAACTTTGGCGCCCTCTATAAATTAGTAGGAAAATGAAAAAAAGGAAAAAATTACAAAAAATTGTTTTGTAATCTTCAAAATGTGTTTTGTACCCGGGCAAATTTTACAATTTATATACAATATAACAAAAAATTGAAAGTTTGGCTGTTTTTTAGCATTCTACCTACGGTACTACTCCCTTAACATGTGAATTTTTGGAAGGGAACTATTTTCTTCAAAAATTAAACACACAGTCTACCCATTTTGAAGTTATTCCGTATTGTGTTTTATTTTTATATTTAAAAAATTGAATTTGTATCGGTCATGTTTATTTTAAACTGAAGACACATTCTTGCTGAATTCAGGGAAGAGTTTCCACAGAATTTTAATATTTTCCATAGAGAACTGTTTTTCTCAAAGATGTTGAGAGTTTTTCCTCGAGATAGAACACATATGGTTTCAAAATTGCTTCTTCTTAAATTTTATTGATCCTTTGTGAAATTGAATGAAATTTGTTTCCACAACTCGTCACTTAATTTTGTTGAATTGTTTTGCCAAAAAAATTTTCCGGGCAACATTGCTAAGCGTGCCCCATCATATATCCTTTCGTAATTCACCACCCGACGAACAAAGTATCAACACACATTCATAATGTGTATAATCGACATCAGCTAGTCCACAAATTGTTGCATGTACAGTAATAACAATAATGCGAAATAAATCATCGTTGCGAATAACAATGAACATTAACAATGACAATTTGCAATGTACACAATTTATAATTGCATAGGTGTATTGGCTTGTTTCTTGTCGAATGGTAGATTGTTGTTGCGTGCAGACTAAAAAGCAACTCTTTGCGATCGCGATGCGCAACAGCAAAAAACCAACTACCACCACCAGCATTTTGTTGGTAAGAACGCACGCGGTCAGATAGAACTTGGCGCAGCGCACATATCCAAGAAGTAACAACGATGGATCGCTGCAAGCCATCATCATCATCGGCATCATTGATAACACCAGCCAGCACTGAGCGCATTTTGCAGATGGATCGCGATACGACAAACCATTGTTGGGTCTATGCCGGGCGATGGTTGATTTCAATGAGAGCAATTAAATAGTTTGTTGATGAATAAATCAAAATTGATCTTGCATCGATCGGCGATGTTGTGGTGATATTGGCTTTGGATTCGATTCAGCGGTTTGTGTTGGCTTCATTCATTGCGAGCTTAGAGCAGCTCGACTTCTGATAGCAGCAGCTAGCGACTAGCTAAGTGCTCGACTATTTGTTCAGACCTCGAAGGCTGACGACCGATCAATGGATCGATCGCTCTGGGTTTTGTGCGGTTTCATGATGTCGCTGAAGGATACATGTTGCGGTTGATATTGACTTTGAACTACTAAGTAGTCGCGGCTGGAAAGACTGAATGGGACCAGGGCAAACAAACATGATTGAAAACTCATTTACTTTCTCAACTTATTACTTAGTGGATATTGAGACGATCGGCTCGTGGAAAGTCGAACAATGTGATGAAATTGTTTGACCCACATTCAACCAATTACCAAGATGAAAATTCCATCCATCACGATGAACACCGAGACCATTCGTTCGTTCTTCGTCCAGAAAATATCGTTGGTAAACCTACAATTAACCCACTTCTCAATCACATTACTTACATTCCACTCGCTGATATATTACGTTACAATGATAAATTAATTCGCTACGAATTTCATTATCGCCAAAACGAAAGTACAAGTAACTGCGATCTCCTCGAAATCGGCAGGAAAAACTGAAAATCATGGTCTACAATTTGAATTCTGCGGCAGACGACATGCTGCGCTTTGACCCGCCTTCAATCAAATTCATCGTTTCCACACCCACGGCCCAAGCAACAAAAAGACCCGCCTCACTTTTTATTCCACGGAAGAAAGTGCTGGCCTGCGAAAAAATGACTCCAGCAATATTGATCGCGAAAATGTTTGCTACGAGAAATATTGCAAGTGGTTCGGAGCCATGAAACAAACCGTACATGATCACGTCTGCAGAATGTTAACAATAACAGAGCATAAAGAGTGGCAGCGTTCGAAAGATGTGAAAGTGCTGGAGTGGTGAATCCTCGCAGTTTGCTGGTAACTGCGCTAATGACGCACCGAATCTGCCGCGATACCAGACCCAGCTTTCGATACATGCAACAATCCAGCCATGCAACAATTCGCAGTGCAAAAGCCTGAATGTCAATATAATAAATCTTTTCAGGATGAAGCAGCGATAATGGTGGAACGGATTGAATGAGTGATATTTCCATCTGACGATGATTGAACACCATCTAATTGAGTGATGAAAGTGGTGCTTTGTGGAGGAGGCATTTTTCTTTTATTTAATTGTCTGAATGGACTTTTTCCGGCGTTTCCAACGCAATGGTTGGCAACATACATGCACGAGATATAAATTAGACGGATCGTTTGATAGATTAGCGAGGTGAAAATCTTGGCAATGTTTAATGAATTTAGTGTGCGTTTTTTTTATTGCTGGTATGTGCCTACTGCAATGACCTCTAAACCTTCCGTGTGGATGTGACCTTAATGAAAATACGTTTAGATACGGTGAGGCTACCTTTCAGCTGGGCCAAGATTTCACCAATTAGTAAAAGATATAAAACTGTTTCTGTGCTGATCGATTGGAATTGTGCAGCATGCCAATTGGTTTCTACGGAAGATTGTTTTCGAGACAATTTATTTACGTTAATCGAATTGTTGATAAAATAGATACGATTGTGAAAGTAAAAGATAGATAGATTGATTGAACGAACGTACGAACTCTTCCCGAAGCAATTGTGATTGTTACTTTTTTCTTCGGCAGGGAATTGAGTTGTACTTTCTAACACGATTTTTTGGTAATTTTTTATAAGTTTATTGGAAAGTTACGCTCGAATATCGTTCTAGATTTTTATCGTGCCTGCCGAAATGTCTTCGAGCGTCAAGTTACTTTAAAATATTAACGATCATTGACAATGTATTTCAATCTAGGTTTTATACATTTCATGATAGATTTTAGATATGGATTATTAAATATAGTATTTGGACCATTTTTCAAAGTTTCGTTATTAATTTATTTTATTTGATGGCACAATATTTTCTTAGTTAACTTTTCATGAAATTCGACTTAGAGATTTCTTGATCCCTTTTAAAATCAGAAATCGACAGCTTTCAGTGTTTTATAAAAAGTAGGAAAGACAACATATTAAAAAGAGAAAAAAACTATCACAAAAATACGGTTTAAACGGTTGGAATAAGATGAAACAATTTAATTAGTGATTGTTTAATGACTTTTTTGTTTTTGGCAGAATAATTCCTAAAAGAAATTGAAAAAAATTCATACCATAGTTTCTTCTTGAATAAAATAATACGTAATCATTTTGATAAATCCGTTTTTTTCGTTAACAAAACTTAAATGGTTAAATTCTTCTTCACTTCACAAAATTAATTTTATCGTTTTGCTAGTAAACTGAATTTGACGAGTAACACTAGTATGTATTTTTCTAGATTTTCAGATTGTGTGATAAATTGGGCCATCAATAATCACTTTGATGAACCTACTTTACAGTCCAAATTTTTTTTAAATTTATCTAAAAATCGAAACATTTCTTGGCTTGAAAAATATAAAGAAATTCCCTTTTTTAAGTCTTTCCGCACAATAATTAGCAAAACAATAATTTGTGAATTCATTTGTACAAAAATTATGTTTTTATAAAATTGATTGTGAAGTTGGATTTATTAGATTTTTATAATAGTGAATTTTTAGATTAAAAAAATATACATTGGTTAAAGGCTTTATTTGTTCTTAATTGATTTTCACTGAACTTGTATACTATTTTTAATTTTGTTGTTCTTTGCCTAAGTTTTTCGATGAGTATAGTTTTTTTACTTTAAAAAAAATCATACTTAACCCTCTTTCAGAAAAAACTTCTATGCTGAACAGATTTATTACATAAAATTCTGCAAAATGCTGGACAAATACTGCAACTGAAAACAATACAGTGTTTCGGATTGATGTTAAATATAAGTTTCAGCCCTTACTATTCAGAATTTTTGATAAAGTTTTAACGAATTTAATTGCAAAAATGAGGTCAAAAGTAGAAAAATCCACCATTTTATTTTTGTTTTCGTCGAAAATGTTTAATTCTGCTACGGGCTATAGCCAATCAATCATATTTCAACATGCCATTCGGATTTTTTGTTTCAGATGCTTCAGTGAAGAGTTGTTTTGGATGCCT
Organism: Oxycera nigricornis; assembly: GCA_963942545.1. Classification (NCBI taxonomy): domain Eukaryota; kingdom Metazoa; phylum Arthropoda; class Insecta; order Diptera; family Stratiomyidae; genus Oxycera; species Oxycera nigricornis. The sequence goes on along the minus strand of OZ012661.1, from coordinate 112,708,655 downwards.
CCGCGATAGCCGAAATTTTTAAAGTTCAATAGTTGTTTGTTGATATACAAAAGTTATATATCACTTAAATAATGATTTATGTTTAAAAAAAATTAAATTTCGTCCAGAAGACCCAGACTGCCCCTTTCAGGATTGAATTTTTTTTAAAAAAACTTTTCTGAGCTGTTATGTCTGTGCTGGGAAACTCCTTCGCTAAAACTTTCAAAAGCTGAATTTATTGACTTATATTTTTAGAGTGAACGGGTGTTTAGCTATATGGCTTTCTTCAGGAATGGCCTAGAAACATTTCCGTCAGGATGAAAAGTGTATTGTGTTTTGGCACTTTGAAACAGAATAAAAGAAATGCAACGAAAACCTTGAACATTTTTCTCCGATCGTAGTATATTTAAGATTTTTATACTGTAAAAAAATCTAAGACTGGAGAATAATCTGAATTAAAAAATAATAAACTGAAAGGTTAAATGGTTAGATTTTGAGTTGATCGTCGTTCTTCAAGATCTGTACCATAATGAAGATGACTTTTGTTGTGTCTTGATAAAAATGATGAAAATGACCCCTCTTTTGTACAAATTAGACGCAGAAGAAAAGATAACAAGACTGAATTGCTAATAAAAATATTTTTTTTATGTCTAAATCACTTGAAATTTAAAAGTTACTCGCATATTTAACGATTGAAGTCAATGATATAAAAATTTTGATATGAAAGGTTTTTTTCTAAAATGCTTGTAGTTAAAAAGTCTCCCAGATGCAGAAAGATGGTTAAAAATGAAAAAAATGTAAGCTTAGCCGAGAGTACTTTAAGAATTTAAAAGTCAGTAAAAGAAATGGTATGTTCCCATTCACACAGCTAATCAAAGACAATGAAAACCCCTGATGAATGTTCCAAAGTTCCAGTAAAAAATCGAGAACGGCCAACAGAACTTTTCAAATTTTACAGTTTTCCTAATATTCGGGAAAGAGCAAAATATGGCTACTTCTACTGCATTGGTTGTTACAAAATTGAAGCAGACTATCAGTTCCATTCATGTCAAATAGATTTTCTTAATCAAAATTTAAAAATATTTATGCATGAAAATCATCAACACTTATTTCTTTGTATTTAAAATGACTTGATAAAAAAGTGACTTCATTTTTGTGCAGTTATATAAATTTCTTACAAACTGTTTTTTTTGTGGCAATGTAAGATTTCTCTAGTATTTAATTCACTCTAATCTTCCAGATAGCAATCTTAATTATCATCTAAAAACATTATTTTTGATGTAAACCGACGTACTTATGTTACATACATAACTCAAATCACCTTCAATCTCATTCCTATATTTCAGTTCACATTCAGATACACCGCTCTATTAAACAAAATCAAAAAAAAAATAAGTAACTACAACTCCTATTTTTTTAGTGAGCGATTAAAATCTCAACATGAGATTGCATGGAACGCACAAAAACAAAGTATCTTTTCTCATTGCTGCAAAATTACAGACCGCAGATAAAACTTAAGAAACCATTAGACAATGAATGCATCGTCTCATGATTAACGAATTGAGAAAATAAAAGACAATAAAGATTGCTTTGAAGAACAATCGAAATCTGGTGAAGGAAAATCAACAAAGATACATGATACAAGATATAGATGATGATAGATGAAAAAAGTGCGTTTGGCTATGGCTTGAGATGTATGTATGCAGACGAAAACAGAATTGTGTACACAAGTAATTACGAAGTGATTCGGACTCATTATTTTATCATTTGATGGTTTTATATGTTTCAAAGAGTTTGGTGCGCTTCATGTGTATTTCTGGATGGATTTGAATTACGGCAGGAGCTGTTGGTTCAGTGATGATTCTAAAATTCCTAATTGTACTGTTTGGGAAGACCTACGAATGTTTAATTGTGAGAAAATGGTCTCCAGTTCAAGTCGGTATGCTTGCGTGTAAAATAGAAAATAAATACTATGTTAAATATTTCCGACATGTACATGAAGTGAGTTTTCGCAATTTTTCGACATCCTGAAGAGGTTAGCGATCCAAGTTGACTTTCAATTGTAACAAATTTCTTATAGTAAAGATGTAGCGAGTGCTCGAACATATCGAATGTTAACACCATTTCATTAAACATCTATAATTATTTTAATGTATCATTAAAATAGCAATTTCCTGTTGTGAATCAACCCACCAGGCATCCCAACAACAGCCAAACAATGGCTAATTATTTCCAAATCGGCAATTTAGTCACCGAAATTCGAACAATCCGCGACCTGAAAACATGATATCCCATCAGGCAACCATCTTTGGCCCCATATATTATGTCGATCCGATATCTTATCTTAACAAATGACCAAACTAACTGTTAGACCTCCACATAGGTTCCCGGTTAATTTGATTGGGACGCGGATTGAAATCATGTTCGTGTTGAGTTTGTTCTTCGAATATTCAGTTTGGCTGGGTTTGGGTGTGGGTGTGTGTGTGTGTGTGTCTTCGTCCGTCACAACCCTTTAATTAAATGCATTTTGATATTTGTGTGATCATTTATGTCGGATGATATTTGATAGTGTTGTCGGATATGGGCTCGCATACGAAGAAATTTGGTTGGTTTTCACTCTTTTGCTTGACTTATGTTGATTTTTGTAGACTTGTGGTCGCGATGGTATTTTTTGATGTTTTTTTACAATGTGCCATCGTGGCCACGAACCAAACCATGTCTTTTAAAGTGGACTTTGCAGTGGATTCTGTAAAATAAATTCAATGTGGCGGATGAAAGATGAGTGCATTCTAATGAATTTGCGGAGATTTCAAAACGAATGGACAATATTAAAGTTAATCAAGGTGAATTTGTCAAATGACTGTTGAAAGGTGTAGCGATGTAAGGAAAACTTGAATTCAAAATGTGGTGGATAATTTTTCAATGTGTCTACACATATCATGAAGACAGATATTTCGAATGCAATGGCAAATGGATGCAATAATCTCAAAAATTTGCGTCGGTTTTCACGGAATTCTGGCACTTAATATTCTTCCATGTCTTTGACTGCTGCCATAGTGGATGTATATGTATAATCCAAAGGTTCAGGACTTGATTCTTCAATCGGATGCATTAGGTTACTGATATTTATGGAGAAGTTAGTATATTGCCTACAGTTACCTAGGCACAGATGCATTTCTAGCTATGCTTGCTAAACTAGTACGAATCCATATTTCCTACATTTGATTTTCTACGCCTGAAATGGTATTTGGATCCTTTTTAAGCAAATTTCAATTTTGCATACCAGCTGAAGGATTTTTCTGTTGCATAAATCATTCCTGAGAGTAGTTTGGGTATTTTTCTTTTAAGCGAGGGTATTTTTCTACGATTAGCAGATATAATTGCGCTATTCCATTTAATTAGCCATTTTTTTGGTTCATTCTTTCCTTACATAACTGAATATATACCGACAAACATCATTTTGTTCCCGAAAAAAAAATATTGTGGCAGAGCAAGACCCTCCGCGCGTGGACAATAATTCACGCAAATTCGATCTTTTGTAGGTGAAATTCGCCTTCAAGTGTCTATGACTCGGGTCCATTCCAATATGAAGTTGATTTTCTTAGTTCTCCATCTTTGCGAGGAAGTTAAAACGCATTGTTTTCTCCTTGCTCTTGATTATTGTTGAAATTCTATTAAGGGGGTATACTTTACAAAAAGAAAAAAAAACGATTTTTTACGGATTTCGAAAGAAAAATACATATTTCAGTAATGCTAAGTTAAAATTTTATACCGATCTGAGCATTACATCAATATTTATTTCACGCGCTTTAGACGCGTTTTTCTCGAAACTCCTTTTTTGATACGGCGCCAGTGATTTCTCAAAATCTACTAAACCGATCCTTTGGAAATTTTCACAGCTTATTCCGAATATGTATAGGTATCGTGTGAATATCAAACATCCTAATAATTTATATTTTTTATATTTTTTAAAACCACAAATTAACCAAAAAAATACAATTTTTAGACAACTTTTTTTGAACCGACGCCATTTTGCTTGCTTCTCCAAAAAAAACCTTTTTTATTGGTTCATACGATAGCCAGTAACATAAAAAAACATAATATTTCTGATTTACGTCTTCCAGTTGGAATCAATGGCACCGTTTGGTTTTCATTTTTTTTTGTGTTTTGATGACGTCACTATTGGCCACTTTTTTGGCCTTGTAAAGTAGCTATACTCCTTAAGCATAAACTACCCCGTTTTTTCATATTGCTCTAAATTCTGCAGAGCCCATTTTCCTGCTGTGTCTTCGGAAATATTCTGGAAAGAAGAGATATTGTCATCCAACCCTGGACTTAGTGATGTTGGTTTTAGTTATTTATTTGCTTAAGAATTTTTTTTTGGTATATATATAATTTCTATTCTTCACTCATCATTTTAGTGCCTGGAAAATAGACTTTTTTAGGAGACTAGTGATGATATAGCATTATTTCAGTTAATTTAGTTTGCAATTTATTACGTACATTCTATTCCAGATTTTAACACTTTTTTATCCTGAATATTTTCTACCAATTTAATTGTACGAATTTTCCAAGTTCGGCCAACTAGTTTCTCATCAATATTTTCTAGAAAACATTCATGATCATAGGTACAAATTGAAAACTTTGTTTTTTTTGTTTTGTTTTTCACTGTTTTATGCATTTGAAAAACGAATGTTTTATCATTGATTTCTACGCAAGTTGTCGTGAAGATTGGAACAGCAATTTTTAAGTAGACTCAGACATTTTCAAACTCTCTTTTCCACTTTTTTTTTTATTTTTTTTCAGTTCAACAGTGTCTTCTAGTTTTAGTTGTAATTGTATCTGTTTTTATGAATCGCATTAAATATTCACAGTAGTCAGATTGCTCCAAAACGATATAGATCCAATTCAATTTCGCTGTTTTTAAATCACATAATGAAGCATGCTATGATATAGCAATATTCAGTTCTCACTGCACATTTTTTCATCATTTTATTTTTGAAATCAATTTTTTTTTTCAACATTATATTACCAGCTCAGTTAAAGATCTTTGAGCTATTTCATTTAAATTTGATATGTGTTCATTTTTCGACCCTTCGAAAACATTTCAAATTGACAATTTTATTCAAAAATTGCTCCACATGCTTGCAAATTTTTGAAACCATTATTTATTCATCGATAAAATATTACTCTACAATCTGTTGTCTTTGAAAATTAACGCTTGCTCCCCGAAATTTAAAAAACTTCAAGAAAAAGTGATGATGTTTAAAAATGCTATTTTCTTTGCATTTATTTGTTCTAGTATGTGTTTTTACCCAAAAAAAATGTAGTAAATTATATAATGTACTATTAATTGTTTCTCTCTTCGTTGCAGGTATGCTTGAAAACTGAAATATATTCAAACTCAATAGTAAGTAGGGTTGAAATTGTACTTATCTTGGGCTATTATTGAGTGTCTTTCATTTATATTTGCTTTGCTGAAAATAGTTGGTATTTGTTTTCTATCTCATGATTAAATTTTCAGATTCATGAAATATTTAGTGAGACTTGAGAGAATGATATGTCCCTTGAAAATGTTGAATACAAAACTACAAGGAATTATTGATAAAAGAACATCGAATATAAGTCGTTTAAAAAAAGTTCCTTGCCAATTCGTGAATTGCGGAATCATGAATGATATCTAACATCTAATCGTAATTGAATAAGCTTGTCAATAAATTCAATTACCTTTGAAATTTTACTTCAAAAGTTCAATTTTCCTGAATAACCTGACTCCATCTTTTTTGCAATATTACATAACCCATCAAATCGAACACGAACTCCACCGCTAAACGTTATTCTTTCACATATCCTCGACAAGGTGCAAAGAAATAGTAGTAAAGCCTCATTAAATCATTTTTGTGTCACCGCAAAAGACATGGTATCACACCTACTCCGGATTGGATTGGTGGTGTGGTTGCTGGCTCGGAGGAATACTTTCACATCACATCCAATTATCAGCAGCGTGTGACGGCGAAACTCATACGAGGAACAATGCCCGGCTGACGGCTTTAGACGACGAGACAGGTTGCAGGTTCACCTGGAGGAATTTCATGCTTTGCCACGACATGCGATACAGGTACCTACATACCTACCTTCCTATGGGTTGGCTGCGTTTGGCGTGCCAGCACTTCTTCGGATAGCGTTCTTGTATGTTGCGCTACAAATGACAACGCTATGTGACAAAAAGTCGCGTACTTGCTATGCCACACATTCCTTTTGACGTCATCACGCCACATTAGGGTGGCGGCATTGGAAAATGCGCTCTGCTGAAGGTTCTTTGACGAGCTGAAAGTTTGGATGTGCCAAGATCGGCTTCCGAACAGATTTGGCTAGCTTCGAGCTAATGCTTGCCTCAGAATAAGTGAAGATTCTTATTATTTATGGACACATTGATGGTAACTCAAATTGATGTTCTCAAACTTTAAAAAACATCTAACGTAAGACGCCAGGGTACTGAGTTAAGCAAACAAAAGACCCAATCATGCGAAAACCGCCAAGTGTAAAGCCATCGCAGCCAAAAAGCCCAGTCCAGTTCGACATTTTTGGGAGGAGCAACGCCTCGGCATCAGCCATTGAGCAGCATATAAAACACACAAAATTACCCCAGGTGTGGCAAAAAGCCGGCGTTTTTTGTTGCCGATCGTCGCTTGGTATCCACCTCTTTGGCCACAGCCACTCTACCACTTTTCCCAAGTGGAGAACTCTGCAATGACGATGACGACCACGACGTCAAGCTGCCATCAAAGAATTTCACGTTCGTGTTGCTTTCCAGCCAAACGAGCGTGCCTACCTGAGTGAGAGCATCGGTTGCGCACCTTACCACGGACCCAGGCCAAGAACGTGGTTGCGTCGTCACGCCGTCATCATCATCGTCGCCGCCGCCATACCAGCGTCTCACCTGCGCCGGAAAATCCCACGGCTCCAAGCCCAGAATTTGCTGAAAATTGTTCTGCACACACCTTTCTTCATATTTGCCAAAGTCCAGTCAATGTCCACGCTCGGCTTGGCCCGGCATTTGACGGGCTGTCGATAGTTGGTGCTCACCGAGCGTGGTGGAGGCCACTCTTCATCATTAACTTCTTCTTGCACATGGTGGCTGGGAGTTGTCTTTTTTCGTTGGCCAGCCCAGTTAGCTGGGAAGTCCCGTCTTGAACTTGTTCTTGTTCTTGTTCTTGAAGACGATCATCAGCACAGTCGTCCGATGGCTTCTGTCGTCGACTTCATCATCGTCATTATGATGGTCATCATCAACCATGGCACCAAAGTGATGCATATCAGCTTGGCTACTTTGATCTTGTCTTCAGCTAGTTGAGGTGGCCATGTAGCATTTTGCAGGACTAGGTGTTGTTCATACAGAATGTGGGTGGGATCAAACCACCTAAAATATGTGACATTTTTTTCTCCCAATTCAAAATCCGACGAATGTCCTCCTAAAATCTTCTTTAGAAAAAATGTTTCTATATATTAGTGTCTTGTTTCTCCGACTTCACCTTTGAATGGAAATACCTATACCTTGAATCACCAAAACGCTGAATCCAATTTCTGTGATATTCGACTATTGCAATTACACTCTGAAAGGATAAAACTAAGAATACAAGGCAAGCTTGGAAAATATCCTTAGCACTGAAATTCGTTTATTGTTTATTTTGAGAGTATGTTATAAACTAACGGGCCTAAAAAAGGGGAAAACTTAAAGATACACTCGATTTTATGTGGTATTATAATTATGACTTGAAAATTATCGAAAACCACGAATAAACTTGGGGGAAAAATGAGAGAAGTTCATACAAAATCCAAACAATCATCGTTTTATTTCTTAAGAAAAACTTTAGTCAGAGTTTTCCTGGTAAATTGGTCGATTTTTCATGGTAATTGGTCGATTTTTCCTGGTAATTGATAGATTTTTCCTGGTAATTGGTCGCTAGTTTCTATCTTCGAGCCCAAATTATTTGAAAAGGTTTATTCGCAAAGGATTTTATTAAGGAATGATTAGGTTTGAAATTATCAACTTGCCAATTTGAGCATTGAAATATTTTTCATTCTTTTAGTTTGTAGTAAGCTTAGCAGACAAAATGTTGAACTCACGACACGTGTTATAATAAATTCTAATTTTTCTGCTTTTAATAAAAAAACCATTGCGTATAAAAATATTGCTACGACTACAGGAATATTTCTCAGAAGATGTTTCTTGTGAACTTGACGGTTTTTTGGTCGCTCCCAAATAAATGATCATTTGTTTTTATTCTTCAACTGGTGATGCATTTTTTAATAAAAGGTTTTTCTACTAGAACTGATTCATTTTGGGTTGTCTTCCACTGCTGATCCAGCCTTTTGTGATCTTCAACTAATTGAAAAGTCACCTTGGAACCGAAAATTTGGCTTGTTCCTAAGTAGTAAAAATCATATCTTTTATTGGTAATGGCTTGAAATTTATATAAAAAGCTTATATTTTACAAGTTTCTCACTAATAATACAGTTTCTCTTAAGCAGATAGGCCTCTTGAAAAATGAAAAAATCGATTGTTCCTCAAAAAATGATTCAAAGCAAAAAACTGGACGTTACAAACCTTTGCTTGAATTGAAACTTGCATCTGATCACCAAATCATTGCTAGTATAAAAGAATAATATGTGTTTAAAATTTTGTTTTGTCAGATTATAATATATTTTATATAATTTAATCATATTATTATGCATTTTAAGTGACCTTAACACTTATTTTCGTCTTCGATATGAGCTAGTTTAGTAAATAAATTTGTGGAAGCTTAATAAAAAAGATCAACCTTCAGTGGTTAAATGTAAACAAACTCTTTTTTTCACTTAGCCTAGATGAGGATTGATTGAGTCTGAAAAGGACCATTTCTGAGCCTGAAAATGGTGCTGCCTAAAAACAATTGAAAGATCTTTATCTTGTCTCTCTCAAATAAAATTTCATATCCCAGGAAAATCATCGACGTAAACAAAAAAGTTTTCATAAAGCATTGAATGAGTGCAAAGCAGGAATAAAATTAAGTGAAGAAGAACTTGACGCTAACGCTTGAACTGGGAAAAACATTCAAGAAAAAATTAGCAGGTCCAATGAATCGAAATAATCAAGCCCAGAAGAATTCTTAACATCAAGAAAGAATCAAAAAAAGTTATAAACTTCTCGCCATCTAAAGGAGTTATGACACCAAAAACAAAAGGATATCTGAAGATGTGCGTTTTTTGTTCGAATAGTTCAGCGAATCTCAATAGATTTTAAACTGTGCGAATGAGGAAAATAGCGAAAATGCGGTTGTGATCTTCCATGACGATCTTAGGGTTTTATCCATCAAACGCCACAATACTTGATTAGCGCCGTCTCAAACCAATATACACCTCTTTCCAGTTTATCTATTTCAAATGCATGTAATACACGCTTTCTTCGAGTTAAACGTCCAATTAAAAACAACAATAATAAGTAGCTACTCTTCAAGGCTAGTTAATTGTGAATTGAAGGCGATTTGACCACCCACTGAACATTTTTTTTGCCCACTCGTTCACCATTTGATGACCATCCGGTGTCCACCGATTGGAAAAACGCTTTAATCACAGTCGTGGGAGTATTGTACAGCATTCAACGTGACTACCACGTATCGACCACACATGATTATATTTAATTTCTGGGTAAGAACTTTCAGTGTAATTAGTAAAAACCAAATTGTTAATGCTTTTTAGAACGCGAGAACGATTGAACGCGTGTGTGCTTGGGTGGGTTTTTTTGAAGGTACCAGGATGAATGGTGAAGGACAATTTTATCATCGCTTTCAAAAAATATTTCAAACATTATTAGTTTTCTAGAGATCTCACTTTTGTTTTCATGGTATTATTACATAGAGGATTCTGAGTGTTTAAAAAATGATAAGAGCTATTTCAGTATACCTATTCATCCATATTCCATCTAACAATGCAAGGGTATTTGGAGATAATTGTTATGTCCTTAATTAACATTACAACAAATGTATGTTATTACGAGGACAGTTGATCTCTGAAAATAATTGTAGCTAATAAAATATTCTGGGATGTTTAGAACGGCTTTGAATATATCCTCATTCAAACCACGTATTGGTCCGTCTCAAATTTTTTGCTTTACTTTACGAAAATTGTTACTGAATGCACGTTGTGAATAAACTGGATTGAAAATTTTCACCAGGCTCTTGGAAAAGGTCATTTCAATTTGTTACGAAAATCATTACTTAAAACTTTGGTCCAAAATGTAACAAACACTTCAAATTTAGAGATAAACCATATAACTTCAATTTTCTTTTCGATACAGGTAGAAATTTAGGATGCAGCCAAAATTAACACATTCAGTGAAAAGATTAGAATGCCAGTATACAATCAGAGAGCTAAAATTTCAAGGTTCATTTTTATCTGAGCTAAAATAACATTTACCTATTATTTTAGCTCTATGAGCCTTAAAATTTTAGTTGACCTTCGAGAAAATGATGTCATTTTACAGCACAAAGTCGTATTGGCTAGAAGTGTTATAAAAGCTTATTTTGAGATGGTTTCTGCATGAGTTGTACCATAGCGTGAAACCTAACCTCTGCTGTATTGATGCAAAACATCAGAAAGATTTCTTGTAGATTTGTAAGACACATTTGCTTGGTGTGAACCTGAAAACTGAAAGAGATATAAAACTTGAAATTTTTTTTTAAAAATTAATAACCTACTAACAAAAATAAATAACTTAATGAAATGCCTACCTTGAAATCTACTCAATTCACTTTAATTTTTTAATATATTTCAAATGTGTTGTAAAAATAATTTTAAGAAATGAAAACTCATTTACGGAGTCCTTGATATACTTTAAATCATTTTATTACGTATTCCGAGTGCAAATTAAATACATTAAAATCATGCAGTACAGCTCTTTAAAGTTTATTGAACATTTTCCAAGCAAAATCACGACTTAGTGCATCTTGTATGATGTTGCCAACCACATTGCATATTTTATTTGAAACCTTGAAACCCTTGAAGATTTTTCTTTACTTTGTAACTACATTCCTCAATCATCCAAAAACCACTTTTACTTTTCGCCATTGACCAGACGTTCCAACTCACTTTCGAAGGTTACTTTTTAACAAAATGCTAACCAACCACAACAGCCCATCGTTACAACACTTATGTTTGTTTCAAACCAATTTTTTTTAAACAACTATTCACCTAATATTCCAAAAATACTTTCAATAAATTTTGTTATTCATAAAATTTGAACTTTCCCTCGATCGCACGTTCATTTTGTACGTTGATTTTATTTAATTTTTCTTTTCCCTGAAAATATTATTTAAAATCTTATATGGAGTAGTGTACACATTATCCGAACTTATATCTAGATTTCGACATTCTTAAAAGATCTTCAACGAAAAAGATGCAAGTCATAGAATGTGCTATATTGTAAATGTATGCCAATTGAGACTTGAACACTTGAAGCCTTTCTAGTCTTAAATGGACATGTATTTCAGCCACTTGACCATTATGTTAGTTTTTTTTCCTTTGAAAAGTTTCAAACTTATTACAAACGATTTCTATATTTCAGTTGAGGATTGATGTTGTGTGTATAGAATTTAACCCTTATTGTGGTCAAAATTGCTCTATAAAATATGTGATATATGATAGATTTCTTTGGAAAATGTTGGGAGGATGTTTGAAAAGCAATCGTCAAATCATAAACTGATAAGAAAGTTTAGAGATTTTATTGAAATCTAGATTTATTTTGTATTTTTTCATCATAATGAATGTGCTTGCCTTCAAGTAGAGGCACAGAAAAGTAATATCTTAAACAGAGCGCAAGTTTGGCGTATATCAAACTTATGTACTGAAAATCTAAGCATGAAAATGGGGTTAATTTTCTTTAAACAAATCACAATTCATGCTAGGAAAAGTCCACAGCTCCTTCATTAACACTCAAAAATACAACAGACAACTTTCAGACCACTTGACTTGACTATAACTTGAAAAAAACTGTGTTAAGATGTGTTTACTTTTAGCCTACAGTCTTCTAGACCACATAAAAAAATGACTCAGGTATGCAATTTCATTCACCATTCATATAATATAATTTACACATCCAGTTGAAATGGATAAACCATTGCCACCACACCGGGTTTTAAAAGAAAACCGTTTAACACAACATATGTATAGTTCAGCTTGTATCTATTTTTCTCTCCGTCCATACGGAATGCATCCAATGCGGAAATCTATCCATATGTGATCCTTCAAGATAATGTACATCAAACAAACAATTTATCAACAAAAACAACAAAAATTAAATCTGAAAACAAATCAATTAACAAACCACATTCATTTTCACCATGATTTTCGTCTCTTTTACAGGTAAGTCATGATGCAATCTACAAGAGTATCTTCTGTTGACTTTCACCGATGGAAACGGTTCCTGACGGCGCGAAATATATCTTTAAGTGCATGCCGCGCATAGTTGTGAGTTGAACCAACAAACATATAATCGTGGTATAGGATAAGATGGGATATATCACACACATATGTGCCCCATCGGATGTAAGTAAGTACCAAACACATAATCTGAAAAGCACTTGGGGCGACGAATTGATTTGGTGTGCTGTGAAAAGTTCGCAAGACAATGGACGACGTGAGTAAAAGTGAATTCAGGGACGCATTGGCCATAAGTGAATTATGATTTTCACATGACGATAAGAAATGAAGAATTGCACGAGTATGAGTGATGGTTCGAAGGATAAAACAGTTCCTTTCATGCATCTAAAACGATGGCCATGTAAACTTAGCTTAAGTGTTGCGTGGATTGAAAATCTAACAAAAACACGTAAGATTTTTATGGGTCTTTTGTAACGACTTCCAAACAACCAATTTCGCTCATTATCACTGTGAAAACTCCCTGACTATCGAAGATAATAGATTTTCCGGATAGGTTTTCGTGCTGGCATTTTTACTTCCTTATGGCAGCGAAGGTATTAAACCGATCAGGTGCCAATTATATGCTCGTTAAATTGGCATCCTGAACTATGGCCATTGGATGCATGAAATATCATCGCGTTTATAAAAACTATTCTATTGCTGGCTTTATGCTGAATAGATAGATCAACAGTAGCCATTCGTTAGTTGTTCGAGGTGAAAAATGAATATCTACACCTTCTGAACCATTATTCTGTCTATGGACGCATCAAAAGCAAACGTTGTCCCTATTAAAAATGAGGAAAAGTCCAAATTTTAACTTCAAGTGATAGTTTCAATACAAACTATCAGTGCCTTTTGAATTGTTAAATAATTGAAATAAATTAAATGTAACAAATGCCATTAATGTCATTAAATTTTTTAGAGATGTTGTACACTTTTGACCCGTAGAAATTTCGAACCGAATTTCGTTTAGAAATTCAAAAAGAAAAAAATTATATAGAATTTTTCTGAATTTTCAACTAGTGTTTCATTAAGGGGATAGCCTAGTGCTGAGTCCAAAAAAATGGATGTTTTTTAAATTGATGCGCAAAAAAAAGGCAAAGAGGCATTGACTTGAAACTTTGTATAATTGTTCAATCAATCTGAAAATCCTGGATGTTATAAAATGCCTTCCTTCTCCGCGAAAACCTGTTCTTCTGTTAACTTGATCTTTTTTTGGCAATACGGCCTTCTTTGGAAGCGCCGATCCATTTTTTTTTGCGTTGAATAACCGCTCGCGATCGTACTCCGATGTGAAATCCCGAGCACCACTAACAGAATAAGGTATGCGACCTCTTTATGTTGTAATATTTTTTTTGTTATATCCAAATATATATACACACCTCATTTTACTTCGCAGATGTTCAAGCGCATCCAGGCCACTTACGAGTCGTAATTATAGCAAGAAGTGGGGGAGCGTAAAATCACTGTATATTGAAAACGAATATAAATTTTGACTTGAAATTTTTTACAGGCATTTTCCAATATTATAGCTATTCAATTATTTTAAAAAAAATTGGAAATTTTTTTTTAACACTAGACTACCCCCTTAAGAGGTTACATAGGTCTTGAAAGAAAGAAAAAACAAATTCTTCAAAAAATTGTATTCAAAAAACCAAAAATCTATTTTAGTTAAAATTTAAACACATAAAAGTTTAGCATTTCAAGAAGTGTTAAAAAAAATTTCAACTAAAAATATTGAAGATTGTCAATTTTCATGCAATTTTCCTCGTCCAACCTTTTTTTCGGTAGGCAAAATATTTCGGTGCAGGTCCATCTCAAATCAAAAATTCATAAATTTTCTGACGATTTATTGTTTGGCTCGTGCTTGAATCAAGGAATTGAAGAAAATGAAATTTGGAAGTTTTGAAATGGATTTGAATGAATTTTCGTCTCAATTTTTTTAGTATTTTTCCGATTCGCATCGTTTTTAAAATAATTCATCCCTTCGTTCAAACACGAGCCAATACTATAGAGAGAAACTGTGCAAAGTTTCAGCAAAATCAGTCGATTCGTTCTCGAGAAATTGTGCCTACCGCAAGGAAAAACAAAGTTTGGAGAAAAACGCGTTTAAAGTTTTTTTTACGGCGATTTAATGAATTAAAGTTAGTCAATTCCAGGTCCATACAGTAATTCGTTTCCTTCATTCACGATATTCAGAGCATCCTTTTGATGTTGTGATGTTTGATGAAACAGAAAGGAGCTGATTTTACGCGGTAGAACCGCGCTGCAAGCACATAATACGCACTGTAAGGCAGAGCACGCATACCGACCACGTGGTATTCAAACCTCTATAACTCCGATAATATTGATCAAATTTACTTCAAATTTGATGTACATAAATACTCTTGAAGTACTACACTTTTATATGAATTGAAAAATTTAACGAATTTTTTGAAAATACAAGACCTTTGTAACCCCTTAAATCGATTGCATGATTACAATAAAACAAATCTTTGAGACCCTTTCAAAATGTTTCAATTTAAAATGCTGGCAGTTCAAATCTTTATCTATACAGTTCCAGGCCATAATAAATTTACGCAAATTAGGACGCCTCCAATGCGCGTTTTCATTTCATGTACCTTTAGAAAATATTTGCCAATCTTGATAATTTTCGTGAACTAACTTTCAATTCCAATAAAACCAAATCATCTTAACAAACACCTTTAGAAGACATATGCGTGATTTACGGATTTGTGGACCGTATGTGAACTGGTTGAACTTTACCACGTTGCAGGTTGTATTCAATTTATGTCGTACGTACGTTTTGCAATTTTCCACATTTGTATATTTTCTTATCGGCTTCAGTGCGCATAGCAACATGACAACTGAAATGTTGGGAAAGTCAAGTTAAATATATTTTGTCAGAGACATTCTCACCAAAGACAATTTATTTGAATTGTTGAATAGTTTTGTTTGAAGTTAAATCTAATAAATTATTTGTGATTTTTTTCACGTAGGAAAGTTCATAGGCAGTTTATCAGCTGGATAAGTAATTTGATTCCCGGTCATTTTCTCGGCTTTCCCCAAATAATGTTTATGGCTATATTCATATCTAATGCAAACAAAAACAATCCGCGAGGTGCGACCCTTGAGGTCCACACGGTCAACTTCCCAGTAATATCTACATAAACATCAACAACATTACAACAATGAGAGGTATTCATAGCAGTAACAGGAATGAGTTAATATGAATCATATCGTCTACGGGAGGGTCCATTGATTACGTAAGGTTTTTGGTCGATGAGGACAGATTGAATATTCACGCGGATCAATCGGTGGGGGCCTATTTGGTCTTGAAAATTTTTGTTGGTTTTAATAATTTAAGCATTTTTTTTTAAATAAAAGACTATAAAAACTATGTAAAATCTGCTCAAATTATGCAAATACCTTAAAACTTTGATTGAATTTACAACAATTTTTTAGAATAAAAAAATAAAGTAAAAGCATTCGTATGAACCCTCTTTAAATGGTAACTTTGAATGATTTTTTATTTTTCATTTATTTTTTTTTATAATCAAGGAAGAAAATTTTGCCGGTTTCTCTTCAAAACCTGATACGAATGTATACATTTTATAAACATTTATTACTGTGCTGTGCAAATCAGGTTAAAAAATATTTTTTATGAAAAAAACTATAATTTTTTGCATTTTCTTCTATTAAATTAAAAAAAAGCTGAAACGAGTTTTTATAATGTATAAACTTCACAAAGATACTAATACACGTCAACTGACACCTTAATGATGCAAATATTATATCTGGTTCGTGAGATATAGAGAATGATAAAAATGACCTTGAAAATCATGATGACTTTTAATAGTTTTTTATATTTAATTGAATTTTTTACGAAATCATGACAAAAAAAATGTTTTGATGTTGTTTTTACAAACATTGTTTGGAGTATATAAATTCTATAAACATTGTCTACTTATTCACGCAAATCAGGTTAAAAATTTATTGTTTATGAAAAAAACCCTAATTTTTTGCACTTTTTTTTCTTAAATTAAAAAACGGCTACAACGATTTTTTTAAAAATTTGATAGATTCACACAAATGTTGATACGCGTCGATTGACACCTCTATGATGCAAATCGTATGTTTGGTTGGCGAGATATAACGCATGACAGAAATGACCTTCAAAGGGTCAAAACAGCAAACCCCCCCCCAACCGAAGTATCCCAAAAACTAATCAGCTCTTAAAATTGCAAAGACGCTTCGATTGACACCTCAACGAAGTTGATACGACTTTGTTTACGTGAGTTATGCTCGTAGAAAAAAGTGTCCACGAACGTACGTACGTACGTACGTACGTACGTACACACACACACACACATACATCTCCCTTTCTAAAAACACTTTATATATACTCTATAGACCTCAAAACGTAAAGAAATGTTGAAAATTTCAATTTCGATTTTCGAGGCGATTACAAGAACTTCCCATATACTGGGAAGTTAAAAAACAATTTACTTTGTGTACACATAAGCTTTCTATGCTTGTTAAATTACTTGTGTTTTTTATTAATAAAATTACGACTGTACAAGTAGAAATGGACGTAAATCTTATAAATGGAAGAAGATTGGATATCAGCGGGTATTTATATTACAAATCATGCGACAGAAACGGGAAAACGTATTGGGATTGTAAAAATGTTAGAGATAAGCAATGTTTAGAGAAAGCAGGCTTTTCAAATAATCATCGCGGTCAGATAATAGTGGAAAAAGAGCAAGATCAATCCGTTCATATGCATCCTACAAATCGAGAGGAAATTAAAGCCGTAGTAAATAGAAATTCTATAAAAAATGCGGCTGAAAATAATCCGGCCAGACCACCGTCTGCAATTCTTCGAGGTATTATAATATTATTTTTATTTATTATAACATTGTAATATAATTATCATCAATGGAATTTGTCAAAGATGAATTGGTAAGAGTATCGGAAAGAACTCTGAACTATCTCCCGGAGCGTGAAAATTTGAAGAAAGCAATCCATCGCAAAAGGAGGAAAAATACTCCGAGTAACCCAAAGACTTTAAACGGTCTGGATGATATGCCGGAATCATTTAAGGAAACTGTGAGTGGCGATAAATTTTTGATCTACGACTCTCGAGTTGGCTCCGAAAGAGTCTTAGTCTTCGCGACTAAAAGAAATTTGAAAATTCTAAGCGTCAGTATCATGTAGTTCGGCGATGGAACCTTCAACGTAATTATTACTGCTATATACATGCACATGATAAATTTTTAACTATCAACCGATCCATGACCTCGCAGGTCGCTTGTAACATTTTTACCCGGTTTTTTTCCGTATTGTGTCTGGTGAATCTACGCGAAAGCCATGCAGACTCTAAGTATGTTCATATGTCTGCCAATAACATACGCTCTTCTTTTTTCGAAAGAAGAGAATCAGTTTAAAGCCATCTTGCAAGCTTTCAAAGATGCTGCAGCACAGTTGAGAATTCGAAATTTCATGGCTTGATCAATAATGTCCGACTTTGAACTAGGACTAATTAATGCAGTGAAAGAAGTTTATCCAGAGCCAGACTTTCGTTTATGCTTCTTTCATGTGAAGCAAATTCTGTTCTGTCCCGATGATAGTTCTGTTAGAGACAACGCAACCAAGGTAGTAGCTGTAGCCTACGTCCCCACACGAAATGTTGTTCGTGCCTTTAGGAAATTGAAAACTGAAGCTCCTGCAGCATTACAACAGTTTATAACTTATTTTGAAAAAACGAATGTTTCTGGAAAGCCTGGTGCCGGACGGCGACGAGCTGTACCTCCGCGATATCCTCCGGAGTAGTGGAATCTGTATGAAGCTGTTAGGATACATGAGCCAACCACGAACAATGCAAGTGAGAGCTGGCATAACCCATTTATATCGCTGGTGGCCAAAAATTATCCTGATATGTACTCCTTATTAAGAGAATTTCAGAAGGATCAAGGCGACACCGAGTTCAGCCTGATTGAGCTGACAACTCTGCGCAGAATAAAAGCTGGCCTAAAAATGAAATGGGTGCAAATGCAGCCCAGATTGAAAGCTTTAGTGGAGTCGTATTAAGTGTATTATTTGCCGCAAGTATTGGAACACCTAAGAATCATTGGCGACAATATTTCATTGTATTAATGTAAATGAATACGGAAATAGATAATAAATAAAAATTTGGCGGTTGTACTTTCGGGGAAATGTTCATCGGATAGTTTTTCATTCGGGAAAATGGTCATCGGGGAATCGGAGTCAGAGAAATGGGCGAGAACGAAGTAATTGGACTTATGGTTTGACTTTGCTTGTAGAATTTCATTGAAACTGCAGTCATTTGCATAAAAAGATGATTCAATTTAAGATCAAATAGCACAGTTTCTAAGTGCCCTTTGATTGGCGTCCATAATATATTGGCAATTTTTGGCTCTAATCATGTGAGCATTTTACGAAATGGGACAATATTCGAGGCTGCACCATCAAAATTGAAATGAAAATGCTCCTAGACTTCTTGCATAGAAACCGCCAACTAATGTTCAAAAAATACTCTTTTCATTGTAATTTTCTTAATGATCCTTTTGTCGATCACTGCAACAGCTATAGCTGTTACTATGTCCAAACAACCATCTTACATCGAGATTAGCCGTGACAATAAAAGATGCTGGCACTGAAACCTGATCTCGTGACAACCACAACGGCTAGTTAAGAAACACCATGGTGAACTAAACGTGTCGTAAAATCACTCGTGAAGTACATACGTATTGCACTGGTCAGCAATAAATTACGTTGCATAGTTACTGTTGCGGCCGGTGGCCACCTACATACTATCTCAATTAGACATGTGAGACCAATTAACATTGAATGAGTGCAACCTGGTGCCTGGACTGGTGGTAAGGTGGCGACAACACCAGCAAAAGATGATTAACTGAACTGTTGTCTTGCTGGATAAGATATTTTTTTGGTGGAACGTCCTGGTTGGTATTTTGATGAAATCCCAAAAAATGGGCATTGTTGATATTTTACGGTCAAGGAGTGCAAGGAGTAGAATATACTCTATCTTATCCACTGTAAAATTTAACTGCCCATGTGATAGTAACTTCATCTTACCATCAGACACATAGAATTCCATCGTAGAAAATTCTACGACACAAAACATTAAACGAAGCAACAACTGCAATAAAACCAGCGGAAAATTTTGAAATCGACTTGACCAAGTGCAAACAAGCTCGACTGAAGAAAATTAAGAAAATCCAAAAAAGAAATGGAAAACGCAATGTTCACGCTACATACACCTTAGAGATTTATTAGCCGATGCTCATTACCGGATAGGCGCCAATCTCAATTGCGTTCCAATTCAAAGTGGACGTGAACGGCCGCGTGTCTCGGCAAAAGAGATCCATGGCCCCTTTAAGACGAAGAATAAATAATATGAGGAAAAAAATCCAATCTGTATTGCAGAAGCAATGAATCGAATCCGAAATGGGAAATGAATGATTACCACAAAACCCACTATGGCAGCCTTGTAATAGGCAAGAGTTGCTGTAGCTGCTGTTAATGCTGGTACTGGTGCTGCTTCGGTTGATGCAAGTGAGAATATGATAATTCAAAAACCGCAATAATATGTGACGATACCTTGCACCAATGCATCCAAGCGATTGGCAGTAGTTTAGGAGGGAAACTATAACTCTACAATTATCCTAACTGATTTTCAGCTGTGAAAGATTTTGTGTAGGTTTTTACGTTGGACGTTTACCACGGGAATTGGTTTTTAACGGTGTAACTAGGCATGCGTGTAGCCCCAGAAAGTTAGAGGTTACTCGCCTAAGTCTTTCGATTTGAACAGTGAATAATTCTAGTATATGAATCGAACTTGATGACAGTCATTGAAGATTAAGGATGCCAACTACTAAAATGAAATCAGGTGCTACTTTTCAAACTTTTATACTTGAACATTTACAAACGAAACCTTTTATCGAAAAATTTGGATGTATGTAGTATCAAAAACAGAGCAGATTATGTGATTGAAACGATCAGAAGTAAGCAAACAAAATGTCAATGTTCATATGCACCTAAAACAAAAGGGAAAACTAAAATTCAACGAATTCCTGTCGACAGATTGGAGGATTCAATCTGAAATCAAATCTGCTTCCTTTAATTGTGGACAATCGATCCATATTTATCTTTGTATACGCTCTGCGCGTCATTCAACCAAGTTAAATCAGTTTGTTCCAAAGAGCGTATTAACATTTTCATGCCTATTTTAGTCCAGAAAAAAATCTATACACAACAATTCTCCTGTACAATGTACCATGCAATCCAACTAGTTTGTATACGTGCAACACTCACGATCGACATCAATGATTTGCGAATTTTATTTAGGTATGGTTGCAGCCCAATCATAAACATACATACATACATTTATAGACTCGTACATAAGTTAAATGTATCTTTAGACTGCAAAACAAAACGACCAACAACCAAACGAACCGAGCAAACAACCATTCGCATCAACCAACCATCCGACCAACCACTGATGGAAAACAAAATGAAATAAATACCCAACAAAATGATCGTATAAAATATGAAGAAGGAAAATTTGCAGAACAATAAATCATTAAGATACACATGCACGATGATGTATTTTACTGCGAAAATTTTTATCTTTCATTTAACAGCTATAAAATAGTTGATTTTCAATGCTATACTGTACAAATATCATGCCAATGTGTACATGTGAAGATATGTATTGAAAATATAGTAATTTCATCTTTGCAAGAATGTGGCGGGTAAATTGAAAATGAAGTAAAAAATATATTCTTCTTCATAAGATACATAACACTACTTGAGGTGGATTAGATAAGAAATGAGTTAAGAAAAACACGATAAGGTTTTGAAGTAGTTTATATAGCTGCCGTTTCAACTTATGTTTGAACTGCAAACGGAGCATCTATATGGTCGATCAGTATACAAAACTCCTATTAGTAGAAAACTGTTCACTCCTAGAAAGGAATAAAAAATCAGCAACAATCAAAATTCGTTTGGAAGAGGTGGAGATTAAAACCCAAAATTGTATCATGGCTCTATACAGCGATAGTGGAACCAATCCTTCCGTATGGCGCAGTTATTTGGTGGCCTGCTATGGCGAAAACATCAAACGTAAACCTGCTAAACAAGGTCAGAAGAATTGCAGCCATTGCAATCACCGGGACTCTACCGAATAACCCGACGAAGCCTTATTTAAGCTATCGACATTCGACCGAGCTACTTACGAGACTGCAGGCCAAGTGCTCTGCGGTTCGGTTGAAAGCTCTACGACTCTGGCATTAGGGGAACATTGGTCGCTCCACAATACTACGGAGGGATGGACCAATGCAAGGGAAAGTAGACCTCGCTACTTCGATTCTTTGCTTTCACCATGGTTTTAGGTCAGTCATCCCAAATAGGGAGGACTGGACAATAGAAAGAGGTGTGGTACAGGAATCGATCGACATCTATACTGATGGTTCCAAAATGGATGGAAGAGTTGGCTGTGGCATGTTTTCAGAACAGCTGGACTTGAAACTATCCTTAAGATTACCAAATTACTGCAGTGGTCTTTCAGGTAGAGGTCATTGCGATATACAAGGCAGTAGACTGACTGAGAAATCAAAAAAATTCCGTAAGAAATTTACACATCTTTTCTGAGAGTCAAGCTGCTATCCGATCATTATTCTGCATGCATACCTCATCCAATATTTCAATGGAATGTGGCTCACAACTGAACGTGATATCGCTTCACTGCGAAGTGATTCTTTGCTGGGTACCGGGGCATAGTGATATACCGGAAAACTGCGAAGCAGATGCCCTAGCAAGAGCTGGCACTGAGCTGCAGAAGTATACTGTTATCCTCGAAGTCGGCCAACCTGTACCCTCCATAAATCTAGGATTCAAGCAGTACTACGTGGAGGCTGCGAATAGGATCGTGCTTCTTGAAGAAACCTGTAACACAACAAGGCAAACTTGGCAAGCACTGAGCTCCAGACGCACCAAGCAGCTCTTCAACACATGAAACTTTGAGTTCTATCGTTTCCGTACTGACGGGACACTGTCTGATCGGCAGACACGCAGAAAGGTTGGGTGTCCCTTTCAATGATTTCTGCCGAAGTTGCAGATCAGAGAGTGAGGAAGAAACCATTCAACATTTTCTGCACAAATGCCCAGCACTGTCCAAGGAGTGCATGCGTACCTTGGGCTCACCTAAGACTCCAAGACCAAGACAACCTCACGGGGGTAGCTGGTTTAGACATAAGCTAAATAACCGGCTTCAAACAAAAATCTGGATAGTACTTCCCAGGTTCTTGTGGCGCCCCAATCTTCTGTGGTACCACAATGGGCCTATCGTGGCCTAAGTGAGCCACTTTTGGATAAGTAGGGATGCCACTTTTACCAACCAACCAACATTCGTGTTGATAAATGTTAAAGAACTACTGCCACTCAGCCATAAGTGTATCGACGCAAATTTTCTAAAGATCTTTTGCATCGATTTAGTATACTTCAAACTTCTGAAAATGATCAGCTTGTCCATTCTAATCTCGTCACTCTGCAGACACGCAGACTTTACCTTATCGAGTGTTATTTTTCAAGATTTTTTTGCGTATCCTAAACACTTCCCTTTGAAGCAAACTTCACTTTCGGTACTCCTCATCCCAGCAAATATCTTACGCTGTTTGCCGCCTCTAGTACAGCATCAAACTTTCATTTCCACCTTGTTCTCATCTCTAAGCAACGAACTCATGATGCCTTGCAGTTTGATCCTGCGGGGCACTCCTCAATTTCTTGTTAAAATAAAATTACAATTTGTGGTATTACTCTGTGAGCAATTTGGTTTTCATATTACAATAGTAGAATGGATTAAATTCAAATCTGTATACTTTTTGCTAAACTATGAAGGGAAACAATTTCGCAAAAATCTAGCCAAAACTTTTTCGCCAATTGAATGCCGAAAGAAAATTTACAATTTCTTTGAGAATATGGAATTGTGGTGGTACCGCTGTAATTGACGTTGAAAAAATAATTTTGGTTTGCAAAAATCATCAGCGAATTGAAAAATGATCGTCTCACAACAGCACTTACCATTCTTTTTCATATTCTTAACCTTTCCCAAAACCTCTCATATAATTCATCCAAATTAGACTGGTCGCTCTTTATAGTCGCAAAACTGTAATCCAAGTCATTACACAACATGCAATTAAAACCTAAAAAATTATTCTGATTAGAATAGAAGCCAATTTTCTCTAATGAAGGTCACATTGTCGGTAGCAGACACTTGAAACCCTCCTCAAATCAAATTATCTTATCTTCATTTCATGTCTGTACCTATGCATGCTACATACAAACCTCATTCTGCTCCTCTCCGCACAAGACAAGTCCCTAGTTCAATCAACTCACATTCCTAGAAAGCCGGGGTAATTTCAATTTTTACATCCAGTACCTTTATTTAATCGCTCTGTAATTTTACATTGCTTTCGTAACAGTGCTTGCTGCTCGTCCAAGACCCCCATCTTCCCAGCTGGCTCCCACGTCTTCACCTCAACACCGCTTGGTGCAAAAGACGCAACAGAACAACAACCATTTCGAGGCAACTCAGCAACAACAAAAAAATGTAGAAGATTTCAAAACCAAAATTCCAAGAAAATAGTGTAATACCTGCCAAACTCATCGAAGGTTTTTTTTATCATCAAATTAAAATTCTTATCTTGATTTAAACTTGGTCAATGATGCCATTAAAACTCAAGCACTAACCATTTCGAACAGAATCTTCACATTAAGCAGATGACGATCGTGATGATGGCTTGGATGATTTTTGTGAGCACTTAAGGAACAACGAAATCGGAAATTAAATGTATAGTCTCCGCAGGGAAAATTTGGGAAAAGATGGCCCATGTGTGTATGTTCTTTTTTTGCTGTTGTTGTTCTACGCCGTGTAAGCCTTAGTTGATCTGTTGTGCTCACTAACCAAAAAGCCATATGGGTATGGGAATAGATATCGCCACTTTGTAGTTTTTTCGAAGAATAGGGCAGAGGAGGAAACATTTGTAGTTAAGATCTAGAATTAAATCAAGTTTTTCAAATGTTAAGAGACTCTTTCAGATCGGATCTATAGTGCAGCTCATATGGTGGGCAACGTTTGTATATGTAGTGTGTTAGCTAACGCTAGCCAGTTGTCATGGATAATTTTTCAAATACGTGTCCGAAACGCAACGGGAGATAGTCAAATGATGTGTCCAAGATACTTTTGAACGATACTCATATTTGTGGTGGGCTTGGGCAATCAGTCAACGATGCATGCTACTTCAAATGCAAACTAACTAAGTTGCGTGGATTCCTTGGAGATTTATTGGATTTTTCAACACATACTGACGCGCTACACAATTTTCAATATTTGTCGTTCATATCTTGAACAAGCGACAAATTTCAGGGAGAGAGCGAGAAATCATGTCTAGATTTCTTAGTAAGCACGCATATACCTTGTATAGTAGATTCATCGGCCTTCAGTTTGTTATCTTTAATTCCAGATTTTCTTGGCAATGATCTTTCTATTATTTTCTGTCTGAAAAGATAGATGATCTTTAATGGGGCAATGCATTTTCTGTATTCTGATCAGAAACCGAAACTTGGGACTGTTACCGGTAGTAAATGAAATTAGAAATGGAAGCAAGACGTTGAGCAATAATTTTTCATTCTGACAAATCATAAATAATGTGAATCGGTACGAAGATTAAACTCTTTGCGAGTATGAAAATGGTAGAACGAAGGTAGAAACAAGGAACAAAAATTAGGGAGCATGCATTCAAGACATTTGCTCTGAAACCCTACGAATACTAAATGGATTCTGTAAGATCACGCCAGTAAAATCTTACGGCTGGGCTGGTAAATGTAGATTCCAGATCAACTAGGAAAAATTTGCCATACATATTTTTTTTTTTTTAGGAGACATTCCTTTGAGTCTATGGGCATGAACATGATGAAAATACCTCGAAACAAACCATCTAAATATTTCATATTGTACATTGATATAAAATTGAGTGGTGAAAGCGTTATGAAAAAAAGGCCGCATTAATTTGTGGTTCAGAGATTTGTACTGGCTTCATCATAAGAGATCGGTTTCCAAGCTAATTCTTACAATAAATAAATCAATGAAGTTATAAAAGACAAAAGATTTATTTGATCTTTACATGGACGTTCTCAAAGTATACTTCAACGCTCGTACGTTTTCCTAATCATTACATACTATTCTGCGTCAATACTTGAGTTGTTGACGGAAACATTACATACTAAATGTAAATATTTACCTTTCAATAATTCTGTAATTGCATAAACCGTGTTGATGACATCTGGATGTAGATTACCCAGAAAAATACTATTAGTGAAAAACGAAAACATCTGAAACTCACGACTCTACAAATGCGTACAGAAAACTAAACTAAAATGTTCAAATAACAATTACCAATTTTAATCAGCCCACCATAATCCAACAACTCTCCAAACAAGTCAAACCTCTTACACAACCATCATTGATACCATCATAAAATCGCACTTAAGTACTTATAATTATTTTCGCATAGATTTATACATATTAAATACGCGAACCACCATTCAATGGACTTTAAATGTGAATTTCAAACAATAAATTCACATATTTATTGTTTTAATGTGGATTCCAGTGTATGCAGTTCGCTAAATTAAATATGAATTTTTCGTTAGAGCCAAAAACCTGTTGCCGTTAATTTTCCAAAGATTTAAATGTAGTTTAAACGAATATTATCGGCAAGAAGAAATGGTAGAAGATGCTTGTGAAGCATGTTAAACCCATAAGAATATCATCCTTATGAGAGAACATCGATTTTCAAATTGTTTTAACGAAAGATCGGTACATAATATGGTAATTAAACGGGAAAGGAGGAGGGCTTGGGATGAAAAGTTATATAGGTATCAATGGGACTTGTTATTGTGAAAAGTACTCAGATATATCAGATGTGTTTGAATTGATGCAATTAGTAAATGGCCAGTGATAATTATATGTTAACGATCTTTAATCTGAACTGATAACACCATTTTGTAAACATTAGAAACATGAGCAGGTGTCGGTTGAGGAAATTCTTTGAGTTGAATCAGCAGGAATAAAGTACGATGTTGGCTTATATTGTCATCTAAAGCTTACTTTTGGTCACCTTTGATCAGCAGAAAACACAATTCATATCAATTTTGATCACGTATTATATGCAAATAGTTTTCTTAAAGCTTTTATTCGTATCAACAACGATATTAAAACCTTTTATTCTATATGCTCTTAAACATTGCAAAAATATATTAATTCATCAAACATTTTGATGATCATCGATTTGATTATTAACTTTTATTACTACAAATCCTCACTTTTGCTTCACTTCTGACGCTGTTACACCAAAACTTTAAATTATCTCACCTCACCGTTCCGAAATGTCATCATTTATAAGTTTCTTTTGAAATTGTAGCAAAAATTCAACACTTGTGACCAGTTTATGAACATCTTCTAATTATTTTGCAATCGTCTCCTTGAAAAAGCCGTGTTGCTAGTATAGTTTCCATCTCAATCAAAAACATTGAGCTGTGAACTTCGATATCAGATTTTTAACACTAGTCGCAGCCCACGCTGGGCGCTATTTTGAAATTACTGTATTTTGAAGAAAACAATCATTATTATTGTAAAATATTGCATTAACATTACTTTGTAGCTAAAAAATCAAGAACTGAAGATAGAAAACACAAAGAGTAAGCATCAGAGTTCATTTCGAGCTAAGTATAAGCCTTTTTAAACGAAATCACAGTATTGTCGAAAGAGATATAGTATTTATTGTTTTGTTGACTGTTAAATATGTAAAAAATTTGGCTTAGTATTGTTTGTACTTAATTTTGAAGCTTTTTTATATGAATTCACTATTTTTTACATCAAATTAATTGGATTTTTCGTCTTTTTTTCAAATATATTTAATTTTTACTGAACTTATGAAATTTTTCTACATTGTTTCACGAAAAATTTCTCTTTTGTGGGTCTAATAAATTATGAGTATGAATAATGTAAAATTTGATTTTAATCCTATTTTTGGAATGGAAAATCAACTTTATGAAACAAATACCCCCGATTGTAATGAATTTCATCGAACATAACCTGCAAGCCACTACCACTCATCTATCACTTTCCAAAATGATCATTCATCGCAAAGTGAAATGAAATTTCAAACATTATAAGTCAGCGTGAACATTAAAACAAACATGACAAACGAACATGTTTAGTCTTAACACGCTAATAAACAATCGCTTACATAAACTTACACTTTTCCACTCTTCGCCGAAAATCAAATTAAGTTGCACTTAAAAACATTGCTACTCTTAAATAAGCGTCCGTGAAAACATTTAAATTTTAGACAACCCAATCAATTTGCCTCATTAAAGTAATCTTAATTGTGCAATGCTTAAAACAAAAATCAATTTTTGCAGTCATTCGTTTCGCTACAGTCAAAAATTATTTCGATTTCTTCCGACTACTTACGTAGGCTCATTAATTAATCAAGATTATTTTTAGCAATAATTCCAGCAGCTCTCTGGCGATTTCCAATTTGAAATCGTTATGCGCATGCTATAGGCAGCGGCCTAAAAAGTTTAGTTGGTAATTATGCTTCATCAGCTTGAGGCTTCAGAATGTGAGAAGTTTTTTTTGTTGGTTCGACCCAATATCAATTAACAAAGGACCATCTCATATACGTGTTACACCGCTAATTCGCTTCACTCTAAACATGAAAATATCCCACACAGAATACTAATCATAATTCGATTTTCAATTACACCACACACATACAACCTTTACCGCCGATGATCGATTGAATGTTAACAAATTGATTGCGAACATAGTCCAAAAAAAATTCTGTCAGTCAACCTGGGCAGAAATTCGGTAAAAGGCTGAAGCAATTGGCCCGAACTGGCCAATGAAAAGGGAAAAGATATTCATTTGGGGGGGGGGGGGGAAGCAACAACTCTATAAATAGAAAAACAACAATGTAAAAACTATTGGTGAATAATCGAAAGTTTTTAAAATGATCCGGACAAGACAGCTTGGCGAGAAAAAAAACCGTCCGAAATTTTGACAGGCACTTGCTCAAGGTACCAAGTCCTATTTATCTGTTGCAAGTATCTAAAGACTATCTATCATCAGATGTGGTTTTTTTCGCCCGTTACAAAATCATATGCCATTTGAATTGTATCTGTTTGGAAGGTGCAACTTTCAGTGCGTTTGCCATAGCGGGAGCGGGAGCGGGAGTCATATGTACTTGACTAGGTAAAACCTAGTGACCAAAATCATTTTTTTTTAGTTTCCAACTTGACCGGAAGATTTATCTGATTAGTTCAGCGTAGCAACATTTTTGATTCAGCCATCTGAAAAGGCTAGACTTGATAAAGATTGAATAGATTGCATAGATGCATTGTTAGACAGCTCAAAGGTCATGATTGATTTTGTATTTGCATTTATGATGATATTTGGTAATTTTTGCATTGAATGTAGCATTAATTGTGAGATGATCGTGATGCATGAATTGAATGGACCTTGAGGTAACAGGTTTTCAATTTTCATAAATGTGTTATGTCATGCGAAAGTTTTTTGAAACGGTATTCAATGTGAATATGTTTTAAATAATTCATGCTAGCTTGAGGAAATCGAAAGGAACTGACAAAATCAAGAATAACTACTGATATTTCTATCCAGAGTCCATATTTTTTTCTATTACTTTAGTATGTCCTAAATAGGCCAAATCTAACGTTCCTATACTCTACCAAAATTGCATTGAATTGGATCTCATCGATTCTAGATCAATTTGTTCCCAATGTTCGTATTTCGAGAATCATTCAAATAAATTTGTAAAATAAATTCAAATCAATTTTATGTGACATTTTTGAGAACGGAGTTTTGAAGAGTTTTTCACCAATAAGTCCCAACGAATTTGAATATTTTAGACTTAGAAATGTTTTTATCACGCATTTACCAATCAGACATCATCTCATGAAATGTTAATGTATTCCTCATTTGCACATTCTGTCTGTTTCCACGCAATGTTCTAAAGTGCTGGCTCTAACAAATATCTGCCATCTCAATACACGTTTCCAGTAGCCACAATTTTCTCATCATTCTGCCATCAAGAATGTTAAAACCATACATT
Source organism: Oxycera nigricornis (assembly GCA_963942545.1). Classification (NCBI taxonomy): domain Eukaryota; kingdom Metazoa; phylum Arthropoda; class Insecta; order Diptera; family Stratiomyidae; genus Oxycera; species Oxycera nigricornis. The sequence goes on along the minus strand of OZ012661.1, from coordinate 112,678,980 downwards.
TACATTCTCATCATGAAAATCCATGGACATCTTCTAACTGCATTTTCGCGACATTCAGCTATCACTTCGGCATCAACGTTTCTACTTGCCAAACACCAAACTATCTAACTAACTAACTTACCGTAAACGCATTGCATATGTGCAAATCGTTTTGAATTTGTCGGGAAATTCTGAAGCAAATAAAAAAATAAAGAAAAAATTCATGGTGAGCCACCAATCGACCATTTACCACGATCAGGATGCCATCAACACTATCGACACCATGTCGCTTTTCGAGTTTTCCCGACGGCCGACACACCATTTGCTAGGTAGGCCCGGAGCCAAAGTGAAAAGAAAGCCCTAGAAATCGGCAGATAAATTGTTAAATAAATTATCTTGATCGCACGATTTCGATGTTGGATATTTGCTAGAATTAAATAAATCACGAGTATGCGCGCACATGCGAAAATAGCTCCAATGCAAAATGGTTTGTGTTTATGTGTATACTGTTTTGGGTGAGTGGGGTTGTTGCTTTTCGTCAATGTGGAAAAAGTACAGAGCTATGATTGTAAAGGTCGCAAACCCTACATAAAGTCTTGAAACAATAAGAAAATTGACGTTAAGTTAAACGTTCACATTGATTAGGAGTCGTCGAAGAGCTTAAATTAAAAATAAAGTGTTAGAAATCTTTTTCACCAACATTCTAGAAAATGCACTCTCTCTCAGTAGCACCTGAAAAAGAAAATTCATTCGCCTTTTTATATTTGATTCGAAATACAGTCTCTGTTGCTTGGCAACACTCAACAAAACTTTCCTTATTTTTCGTTTTGCATCACTCGAGTGCGGAAAGTCGATTGAATAGCTGGTGTTTTCTTATATTGACTATTGATTAAATACATTTCGTACATGTTGCGTTTCACACATGTTACTGTTGCAATTGTTTTAGAGTCCTTGCAATGATTTCCTATTGAAAATCGTAGGATAAGGTCATGATTTGCTCTTGTGCTTAAATCAATGTTGTATTTACATGTAACATGTGTATAAACTGTGATAAATACTGAATGCGTGCACGATGTGATGCGTTTGGCTATAAAATACATGCAAAGATTTGCGCCGCCAATCTTTGCATTTGAAAAGAAAACAAACAAAATTTTAGCGTTAATTCAGACAGAAATTTTTTAAAACAGTTCATAATGTGTATTTAATGATGATTTTTCAAATCCATAACACTTTCCAAGTAGTTGAACATTAACATAAAATCCCGGATTGAAATCGAAAAAAATTGAATGGACAATAAAAAAAACACGTAATCTTTTTAAGGTTTGTGGCAAAATCCTGACAAATTTAACAAGAGAATTCGTTCCGTGAACACTGACGAGACCAATTATCATCGCGAATCACCGGGTTTTTCTTCTCCACAATAGCAAGCAAGGTTTTTTTATTGTGCAAACTATTCCCCTTTAAGTTATAAAACAATATTCAGCTGAAAAGCGAAAATAACCACTTGCATCTTTCATTTTGAAAACAGCGCCCAGCGTGGGCAGCATTCCATATTAAAATTGCAACTATGGATTTCAATTATCAAAAATCTCAAGAAATCAAGCTTTTGATCGATAGAGCTTCGCAAAAATAGTCGACAATTGATGATAAATCAATTGGGTATGTGCAGTTCCACCGTTATTCTGCCTCTATCATCAATTAAGAACCGAAAATGCACGCGCGTGTACGAAACATGAACATAACAGTCAGATATCAATCAACCTAAGTGGTTGCTTATGTGTAACGCATGTGTGCAACATTTTAACATCACGCTCGTACGACGTCATGCGAATAACACAGGTAGCTGGATAGCCGCAGGCTCGATTGATTACACAAAGTTAAGGCTAACGTGGATACGGTTGTAGGCTTGGATGAGGTTCAGCCGAAGGACTGACTAATAGGAATTGACCAACTTCAACGTGACCATGACCAACACTTCAAAACTGAATAGGATTGCCTGATTGAAGCCTTTAATGAATGCAGACCAAATCGATCATATTTGGTAATTTTGGTTAATGGTGTGATTTATCTGCTTTTGGGTATTCGGTAAATTATTTAAGGTTTAAAATAAATTTGTCAGAATGTGAAGAAAACGTTTATGCATTCAACATAAATCAGAAATCAATGATTTCGTCACACTGTTACGATAAATCGATATTATGAGTTGTTTCATACTATCTTCTTTTGCAAGTTGAACCATTTAAATAGTAATATCTTAAAGTCTCCTATTTCTTGCTATGAAATTCTGGCATCACCAATGAAACCACTTGGCTTTGTTTACATTTCAGAGCATCAACATCAGTTCAATAATTTTCAAATTGTATCTTTTGATAGGTTTGTACATTTTCTAGAATTAATTTGTAATGTTATAAGTGTTGAAGGTTATGTTTTGGATGTATTTTTATTAATTGTAGTTCCCCGAACAAAATCAGTTCATTTATTGCTGTAATGCAACACCAATGAGGCGTTGATTTACTTAAATACTGTCTAATATTCTATTTTAATACTCTGTAATATTTATTTCAACATTTAAATCCATCTGAAAGCCTCAAAAACGTCTATATTATCAAACACCTGTCCGAAAAGACATAGAAAAACTTAAATTGGAACTTTATCAGCTACTAAACTGCTTCATTTTTTAAACCTTTAGATTGAATAATTTTTTTGGCTGATTATAAAGATTTCAGACAATATTAATTGCATTCGAACAAAAGTGTGTTGTCATAGATTCAGTTTGGTTTTCCTTTTTTGGATGGCTGCAAATTCCATACATGTATGAATTTCCGGTGGTTCCACAACCTCTGAAAATATGTCAACTGGTACCAAGGATTGTCCTATCTACCATACAACTAATTAACTGTCAAGCAATATTTCAAATGAATGTGGATGCTCCTATGCCTATTCTCTTCATACAACCATCACGTCCTCCTTCGTGAAACACCACCATCCATTTTAGTTGGACTTCTTCCACTCGAACATGTTGAACTCTCCTATCTATCTGTCAGTCTGCCTTGCATTCATGCTGATACCATTCATTAACACGACTAATTACTGTGTAAGATGCCATTTAATCCCGCCTCCACAGATACCAATTAACTGATGCAATTTATATTCAAGGAAACGCTATGGTCACAACTCGTCAGTTGCTACCTGAGTTGCGTGGAACAGTTCTTCGGAAGGGAATAATGTCTGCTAATTTTCCGGTTTGACGGTATTCTTAGTATGGCTGCTATTCTTGGGACAATGTTGGTGACACTCAAACGACAAGGATGAATAGGATGAGTGTGTGTTGGTTGTATTCTTTTTTAGTCGATTTATAAGCAATTCTTTCACATTCCACGTTGGAATCAGAAAACTAGATGGTGGTGTTACGTTTCCCCATCATAAGTTTAGTAAAGTACTATGCATTAATTTCAACTAGCTTAGATCGATTCAAATGAGTTTGAATATCCACTTCCGATAGTCTTGACTATTCTTGAAGTCAATACTATAGAGTTTCTACACTGTTCGATCGTTTCCTAAAGCTTCGATCTCTTTAAGGACTGGAAATATTTCCTCTACTTTTTATTGATTCTATGTTCTGTTCTCATTGTAAATCTGAGTTGATTTTTCAATCAAAACGTTGAGCTCTATTCATCCATCGATTTGAAATATTTGAACAACATTATGTTTTTTTTATTTAGAAAACCATAATTTATTGCCTGTATTTCAAGTTCATGTCTAATAGACCTCATTGCTGATAAAATCAATTATGCAAAATAACATGGAACTCTACAATTTTCGAATATCTTTCATCTCAACGAGGAATCCATTTATGCAAATATTTCCCAGACTTCAGCCACAAACTCCATTCAGATAACCAATGTCTGTTTTAATCTTCCCATAAACATTTCATCACATATTTTCAAAATCGTTTTGATAGACACAGCAACAACAGCCAATGTTGTTGTCTATTAATAATTGCAACATTTAATCCATTAATCTCTTTCTCTCTGTCAATTGTTCATTGTACGACACTTCTCTGGGTAGGCAACGAGCCCTGAGTCTTAGGCGCAAACCCCACACGCAACATGTTATAACATATCAAGTCCGAAACGATGAAATAATATGTACTCGAAAAGCTGGCAATCGAAGAACTGCCTATTATCTGTCCATCATCTTCTCTGCGTGGTGCACACTAAAATCGTTGTTTGGACTTTTGTACATCTGACTGCAAACGTTTGTGTGGATGTTTGCATGTACATACACATTTTTATACATATTCTTGGTTTGGCTAGCCTTCCTTCATCTACGATTCAGATAGACCTTCTCATCATGATGCAAGAAGTTGGCACAACTTCTTGGAATGAGAGTTAATAAGCGGACGGCAATCATATTGAATGCAATACCCCGACATGCAAATGGTTGAAGGACGACGACGACAAAAGGGTTGAAGCCCACGTATATGTGCTTAATGTGGCTGTACAACATTTTTTCTGATGTTCCACTCGCTACAAGCGAATGTTATTGAAAATAATTTCATTTGTTCAATATGCAAATGATTTTGTAATCAATTGAAGGTATCGAAGATGAAACAACCATCAAATGTTTAAAGAATATTAAAAAAAATTTTAACATATGCAACAACTACTTTCCAAGAGTTCGACACTTAACAAACAATTTTTACAAATGCCTAGACTCTAGGAATTTCTGTATCTCACAATGGCCATACGTCCACCGTTCAGCCTCATAAGCTTTAAAGGTTTGAAATGTCTTTTCCATGATTAAAGCCATATCAGTCCTATGAAAATTTTGACCTGAATAAACAAAAAACGGCCAAGCATTCAATTTTTTAGAATGCCATAACGATGCAACGTAAAGGACGATAAATCAAATTACAAATAAAAACTTTTGTTGTCGAGAAATTCCAAAAGTATCACAAATTTATTAGCATGCCAATTAAAATGGCTGATTATTTCTAAGAAGTATTGACATAGTTGCTTCATTAAATTTGCAAAAACTGGACCATGTAGCCTTTTTCAAAAAGGTGAGGAATGTTTAATTGAATAAAAATGCGGTGGAATTATTTTTTGATAGAAAACCATTAGTTCGTGTTTCCTGCCCATGTTTTGCCTCACGCGTTGTACAAAAATAAAACAACAAAGTTTCCATCGACCTGGGAAAGTAAAAACATTGCTGATATCCACCAAAATTTGGATATTTTTATGTAGTTTTAAGAGCATAACACTCGGTTGAGGCTCGGGTTCAGTTTGATCAGTTCATCTCAAAAAATGACTTAAAACTTTAAAATTCCATTCCAAGACTTATAATCTACTCAATCGTTTTTTAATGCCCGTTGAAACTAATTCCGTGACCAAATTTGTTAAGATGGCCGGAAAAACTATATTCCTCTAGAACATAATCACCGAAAAATTGTATCACTCCTAGTTTTTATTCTACTTAAAAGTTTTGCAATTTTCGAACATTCCACCATCGGCAAAGAACGGTTGACGGTTCATATCTACACAATTTTTAAAATTTCAATTCCTGTTTCCTGTTCAAATTATGAATCAAACTGCATTCAAATTATTTTATTTATACAACAACATCATCAAAATTTTATTTTCATACTAATTTTTTGAGTGCCCAGGAGAAATAATCCCATAATTGACTATAGGCCAAACAAATTGCTGAGATACTCTTAACATTTTATTTATACCCATAAAAATGAAATTTCTGCTAAAATAAAGGCTGTTTAAATTATTCATGCTGTACCCAATAAAATTTTGTCAGCCTTTTCTGGACTATTCATATTTCAAAATTATAATACATCATTATTTTGAATGGCTTTAAAATTAGACTAGGACGTAATTTCTGGGGTCTTTTTTTTTGAAAATATCATTTAAAATAAATTATTGCGATTTTTTCTGGATAAATATTTTTTGCATGCAATTGCACTGGTGACGCTGACCCTCTTAAGTGGCATTGATTTTCAGATCCATGGTTGCATTTATAAAAATAAGGAACTCCTCGCTTGCTAGTTCCAAAATTTAAATCCTGTTTGGATGCTAAATGTCACAATTTCAAATGTACTAAAATGTTTTTATTTGGGTGATATCGGGCGACAAAGAAAACCAATTTTTTGATTAAATAAAATATCAAGATTGGACCAATTAAAAATAAGATTAACTTTTGACGGTTCCTAGTTCACAAAAATTAGACAATTACATACATTTTTTAAATTACATTTTTTTCTGTAACATGTCCTGTTGGAAATTCTTAGCTGCCATGATATACAGTACAACTTTGGAGTTTTGTGCATGAAAGCCTGCTAACAAACATGTTTCTCAAATGACACAACAGTTTCAAGACTCCTTTTAATTACTTTTAACTTAAAAAGTGTTAGGATCGCTCATATTTTTTTTGGCGAAAAAATCAATAGAGTCAAAAGGAAGCTGATAAAATTGGGAAATATTTTAGGACAACAAAATCAATCAAAAGATTATTTGAATAGATATTTCTTGGAGTTTTCTTCCTATTCAAAATATTCAACTAGTAAAAAATCTGACTTTGTTTTCCGCCACAATTCTGGTCCCAAATATTTCTCTTCTTTTTCAAATGGCTCATCCCATTCATAAAACTACTTAAAGATAACTTCGTCACACTTCCATGATTACAAAAGAATAGAAACTCAACGTAAGTATTTCGGAAAGGAAAAAATTGCACGTCGACAAAGTCAATGAAAGGCATGTAAGTTAGTGATTCCCGCAAAACTATGTCCGTACACCTACTTACAAAAGTGTTGGACATTTTAAATGGACTAAAAAGAAAAAAAGAAATAAGACGCATCAAAAACCATCATTATTCCGTCCAAGTCGGTACACACCAAAAAGTCGCTTTAAAACCGTATAATTTTCATTTGAGAAGGCTTTTACATTAATGGAAAGATGATTGGATTGGATTGTTGGGTCGCGCGGGCTTATTAATGGTCTTCCCATACGAAATACACACGCTAATAAGACAAAAGATAATCACAACAAGACCATTGAGATGACCTAAGATATACATGAATGTGGATTGCACTCGTCATGCCAACAGATTTCAGATACATCTTCATGACGACAGTTAAAGTCACGGTGGCTTTTGTGAAAATCATTAGGAAAAAGTCAAAATTTTGCTACGAAACTCGACACACTGTTGTTGGTTTTTTTTTCAAAAAATAAAAAATTATCGTCATCAGCTTGAATCTTTCTTATTTGTTTTTCAAAAGATTGGTCATGTGGTGAATGATCTCCCAGGCGAGACATGAAGGAGTATGTATGACTTGCGTCAATTTGTGGGGCATTGTATCGTAAATGGACCCGAGGCTAATATTGAATTTTAGATGGATATGGTGTGTCATTAAGATGAAACTTGATGATTTGTATCGCTATGAATATACCTCTTTCATTTATGTTGTGGCTTCTACTACAATTGTAAAGTATGAAGACAAACTTGGCATGTTAGATTCGTATGTATTTTAAAATTTAACTCAACACCGTAAATTCGTCGTTGAACAATATTTTGTCCTCAATATTCACTAGCTACCGAGCTTCGTGCAGCATCATCCATCCATCCATGATAATGTCTTAACTTCTCAGAAAATACCAACCACTAAGATAGTTAAAACTGATTCGGAACAATCCAACAGTCGATCAATTTAACCCTTGCAGTTGCCCTTCGATCATCATGCCAATCTTATTTCTTTCATGTTTACCTAAATACCCTTGCGGGCGTCCGTCGTTGCAATTGGCATGTATATATAAATGTTTGCCCGTTCGTCTGTTGTTTGCCATTCAAGCCTTCTACATACAATATTGTCTCTTCAACTGGCTTGAAAATTTACCATAAACTCCAGCAAACATTTGCTGTGGCTGATGATGGTGCTGCCTCTTCTGCGGCTGCTTGCATGTTATGCTTTTATTGTCACCATGTTTGCCATCCAGTAGACCGTGTAAGCATTCCGTTTCAATACAAACGATATATGTATGGATGTACACATGCGATAAAGTCAACTAAGGGAAATAAAATCAGTTGGAATTAAAACAAAACAATATTCACAGTCAAAACAAATTAAAATAAAAAGTGAAGAAAGAACGAACGGAAAAGAAAATAATAAGAAGCAAGAAAACATTTTTTTTTAAAGTCCAACATCATTCGTTTCGAATCGAAGAAATTAAATTAAAATGACCTTTGATCTGATTTCTTTAAAGTTTTTGGTTTCGTTTTGCGATCTTAAGTTGAATGCTTTGGCTGCCAGACAGAGTTTTACAGGGTGTCGGCCGTTAATGTATACATTTTATGAGACCATACTTCATTTTCGGAAAAGACAAATGCCAACCTTTTAAGAACGAATAAAAACTGTGCAAAATATTGCTATAAAAATTAATATTGAAAATAAGCCGCCCTAACCATTACTGAAAGTCTTTGGGTATTACACATTTTTAGTTGAAACTCTTTGATTTTTGATAAAATTTTCGTTAAAATTTTGGTCAAATTTTTCCAAAGATCTGGATTCATAGATTTAATGCGATTAGGAAAAAATAGTCGTATTGCAAATTCAACAACATTTGCAACAAATCGTTTTCAAAAATACACCAAAAAATATCTTCACAGCATGAGAAATCACCCTGTGTGTGTCACATCTACCCAGCAAGAGTACTTACTCTGCGTTTACACATGCATGTTCTTTTAAAACTGGACTATTTAACAATATTACTGGTATGTCTTCGGTTTACGAACGACAAAGCTGTTTCAATTCGCAGATAAATGCCCTTTTCGGATGCCATGCAGCTAAGTTCAATCCAATGTCTGAGCGAACACCAAAAGAAAATTCTTTACCTTGAAAAACAACATCACCTTTACCACCCCAAACCATCATCATCATCATCATCGATACCTTGAAATTGAGAGAGATCGAAAACAATATCCCAGAAAATTGCGAGTGGACTTTTGTGAGCATTACTGTAACACTTTAATTTGTACTGTAGTTCTACTTTAGTTTTAACCTTCTCTTATTTTTATTTTATTTTTCAAAAGAAAAAAGGAAAATAGGAATGTTTGTAGTGTTTGTTGTTCAACTTTTATTCGAGGTGATCTTGCTTGCAATATGTTTGCTTTGTCTGCTGTTTTCCTTTTTTGGTTTTGTTGTTGTTTTGCAAGACCAACACGAATGCAAAATGAACAACAACAACAACAGCAGGATAATGGTGGGCTATATGTCGTTAATTAAATGCAACTTGCAAAGATAAATCAGAACGAGATAAATTGAGGGAATAAGGAGTAAATTAAAAGTGTATAAAATAATGTGGGCATTTAAGGGTAACAAAAGCATGAATGTGATGTGCAGATTAAAATTGGAATTTGTTGGGATTTGTCAAGGGGGTTTAAGGACATTATGGGATTAATTAAAATTCAGGGGTTTAAGACGAATATTTTTTCAAAGTCTTAACACAATTTAGAATGTACCGAAGTAATGTCCTTTGTAAGGGGGGAAAAATTGAGTCTTGACGAGAAGTTTTTTGAATTTGAAAAATCGTTGCATTTTTAGTTCAGCATGATAATCTGAACTTTCAAAAATTGTTACATGCACGCTTTGAATTTCTTTCCTATCCTTTGTTTGTTTACATTTAAAACAAAGAGCTTAAAATCCATCACTTATTGGCTAGATGGTTGGTTGTAGTGGCAGCCCTCTTTATCAAAAGATGGCTCACTTAGGCCACAATAGGCTTATTGTGATACCACAGAATATTGGAACGGCACTAGAATCTGGCTGCTGGGTGACGAGAATCATTTCGATTTTCGTATTAAGCCGGCTATGCAACCGATGTTTAAATCAGCTACTTCCGTGAGGTCGTCCAGGAAGGATGAGCCTAAGGTTTTCATGCGTTTCCTGGACAGTGCTGGGCATTCGCACAGAAACGATAGGATTATTTTTCTTCTTTTTCTGATCTGCAGCTTGGGCAAAAATCGTTGATGGAAACGCCCCATCTTTTTGCGTGTCTGCCAATAAGACAATGCTTCTTCAGTATGGACACGATAGAACTCAAGGTTTTGCGACTCGTGTTGAGGGGCTGCTTGGTGCGTCTGAGACTCAGTGCGTGCCAAGTTTGCTTGATTGTCCTGCAGATTTCCTCCAGCAACCAGGCCCAATTTGCAACCTTCACGTAATGCTGTCGAAACCCCAGCTTTATGGAAGCTAGACGTTAGCCGACTTGGGGTGTGAGTGTATACTCCTGGAACTCAGTGCCAGCTGTCGTTAAGGCATCCACATTGCAGTTTCCCGGTGTATCAGTATGTCCCGGTATCCAGTGTAGAATCACTTCACGTTAAAGCGACATCATGTTCAGTTATGTACGGCATTCCAATACAATTATGGATAAGGTGTACACGTTGGATAATGCTTGGATAGTAGCTTGACTGTAAGAGAAATAATTCAGGTTTCTTAATGATATTTTCTGGTTTCTAAACCAGCTTACTGTCTTGTACATTGCAATGACCTCTGGCTAAAAGACACGGCAGTGTTTTGGAAGGCGGAAAGATAGATTCAGGCCTAGCTGTCTGAGAAGACTGCACAGCCAAATTTTCCATCCATTTTGGAACCATCAGTAAAGATGTCGACCGATTCCTGCATCCCACCCCTTTCTGTTGCCCAGTCATCCCTGCTTGGAATGACTGACTTCAAACCATGATGAAAGCAGTGATTCTGAGAAGTAAGGTCTACTTCCCCTAGCGTTGTTCCATCCCTCCGATGTATGGTGAAGTGGCCAATATCTCCCTCCTGCCAGAAATGTGGTGCTGCAATCCTTCTGACCCTGTCAAGCAGGTTTGCATTGGATGTTTTCACCATAGCTGGCCATCAGATAACCGCTCTATACAGAAGTATTGTTCCACTATCGCCGTATAGAGTCATGAGACGTTTTTAACTTCCCAGTATATGGGAAGTTCTTGTAATCGCCTCGAAAATCGAAATTGAAATTTTCAACATTTCTTTACGTTTTGAGGTCTATAGAGTATATATAAAGTGTTTTTAGAAAGGGAGATGTGTGTGTGTGTGTGTACGTACGTACGTACGTATGTACGTTCGGGGACACTTTTTTCTACGACCATTACTCACGTAAACAAAGTCGTATCAACTTCGTTGAGGTGTCAATCGAAGCGTCTTTGCAATTTTAAGAGCTGATTAAATTTTGGGAAACTTCGGTCGGGGGGGTTTGCTGTTTTGTCCGTTTGAAGGTCATTTCTGTCATGCGCTATATCTCGCGAACCAAACATATGATTTTTTTAAACTAGAGGTCAATCGACGCGTATTGACGTTTGCGTGATTCTATCAAATTTTTAAAAAAAATCTTGGAGCGGTTTTCAAATTTTTTAAAAAAAAGTGCAAAAAATTAGGGTTTTTTTCAAAAACAATAAATTTTTAACCTTATTGTCAAGTCTTAGTAATCAATGTTAATAAAATTTATGTAGTCCAAACAATTTTAGTAAAAACGTCATCAAAACTTTTTCTCAGGATTACGTAAAAGAGTAAATTAAAAATAAAAAATCATTAAAAGTCATCATGATTTTCAAGGTCATTTTTATCATTCACTATATCTCACGCACCAGATATAATATTTGCATCATTAAGGTGTCAGTTGACGTGTATTAACATCTGTGAGAAGTTTTTAGCATTATAAAAATTCGTTTTAGTTGTCTTTTTAATTTAATAGAAGAAAATGCGAAAAATTATGTTTTTTTTCATAAAAAATATTTTTTAACTTGATTTGCACAGCACAGTGATCCAGTTTATAAAATTTATACATTCTTATCAGTTTTTGGAGAGAAACCGGCAAAATTTTATTCCATGATTATGAAAAAAACTGAATTAAAAATAAAAAATCATTCAAAGTTACCATTTAAAGAGGGTTCATACGAGTGCTATTACTTTTTATCTTTTATTCTAAAAAAGTTGTTGTAAATTCAATCAAAGTTTTAAGGTATTTGCATAATTTGAGCAGATTTTTAATAGTTTTTATAGTCTTTTAATTAAAAAAAATGGCTTAAATTTTGAAAACCAACAAAATTTATCAACACCAAAAAGGCCCCCACCGATTGATCCGCGTGAATATTCAATCTGTCCTTATCAACCAAAAACCTTACGTAATCAAGGGACCCTTCCGTAGACGATATGATTCATATTAACTCATTCCTGTTTCTGCTATGAATACCTCTCATTGTTATTACTTAAAGTAGTATTATTTTCAAAATAATTATTGTGTTTAATGTTGTTGATGTTTATGTAGATATTACTGGGAAGTTGACCGTGTGGACCTCAAGGGTCGCACCTTGCGGCTTGTTTTGGTTTCAATCCACACTTTTTCCCAATAGGTCTTTTGTAGTATTAGATTGCGCATGCACCTTTCCGCGCTATTTCTTCTATGTTCGCTTTCACGCGAGCTTGGAGTCCAAAATTAGACCCAAATATTTAACATGATGATTTGAGGCTGTTGAGGCTTATCTTAACACTTTCTAGTTCTTGCTTATAAATGGATGTTGTTCAAAACTAACCTCTCCTAAGATAAAATACACGATTCGTGAATTTGCAGTGATCAATTGAAAGGCTAGCGCTTACATTTCTACTTCTCGCAGGAGCCAGAATATACGACCTTGCCATTTCTCTTTTACTTATTTAATTAAACATATACAATATCCCAAGCACCTCTTCAAATGTCTCAAAAATCATCGTACACCATCGAGCTGTCTTATACAATTCATTCTCATCGCTGGTCCATTCGATCGAAAGTAAAAGTCTTCCCGCCGCGATACAAATATGGAGGTCAATTATCATTAAAAACTAAAAGTAAACACTCTCACATCGCAAACTCAATCCAATTATAATCATCAAATCAAACTACCTAAACACTTACGCCGCAATTCCTTTCACAATTATTGCTTCAATCGATGGTTGGATGGTTGATGATGACTATCGACGTTGAAGAGTTCGCAAGTCGATGTTGTCTCTGAAGGAGACATGCATGGTTCCGTGGCCTAACAGTGTGCACGGTTGGATCACGTACGACGCGACCTGTTGTAAAAATATCAATCGTATTCAATATCCAATTAATGTCCAAGTCAATATGTCCATTAGATCTAATTAATTGTAATATTAGCATTCATTGGAAATTGGTTGTTGCCGAACGGTTGGACGGCGCAGCGCGTGGTGCTAGCCAAGACGCTGGTCAACTGGCTAAGGTGATTTAGCCTGACTGCGGAATGATTGTAATCCTGCTTCGAATGTAGAGAGGAACATGACATTTTATTTCGTCCAATTGCACTTGGATTAACGCAATGAGTCCGTTGTCTACAGTGAGCTTTGAAAACGAGGATCTAGTTGGATCTTAGTCTAGAAAATTGCATTCTCGAAATAGTTCTTTCGAAAAAAGACCGTAAATGAAGTATTTCAGAGATAATGGACACTGTAGAATTTTTTTCGAACCCATGAACGTTATTTGAGCCAAAAATCTATTGGTGATGAAATCAGAACCAACAATTCTTCTTAATCTTCCAATATGCCCAAATATTCTCTGAGAATGCGAACTTGCTACGTTTTGACCATAATGAGTTGACACGATCCAAATTGAATCTTGCTTCTATTCGTGCTTCAGATTTTTATCGAAGATCTTTGCATATTTTAACTGATCCAAATAAAAATGTAGATGTCGTATAAGGATCAGCATCAAATAGTTTGAATAAATCGTAACACCACCATTTCAACACCAAAGACTGTACGCTCTTCACGTACGCCAAACCGATCGCACTAACCGCTGTCCGTTGCCAGATTAAACAGGTGAAAAACTACCCGGGAAGAATGTTAATTGATTGGAAAAATCAAATCGGCATATATGCTTGAATTCGCTGACGAAAAACCACATATCGTTCGAATGTCGCGCATGCACTTATATGATCAGGACCAGCTTTATCCGCTGACCGATTCGGAAAATCCATACATTTCAACGCGATTACCAATAGCAGCATTTTTCCACTGACCACTATTAGTTCGGCAATGTTGTCTTGTATTTGTGACGATCAAATGTTAATGCACTGTTATTTACGCTTGTTTTCGGTTCTTTGAATTACAGGTGGCAGCCAGCGACCCAGATTGCGGAGTCAATGCAATGGTTAATTACACGCTGGGCGAAGGTATTAGGAAAATGAGCGAATTCGAGGTGCGCTCGGCCACGGGCGAAATATGCATTTCCACGGCGTTAAACTATGAAACTCGGAATTCATTTGAGTTTCCCGTCCTGGCAACAGATCGAGGTAAGTGAAATTGAATTAGATAACTAATTTTCCGGGACATTTTTTTTAAAAAATCTCTAATCATGATTTTTCATATTTATTTTGAATCAATCAAAAGCCAAAGATATAAATCTCCAGTTCTACCAAAAAAGGATAAAACGATCAAAAACATGTCAGCAAAAAATAGTTTTTAACATTCTAAAATAGGACATTTTCATCATATTTTCAATATTTTATTAGTTAAAAATTTAATGTTTGATTTTCCAAAAAATATATTCATATCATATTTGAATATCTGATAATTTTCGTTGGCCATTTGAACCATAGCAAAATTTACTGAAAAAGACTGAGAAGAAAGCTAGAAAGTTTTAAACTATATTTAATGCTATCTGAAATGGAGCTTAAATAGAATATAAAGATTTTTGCTGTGAAATATCATTCAAAAAAATTAATTCCAACGTCATAAGAAAGGCTCGAAAATTCAAAATATTTAAGATTTTTTCTAAATAATATAAAAAAAAAATCCTGGAATAAAAATTGGAAGGAGTTTTTCCAATTTCCAGTTTATGGCGAAACTTTCGTCATAGTGAAATTTACGAGAGTTTCTATGCAGATGATGTGTTTTAAACAAAACTTTTCAAATGGTACCATACCTGATTTTCTTAATCAAGATTTTTCAAAGACTATTTCAAAAATTACGAAAAAATTAAGGTTTTTTAAACGAAAATTTTCTTCCTAAATTCTTTGAATCTATTAATCAACTCATTCATTCCCGAACATTTTGGAAGAAGATCATAAATATTTTCGACGAAAAAACAAACAAAATGGCGGACTTTTCAATTTTTTCACCTCTTTTTCGCAACAAAATTGATTAATAAAATAGTTGAAAATTTATATAAAAAAACCCGATTCTGATAGATGCAGACGGTCTGTTTGTGCTGAATATTCAGTAAATTTTTTTAACCCGATCGATAATATAGATTTTCCAAAATCGTGTCAGGCAGGTCGAAAAACATTGTTTTAAGAAAAATGCGTTTAAAGCTGAAACACCTGCAGAGAGCGCTCACACACGCTCTTTTGTATCGCTGTATATATATATATATATATATATATATATATATATATATATATATATATATATATATCTTATATATATATATATATATATATATATATCTTATATTTATATATATATATATATATATTTCTAGACTTCATCGACCAAAATTAAAGTTTGTACCTAAAAATCATATTTTTCAATATTGATTTTTTTCGAAAAAATTGACCCAGACTGCCCTCTTAAATTAAATTCCTCAAAAATTTCTTTAACAAGGTTCAAATTGATGTTTGCAAAAAAAGAGAATAAATTCATAGTTAATAATGTCGTCCTAGTGTTTTCATCGAAAATTATCTAAAACTTGCCTGTTTTCTCATCATTTACAGGAGGTCTCAGCACAACTGCCATGATCAAAATCCAACTGGTCGACGTTAATGATAATCGCCCGATATTCTATCCACGCGAATACAACGTATCCTTGCGCGAATCTGACCTTACAAAATCAACATCAACTCCTGTTGTAGCCGTGGTTGCGTCCGATGCCGATTCCGGTCAATTTGGCACAGTTTACTATCAAATCTCAGCCGGAAATCAAGAGAACATTTTCCGAATCAGCCGCAACACAGGCGAAATTTTCATTAGTGAACCCAACAAATTGTCGAGACACAAGAAGTCCGTCTATAAATTGAACATTTCGGCTAGTGACGGAGGTGGTCTCAGGACGGCTCAGGAGGCTGAAGTCTTTATAAGCGTGATTGATTCGACACAGCATGCGCCAAATTTTGACAAGATCACCTACAACTATTCCGTGAAAGAGGACGTGCCAAAGGGAACTGTTGTTGGATCAGTGCTGGCAAGGACTAGTGGCATTGGTAATTTATTCAAATTTCATTGATTTTGGGTTATTAATTTAAGGTATTTTGTTGTAAAGTTTTGGTTTTGTCAATGTAATGAGTTCCAGACGATGCATATCTCTCCTTTCGTTTAACATCAACAAAATTTGTTTGTCACCAACCACCGAATCGCATCGATAAATTTCCTATGGAAAGGATCTTTCCTTCATCAATCGAGGCTTGTTCCCTGGAAAAAAATCAAACATAATAAACAAATCCCATTGCAGTTTCCCTTTAGCGCTACCCCATTACACGACAGCCAAGAAATGTGACGTACAGCCAAGACAAACTGCATTGCTCAGGAGACGCGATACAAACAGCCAAGACGACGAGTGTATTCTTTCAGACGCAGGTCTTGGTCTTGGACCTCAGAAGATTTCCATTGATTGATCGTGATATGGGGAGACATATGAAAAGAAGCCGCCAATTTAGTGCGCATTTCAGAGACTTTTGGGCTTCATTTTACGTTTGAATGCACCCCGGCGTTGTTTCATCAACAACATGAATTGTGCCCTTCTTTTTCTGCGCCAGCCACACAAACTCCTTGTCCTTGCTTGGTCGCTTATTTTTTCTACGTTGGCCTCAGCCTCGACTTTGAATTGGATTCGTTCTTCACGGAATCGTCTTTTTTGGGGGGCTTATTATAGGTATATAAAGACTTCTCGCAGCGGTTTTTTTCCGTTGCTGACGAAAAGCCTGATTATTTCAGAGGTCTCGTCCGTGGTCAGGTTTGATACAGGGCCCCAGTCAAGACGGCGAACAAACAAAACGACCAGAGTGACATGCAGACAAGACCTCTATTGAATTTTTCTGGACGCGAACCCTTTCGGCTGGACTGGGCTGGGGGATCTGCCGATCTGTGGGTCTGTGCAGCGCAACTCTGCCTTTGCGTCTAAATGTTAGTTTGTTAGCTCATTGATTCGGTAGAAAAGGGATCTGCACTTTTGAAGGACAGCACATTTACATATTCTTGTGTATGCAAACTTCGCGATGAAGATGGCTGAAAATCGCAATTTTATTCTTATTAGAGGTTCGGTTTTTGATTCGTATTTTCGTCTTCTTGATTGAATTTTTTCGTCTTGCTGCAATGCTTTATTTGTGCTAGAGTTCACTTCGCGGATGGATTCTGGCCGTGGCCACTCTCATTCGGTTGGTTTTTTGGCAGTGGTCTTTAACGAAGCAAAAGATATAAAAGCGATAGGGCGGCGAGATATCTCTGATTCGAACCGATTCCTATGCTTTTTTGCGGAACTTAATGATCATTGAAAACAACAAGAATTGAAATTTTCATTTCATTGTACTGTTCCCAGTGAGAGATGTTTTGCTCTGATGAAACGAATCCTTAAATTGCATGCATCCGATGGGAACGTTGTCGGGCCAAAACTGAAAATTTTGTTTGGATAAAAAATCATTTAACGTTGAAATTGATATCCTTTCGAGTAATTCAAATGTGGATTTCAAGGATCTCTTCTTAATTGAAGGCCTATTAATATGTATTATGGGAAATGCAATTCGGAATGGTTTTTTCCTTCACTAAATGTGTTTCCTTTATTGTTTTCTATTAACAGGAAGCCACGGTGCGGTACGATACTCAATCTATTCAGGCGATCCAGTTGGCTATTTCAGCATTGATCCGGTGTCTGGGAACATTCGGATTGCTAGTCCTTTGGATCGTGAAACGAAACCGGAAGTTCTTTTGAACATACAGGCAACAAGTGGTGATCCGCCTGCCTATGGACATACTCAGGTTAGTTGAACTAATTTCAGTGTATGAATAAAAAGTTATGCATGGTTTTTTCTATATTAAACTCAATTTTTCTGTGTAAAAATTTATGTAAAATTAAAAATTGCTAGGGAATATGTAGTTTAATTCATATCAAAGTATATTTGTTTCTCTATAAGTAAATTGGACCATCACGGAAGTTGAACGGTATATTTCTGAATTCGATATCGGATCAGATCGAATGGCTTCCTTCAGAAGTTCAATCTGATTCTTTTTCTTCAGAGTTTGTTCTGAACGCTAATTAAAATACTCTTCAGATTTGTTAATTAAGCAACGATACGTGGATCGGATTCAGAGAAAATACCAAACAGTCGACAGCCAATTCCCAAGAAACTCTACGATTCTTTTTTGGACTCGATCTGAACCAATTTTTTTTGTCTTGCCCACGTTAGGTCACCATCGAGATCCAAGACGTTAACGACAATCCGCCCGAGTTCGAATCAAGTACGGTACGATTATCGGTGCCCGAGAACTTCGCACTAGGCATCCCATTCTATGAGGCGAATGCCCATGATAAGGACTCGGGAGACAGTGGTGTTGTACGTTACAGCTTAACGACGGTTGACACCGCATCGGTGGCGTCGACAATTGGATCAATGCCATCATCAGCCTCTGGAACATCACAAGGAAGTGCTCTAGGACCATCGCCATTCTCGTCATTGTCGCTGGCATTGTCATCTTCCGCATCCATGGTCGGCTCTTCAGCAAGTTCTTCGTCGCTGCTCTTCAACGGTGGCAGCAATGTTAATCATCAAATTGGATCAGGACGTTCGGCGGCGACATCGACAGCGACAACGGCATCGTCGTTGTCGTTCGCCTCATCAAACCTATTCGCGATCGATCCACGTACTGGACATTTAACATTGTCACGACATTTAGACTACGAGACATCACAACGGCATGCATTAATTGTTACGGCCACGGATTCGGGAAAACCACCATTATCGGCTAATTTAACGATACTCGTCGAGGTACAAGATGTTAATGATAATCCGCCCGTTTTCGAGCGTAATGAATATTCAATTAACGTGCTGGAATCGATGCCGAGTAATTCACAGGTATGTAAATTGGATAGACGCTAGTGAGAAAATACTGTTCTGGTATGGGGAGTTTATATCCTTTCTGTGAGTTTCTTAGATAACTGATCAGTTGAACTTGGACCCTTCGATCGGTATTTGAATTTCGAAGAAGAACTGACAAAAAATGTGTCACCTTATGATGAAACCTTTCAGATTGAAACTAGCTCCATCAACTGATGCTTTTAATTTTAGTCTTTCAGCGATGAAAATCAACTGAAATCTGGCCAAGCTATAAATCAAACAGCAAAAAGTGTTTAAGATGATTTTTTCTGCATTTTGTTTGACTTTCAACCGAAATTTTGGATACATTAAGAATTACATTTACGCCTGAACAGCAAATATTTTGTACTTACCTTTGAGAAATTTAGACTAACTCCATTTTTTGACCGATCAAAACGTGGGAAATCTATATACTCCCTGCCGTTTTTTTGGCACAAAAAATCAATGCAAAATCGTAGCATTTTCTTTCAGATCAGAGTTTTCAGACTGAAATGTTCTGAAAAGTGACTTCTTCTTCTTCAAAACATTCTTAAGTTCATACACTACAAATAAATTCACTGATAAAGATTAAAGTCCATCGAATTGGGACAAAATTTGCCTCGAACGTATCAGTTCTTCGCTACTTTTTTAACGAACAATATTCTAGCAAAACTATACTTACTAACACTTGAACACATTCAGCAAAGAAACATTTTGGATATCTTGAAACGTTCGTTAGATAGTAAAAAGCAAAATTCCATATGAATTTCATGCCAGAATATTTGAAACTCAATTTGATTTGAAATCAGTATACTTTTGAGTTATGATGATACATAGTTTGTCAATCACAAAAAGGGATGTTTATTTTATCTTATTGGACCATGTGCAGTGAACTGATTGTCCTGATTCGACGCTTTTCTGAGCAATATTCATACCTAATGTCCTTGTATCAACACTACTCTATGGTGGCAAAAATTCACTGATGAAAGGAGATTATTCGCAGGGATGCAACTTTGAGAACATCAGCTACTCAACTCCTTAAGCAAAAGAGTAGTATATGAATAAATGATCCAAGCTGAAAACTGCTCACCTTAATATAATAATTTTATCACAGAATCGCTTTTATATATATAGATTGTTTAAGTACTTCAAGTAAATTTGAAGTGATGGAACCAAATTTTAACATTGTGGTAATGATAAATCATGATACAAAATCCTTTCAAACGTTCAAATATTCATTTAGAGAAATACTTTCTAAACGTGTTTATTTTGGGAACTTTTGCATTAAACTCGAATGAATAGGGGGGGGGGGAATTCTTTCAAAAAATATTCTAAATCCATCAATATTTGTTTCTCAAGACGTATGGCTATATTGCTGAACATCTTGAACGACCATATGCATATAAAATGTTTGGTATATAACATTGAGCCTTCTCTACTGAAAATCCATCTTCAGTGGCAAAGCCATCAGAAATACTTTGATTTATTACTAGTTTCAATACAAAGTAACTTAAAGCAGACTTCGTTCTTTCAAAACACAAAGTGGTGACTACCATCACGCAACATCACATTCACGATTTACCATGTCATGCCGCATCCATGCTTCGCTAAACCGCAAGGAATCCAGCAACGTGACAAAACTCATTCGGGTTAAGATGTCTTTCCCTAAAGACGATGCAAACAAGCCACTTCAATGTCACATCCCATTTTGGATCACTAGGATGATCATATCTGCATATCATTATGGTTCCGTTAAAAATCTAAGATTCTATATGCATATATTCGCGACGCCAGGCTCATGTTCAGCGAAATACCACAAGCCTGATGAAAGTCTCGCATAAGTGTTGTCCACAAATCGTTGATGTTCCTTCCTTTCGGCATGCAATCTTGATGCAACTTTTTGTTTACTGTTATTGACTGTCGTTCACCATGACCACATTGACTATTCTTCCCTGCTATCATTGGATTTTCCCTTAAATTTAATCTCGTTCCTTGTATTTGTCTTATCGCTCGCAGATCCTTCAAGTGACTGCCGTTGACCTGGACACTGGAAACAACGCACGAATCACATACCGTATTGTAGGTGGTAGCGATCAAATCTTCGGGAGCGGCAATAGCTTTGGTAACACCAGCCGAAGGGGCTACAATAGCGAAAATATGGTCGGTTCTTCGAGGCCATCCGGGAGTGTTAGCGGTGCCACCGCAAGTGGTCGAGGATCATCTTTGCGAAATCATCTGCCAGGCCAGCAACATCCGCGATCGGACCTGAAGAACACGAACCTGGGCGCTCCAGGTACTACTGCTGATGATCGCAACAAGGCTTCCGAACTATTCGGGATCTTCCCGAATAGCGGTTGGATCTATCTACGAGGAACGCTCGATCGTGAGACACGTGATCGATATGAGTTAACGGTGGTGGCCAGCGACAACGGGACACCACCAGCACATGCGAAAGCACGTGTGATTGTCAACGTTTTGGATGCAAACGATAACGATCCGCAATTCACGCTAGCATCCTACGAATTTTCCATAGAGGAAAACTTGCGTCGAGGATCACTGGTTGGGACAGTGGCCGCTGACGATGCTGATTTGGAGGCGAACGCCGCGATCCGGTATAGTTTGATACCAAGCAACACTAGCTTCCAAGTGAATCCGGTAACAGGTAAGTCTGACCGATAATTCGTCTTTCATTTATTCTATCATAGATAAGACTTGCAATCCTCAAACATTCCATGGTGACCTTAGTTGTATTCCATGTGTTATAAATCTACATTTCACTCAAAAGAATTTCCCTTGTTAAGTCTGGGAGCAATAAACCCAACTTTATCAAAATTACTCAAGAAAACACCAACAAACCTTGGCATCCTTTTTCAAATGTAATGCATGAAATTACTGCAAAAATGCCTCTTACTACTGAACTGTTGAAAAAAAGTTGAAATCAATTAAAGAACGTTTTACATGTTCGCCGTTCAGCACGCCTGAGAATTGTCGTAAATGTCTGTAGCAACAATTAAGTGAAGATTTAAAACTGTGGCAAACTGAAATTTATTCGCCAACGAAAAATCAGCTTTAATTGAAAAAGTTGCAACATAAGAGATCCTCGCCTGTGTAATGGCACCGAAAGATGAACCACGAAATGTAAATCTGAGACAGACATCATTTTAAGTAATTGGAGTTCAACACGATGCCACGGAGTATCTGCCGTGCTTTGAAGACCATGACAAATTGTCGCGAAACGAATTTAGATTCATCATGGATGCACTGCCTGATTGATTGACGGAGCTGCAGTGAATTATGGAATCCTTGGGAGAGGTGTTGAGTGATGTTTCAGTGATTGCAATTTTTTTGGCGATGCACAAAAATACGACTCTGCATCTCAAGTCTTTTTAATCTGTTCTTCATCTGCTTTTACCTGCTTAATAGCTGCCGAAACTGATACCAAAATTAATTCCTATCTTATTTCTTGATTTCAGGTGAAATTCTCACACGTGAACCGCTCGATCGTGAGACACGTAAAATCTATGATCTGGTCGCAGAGGCTCGTGACCAAGGCGTACCATATCGTAGTGCTCGCGTTCAGGTGAAAATCACGGTAACCGACGTGAACGATAACGCACCCGATATCGTGGACCCGCAAGAGGATGTCGTGAGTGTTCGCGAGGAACAATCGCCCGGCACAGAAGTGGTACGCGTGCGGGCGGTCGATCGCGATAACGGTTACAACGCGTCCATCACCTATTCAATCCTGAAGGGTCGCGATTCCGATGGCTACGGGTCATTCAACATTGACCCGATGACGGGTACGATTCGAACAAAAGTGACCCTCGATCATGAGGAACGATCCATATATCGGTTGGCCGTAGCCGCGACGGATAGTGGAAGACCACCCAAGCAAACGGTACGCCCGTTACGGGTGGAAGTGTTAGATTTGAATGATAACCGACCAACGTTTACCAGCTCCAGTTTGATGTTTAAGGTTAGTATCTTTAACTTTCTTTAGGATGTAATCCAGGAAATTGCATTTGAAATATAAGACTCTAAAATAACTAAAATCGGAAGGCGAAAAACGCTACTGATGTTTAAATTCAGGCATATTACGAATGTTTTGGAAAGAGTTTTTTCTGAACCCACAAAAATGATGGATGTGAAAGACCTTGTGGCTCTAGTATCAGCTACCCATTTAAATATTACACCCAGGATCAGATTTATCAGTAACGTAACCTTACTGCAAATCATTTTTGTCCAGCCATGCTACGATATTTTTTCTCCAGAAAATGTAGCAAAATTTTCTGCAGAGTCATTTGTTTATAAACAGGATCTTGTGTGTACCATCAAGCCATCTGAGAATTTTTCATACGAGCCATCTAAGAATTTCCCATGGTCGACACATCCATTTTGCACTATTCGGTACTACGAAGGGGGGCTGGGACGTCCGCGGCCTTAGGCAGTAAATAAATGAAAAGCATGAGTATTTTATTTTTATTTTTTTTAAATAGTCTCCCGCAAACAAAACACTGTTTTCACACTGGCATATAACGCTTTTAAATCGCCAAAAAAATATCCTTTTCAATTCTTTCTCAAAATGGCTTCCTACAGGCTGTTTCATTTCATTTTCACCGACAAATCTATGACCTCGCAACTCTTTTTTCAAGGTCTGGCCTGTAGGGTGGGTGGTCAATTTCCGAGAAGCTCATTTGCTTCAGCGTATGCCTTGAAACTCGCGCCGTGTGGACAGGCGCATTTTCTTGCAAAATCTTCATTCCATGTGGTAACTTCCCATGTCGATTCTGTACGACTGCCTGTCGTGTCTGAGCTAATAAATTTGCGTAATGTTGACCATTCATAGGAGTCCTTTTTCACAGGTAATCAAGTAGCAAAACATCTTTGTCCCAGAAAACAGTCGCCATAAGCTTTAATGAACCTTGAATTTCATCGGCGGTTTTTCTCCTTTTTTCATCCATTGCATGGGCTCCAGTTTGGATTTCGGATCATATTGGCGAATCCAGATTTCATCTGCAGTTGCAATTAGGTTGCAAATTTCATCCGACGTTTGATTGTCTTCCATCAACTTCAAAAAATCCTTAATAGTCTCGTGTTGCCCCTGCTTTTCGAAGGGCTATATCATTTTTGGTACCCAACACGCACTGATTTTTCTCATATTCAAATGCTTGTGCATAATTACTCCAATCCGTTTTCTGGCAATCTGCAACTCTTCGGCTATCTACCATAATTTTATTCTTCGGTCGGCCAGTACTAACTTTTCGACATTTTTTTCAGTCACTACCATCACAGGACGCCCCGGAGCGGAGATCATTTTCACAGCTCTTTCATCCTTGTTGAGATGGTTGGTAGGTTGCATGTAATGGCAGCCCCTATTTATCCAATGGTGGCTCACTTAGGCCACGATAGCCCCATCCTTGTTGAGATAAGCATGTCCATTTTTTGACCATGGTAAACGAAGGCGAAGATTTCTGAAGAACTGCTGATATGTCTTCGAAAATTTATTTCGGCATTTTCCTTTCTTTACGATGTACTTTATCACGACGCGATGTTCAATATTTTTTCAATTTAGTCGAATCGGCTGAAACGATGACGTATGTCCTTCAACAGATAATTTCCTAATGACCACACTGTCAAAAATATATTATATTGAAGGAATATCACAGTTATTGTTAACATAAGTGAGATAATGAGGCATAGCCAAGTATCTCGGGGCGCGGACTTATCAGTCACCCCTCGTATAGTCACGAGACTCCTGTGATCAATTTGAAGCTTACAAAATTTATTTCATTTAAATAAACATCAAAGTCTCCTAATCGACACATGATACTATCCATTTTAAATTATGAATCCAGACTCTAAATCATTTCTTTTAAAAAAAATTTGGGACCTACTTTGTCTATCCTCATTCTGTCCATCATTCAAGCATTCTTACTAGCCCATTCTGGAAGTTCTGAAAGTCTCAGAATACAACCATAAGTTTCATCTGTTCTACATTCATCTACTCTAGGCTTATTATCCCTCCTTGACCTACGTCGCGTAATACACATACTTCATCTGTTATTAGCTCACACTCAGTGGTCTCCATCTAATATTTCTTCAAATTTCAAGCGGCCGCTAGTCCAGAATAGGATTTTATTTATTTTTCATTCATCAACATACATACCTGAACTTAAGCTAACGGAACAATACATACCACTAATACCTTTTGCCAAAGCACTGTTTTTATTTAGAAAAAATAAATACAAAAAAAAATTTTTACCACCGAGTTATGTTATTTCCTCTCCGAAATAAGTGTCAAACACTCTTTCACAAATATTGAGTTAATGATCGCTTATTCGTGCTGCTTTGCAGAATTCTTTTTCAAAAATCCGATATCCCCAAAAGATAAATAAACATTCACGTTGAATTGTTTATCTGTTCCGAAGCTGGGTGTATGAGCAGCTCCCGAAAAGCGGTCGCAATTTCAAATTTTATAGTTTCGCGCAGATATAAGATGCAAGTGTTTTCGCTCTTTTCGAACCCATCTTCCTCCTGAAGCTGAGATAATTTTGAAGCCTCCTAAAACATTTCCAACTGTCGTCAGGGTGCGTGACGTAGCTGCGAAAATCCCCGAAAAAATGGCCCCAAACCAACCAAGCCAGAACCGTTTCATCATTCCCAGCTCGAGATCAAAACACGCAAATTTGCATATTTCAACAAGTCAAGATCTTAGGCCGATCTTTGAGATTCTGATGAATGATGAATTTTAATTGACTCCGTGCCATGCGTGTGTGTGTAGGTGAGTGAAGTGAGTCATGACGGGGCTCCGTTTCGCGGCCCCAAATTATTATTTTCTTCGCCGCCACCGCAACTACCAATTGAATGCCAGTCACGTGCTTTTGCAGTCGCACTCACTACCCACCGCCTAATTTTCTTGTTTTCTTTCCGTGAACTTGAGTCGCACAACAGCTACCATTTCTTTTGTTACACTAATTCTTCTTGAGTGGCTTGCGTCGCCGCATCCATCCATGCCAAGCCATGCCACCATTCCGGCCGGCCCGTGCAAGAAGAAAGATACAGATTACAGGTAGCATATGATTTAATTTTTTGACGATGGCATGAATGGCCAACAATGAACCGTACCGGAGTGCTACGAGTGTGCCTGGAATGCATTCAAGGTACGGTGCGTGCTGGCTAGGCCCCAGGACTGTTGGTATGAAGGCGGCACGAAATCTACATGAAAATAGTGTGGATGGTATCTTTTGTATCGTTATTTTGACAAATTCATAATTAGAATGGAAGAAGAGTTACGTGCCAAGCGTTCGGTTGTTGTTATGGCTTGCGCATTATAAATGGTCCTTGGTTAAGTTGAACGTTTCAAAAAGCGTCTCTTATTCTAGGACCCCCACTCAAAGATCTGCCGCATGTTTTTGATGTATCTTTTTGTGGTTTTCCGTAGTTCACCTCACACTCATTATAAATTCAATTGAAATCCTACCCATTTATCTTGAACACACGCTAACCGCAATTTCAATATGATTTTCAGGTGCGCGAGGATGTTGCTATTGGTCACGTGGTAGGCTCTGTAGGACCCTCGGAACGAAACGATGCTGAAAACTTAATTTCTGGTAGTAGCGGACTTCATGTCACCTACACTTTGACCTCTTTGACTAACGACGTCATTGACGATGCATTCGATATGGATCGACAAACAGGATCGCTAGTTGTAGCACGTCGTCTGGATCGCGAGCACCAGAGCGAATATCGTTTGGAAATTCGGGCGTTGGACACCACCGCCTCGAACAACCCCCAAAGTAGTGCCATCACAGTTCGGGTGGAAGTCACTGATGTCAATGATAACAGTCCGCATTGGGCGGAGGATCCCATTACCATTTATGTTAGTGAAAGTGCGTCAGTTGGCCAGATTATCTACAACTTCACGGCCACCGATGAAGATTCAGGACTAAACGGCGAAGTCCAATATCGCCTCGAGACACAAAAACCAGAATCCGACAGGAAATTATTCTCGCTGGATCCGTTGACCGGGACATTAACACTGCAAGGTAGTCTGGACTACGAACAACTCAATGAGTATATCTTAATTGTCGAGGCCGAGGATCAATCTGCAAACCTAACGGAACGCTTGCGTACTAAGGCAACAGCTAGAATCTTAGTAACTGACTCGAATGATAACAGTCCGGTGTTTGTTGCGCCAACGGCCGACTCCACTATCCTGCTAAGTGACTCGACTCAAGTCGGACAATTAGTGGCCCACGTAGTGGCCGTTGATAAGGATGCCGGCGATAACGGACAAATCACATACGCCATTGTGGCCGGCAATGAGGAAGGTCGCTTTCGAATGGACTCGCGGACAGGTGCCATCGAACTAGCGAAATCCATGCAGGCGCAATCCGATGCACGAGGACGCATCAACCAAATTAGTTCTAATGATCGTGCTGTCCAGTCCGCGAACAAGTTCAATTTAGTGATAAGTGCTAGTGATCATGGTTCGCCTGTGTCGAAGGAGACTCATTTGAATTTGCAAATTCTACTGCAAGGATCGACAAATAATCCGCCACGATTTCAACAGGCTGTGTATTACGTGAATGTGTCCGAGAATGCTCCGATGGATAGTTTTGTGATGCGCGTAGGAGCGAAATCGTCCAGGGATAGTGATACAGGTGAGTGGGACTCAACTATATTCCATCTAATATGTTTTAACGAAAATAGATTTCCATAAATATGATGTACTCCTTTTTTGAACCTGTTTAATACCTACTCTGTTCAGGAAGACATTTGATATGTTTCTAGAAGATGAACTATTTATCGAATTAGTGAATCGTTGGCCAAGATTTGTAACCACTTCTGCAGTGAAATAAATTTCAGAAAACTATTGCTTACAAATTTTTCTAAATTTTTTCCCGAAAATTTTTCAGAGAAAAAACTTTGAAAAATTTAGTTCAGTGTTTTCTAAAAGTAAACATTAATATAATTATTTTTGATGAATTCCTTGTCAAAAATCTTAACAGAAATTTTCTTAGCCTGTATAGGAGAATGCAGAAAATGATTTCACAGCATTGATCTTAATTAATTATTAAAAGTATTGGAGATACTTTTTTCTAGAATAATTCGGACCGAATAAGTTCCTCAAATAAATTAAATGATAATGAGTTTCTTCTTAAAAATCGTAAATTTAAAATCGTGTCCTGGTGAAGATGGTATCTCAGTATTTGGAAAAAACTTTTTGAAACATTTTTGTTATTGTTGAGTTTTTATCAAGAATTTTTTATAACCTAAAATTGTTTGCTAAACATTTTCTCCAAGCTTTAAAGCATTGAATTTTTCTTTTCAACTTTTTAAACGTATTATGGTGAAACTTGTTTCCTTCAATTTCACCAAAAAAAAATTCAGAAAAAACATTTGATGCTGAAATTATTTTCTAAAAATAAATTTATAAATATTTGAAAATCTCGAAAATTGAAACGAAGAATTTTGAAATTTGTTAACTTCAATTTTATCGAAAAAAAATCCAAAAAAAATTAAATGTTAAAATTTTTTCTAAAAAAAATTTATGAATATTTAAAGTTCATGGAAATTTTCATTCAAAGAAAAACTATTGACACTATTGTGATTTTCCAGTAATTATTTGCTCAACCAAGTATTTTCCACCCATCATTTTTGCTATGATTATTCATTCAAATGATTTTTTTGAAATTATTGATACAAAAATTTGTTTTTGCTAGTTTTCTTCCGGTTTTTTCGAGGTTTTTCCATTTTTTTTATTTTCTAGATAATTGAAGCTTCAATTGCCTTTCAATGTTTGAAAATACTGCATTTGCATGATAATAGCTCAAAAAAAACTTTGCAGTGCAAAAAAACTTTTGAAATTTTATAATCTTTGAAGTGTAGATTGGTAGGTCTGAGTGGCATTGATTTTATTCAGAGATTGCTCGCTGAGGTCTCCGTAGGTCCATTGTAATACCA
Organism: Oxycera nigricornis; assembly: GCA_963942545.1. Classification (NCBI taxonomy): domain Eukaryota; kingdom Metazoa; phylum Arthropoda; class Insecta; order Diptera; family Stratiomyidae; genus Oxycera; species Oxycera nigricornis. The sequence goes on along the minus strand of OZ012661.1, from coordinate 112,649,907 downwards.
AAAGAAAAAAGGAATGTATCTGAGCTATTGGATTCTAAGAAACAGTTTGATACTCTTCTCAAGCTAGGTATGTTGTTATAAATGTACAACTTCGGGAGGCATTCCAGAAAAGGCGAGTGAAAGATTTGTATTTGGATTCACCTCCTTAACAAATTAAATTTGAACGTAATTCAATTAAGCAACAGTATATTCCACCTGTAATTTCATATTGGATCCCGGGAGTTTTTATATTTTAACTAAAAAATTTATCGTTGTGATTCCCTGTCAACATCCAAAAATGCCGGATTTGAATGTAAATAAACGTTCCTTCCTCCGTATTTTAGATTAGTCAGGTAAGAACCGATGTGAAATTTTTTTGAGCGATTTCAAAATGTTTAATCTTGAAAATTCCTTTCATTCAGACCAAAAAATATCATAAGATGTTCAAATCTTGTGTTATATTTGCATCCAGTATTTTTGAAGACATTTTGACTTTGAATTTACGTCTTTGAGCCTTGCTAAAAAAGTTCACAAAATTTTAGTTTTAACGGGCCATATTTTTATGTCAACTTTCGAATGTTTAACTCAAAAATGCAAGTATTTTCGATTCAATTGTCCTGCAAATCTTTGCATAATTTGTTTTAAGTGCGCAATAAAGCATAAATTTATGATTTACCATCAACATTCCTGCCAACAAATGTAATCAAAGAATGAATTAATGCCATGAGAGAAAAATAAGTTCAATATTAAATTATGTTTGGTCAATATTATTAAAAAATTTAATTTTTTTCAAACCTGTTTTATTAGTTGCTTACGTTTCATATTTATTATTTACAAGAACACTACAAAAGCAACATTTTCAAGTTCATATTTCTTTTTTTCATATACAATCTTTGATCCAAACTATTTATGCAGCTTTACGGATGTCAATTGTCGGATTAAAATCGAACTAATTCCGACTGATATAATATTCTTTCGTTGGTCTGATCCAATTCATCTGTCTTCGCATATTAATCGCAAACATGCCTTCGAATTATTTCAGATTTTAATTCAAACAAACAAACAACACGTTCACATGCTCACTGACTGTTTCAAATTGAAATTTACATTTTCAATTTGTATATTAACACTCTCTCGCGAAATCGTCTTATCTGTAATTAAAACAAACTAAATTTTTAGAATTTTTAAACTGCGTGACGCAAATTGAATCGGACTTAAATGAATTTCGCTGATAAAAAAAACAGAAAGAGTTGTTGAAAATATGTTTAGCTGGCTTTGGATTAGAATTGGTTCTAAGGTTGAAGGTGTATACAAATATTGGTATAAATAATTGTTGATATACATATGTACATGTTATGTATGAAGAGAATAAAATATGAACGCGTCCTGAAATTAATTTTAGCAGAAAGTATACTCGTAAATGGTCCATAGCTGGAACTTGTCGACCTCGCTTACTTCGGATGAACCTGAAAAATTATCGAATTCATTGTAAACCTGAAAATATTATTTTCAAATATATTTGAATAATTTCGAATCCTTCGCCGTTCCTGTTATTTTCGATTGGGCTAAATTCCAAATATAATAGCACTTGAGGGCAAACAATGCAGCCTGTTGCCTTCGGGTCCATTCAAAACACATCTACTCATGTATATTTAAATCTCCAACTATGTACATACCTAACTATACATGTGTGCACCTACAAACAGGACTTTGTGTTACATACAAACAGGGATAAAATATTTATGTACAGCAAATGAAAAGAAAACAAACTGATTTCTCAACTCCAACTCTTGAAGTGGAGTCTGATGATACTGCTGCTAGTGTGCTGCTGGAATAGCAGCAAATTCTAAGTTGCTGCTTGGCTAACAACAGGTTCCAAACACAGCCTTCTCTGGCCATCGTCATCAGCATCAGCATCATGGCCTTCTTCGTCGTCTTGTACTTCTTGCACAGATGATAATATATTGGCCCATTGTTTTTGCTGGATCGTTCGTCGTCGACGTTCAACATTGTTGCTGTTTCGTTGGTTTGTTGTCTTTCAAAATCTTATTTTGCTGCTCGGTTCTAAGGAGTTTTTTCTCTGATAGGTTAATGTTACATGGGTAAAAAATAAATTATATAAATAAATGTCGATAGAAAGGAACGAAATTGACTTTGAACATTCGAGCAAATAAATAGATCAAAAGTGTTGATGACAACATGTTGCGATTGTAGCTAGCGTAAACTTAGCATGTCTGAATGATAGATGAATGTCTGTCGATTACTTGAAAGTCACTATATCAAATTGAATATTTATTATCTTTCCATTAAAGTATGCACAAATAATAATCACAGTTTGAATGATAAAAGTATTTGGTAACCTAGAAAAATTTGTAGCACAAAACTAGAACAGCCCTAAATATATTTTTCCAACTTCAGGAAATTACTCTAATTTCCCGCAATGTTTTAACGACTTACTTTTTCGTAAAAAAATATTTTGTATGATTTTGAAAAATCCCAAAAATTTCGTAACATATTAAATAACAGTTTTAATCTTTCCAAATTATTCTGATTCCTTATTTCAAATTCAATAATTTGTCCTTCTAAGATATACATCTGTTTTTTACGAAAATTTTTAATCTTGTATTCATGAAAATTGCAACACATCTACAAAAAGCTCCACATCCTATAAGGGAAGCGAATAAAAATATTTTTGAAAATGATATTAAGTACTTTCAGAAATATCGTTCAGGTCTTACCGAGAAAAGTTTTTTGGAAAAAAATTGATTAGAACTTTCGAGATGCCTCCTCGCTGTTGAAATCTTTGGCAAACTGTCGGGGTAAATTTCTCAAACCACGTCACCATGATGAATTTATGAATGATTATTCTGAACAAGCCGTGAGGTGCGACCCTTGAGGTCCACACGTACAACTTCCCAGCAATATTTACATCAATATTCAAAATATTAAACACAATAATAATTATGGATATAATACTACTTCAAATAATAAAACCGTACTTCTCGTAAAAGTTATTGGAATGACTTAATATTAATCATAACATCTACGCGAGCGTCAATTGATTACGTAAGGATTTTGGTGCATTGGTTTGATTGATTATTCACGCGGATCAATCGGAGAGGGGACAGGTTACAAAGCAGTTTTTTCATTAAAGTTAAAACATGGTGCTGTGAAGACTATTGATCTGCTCAAATTTTGCAAATATTAGTAATCTTGGATTGACTTTACAACAAGGTCTTTAGAATAAGAGATTTAAGGTATTATGATTCGAATGAACCCTTTTTACATGGTGACTTTGAATGATTTTTTATTTTTAATTTAATTTTTTTGTAATCATGAGAAAAGTTTTTGCTGGTTTCTCTACAAAAATTGATAAAATTTTAAAAATTCTACAAACATTTATTATTACGATGTGCAAATCAGGTTAAAAATGAATTTTTGACGTAAATGACCTTGAACGTTTAATGATTTTTTATATTTTATTTAATTTTTTTTTTGTATTCATGAAAAAACTTTTGCTGGTTTTTGCACAAGAACTATTTGGAGTATATAAATTATATAAACATTGATTACTTAGGTTTAAAAATCAGGTTAAAAGTTTTGTGTTTTTAAAAAAAAACCTAGTATTTTGACCTTTTTCTTTAAAAAATTAAAAAACGGCTCCAAGAATTTTTTTAAAAATTTGATAGAATCACATAAATGTTAATACGCGTAGATTGACACCTTGTTTAAAAAAATCGTATGTTTGATTCGCGAGGTATAACGCATGACATAAATGACCTTCAAACGGGCAAAACAGCAAACCCCCCCGACCGAAGTGTCCCAAAAACTAATCAGCTCTTGAGATTGCAAAGACGCTTCGATTGACACCTCAACAAAGTTAATGCGACTTTGTTTACGTGAGTTATGGTCGTAGAAAAAAGTGTCCACCAACGTACATACGTACGTACGTACATACACATACACATACATCTCCCTTTCTAAAAACACTTTATATATACTCTATAGACCTCAAAACGTAACGAAAAGTTGAAAATTTCAATTTCGATTTTCGAGGCGATTACAAGAACTTCCCATATACTGGGAAGTTAAAAATATCTCAAACATACTCAGAATAATAATCAATGAATGAAAAAGAAAAAACATTTTTCATAGTTCTGAAAATGTGTAACCTCTTTAAGCAAATTTTATCGCAATTTCTTTAAAGGGAGTACCGGTTATAATTTTGAAAAAAAAAATTTCATTTTTCAATTTATAATACATATCTTCGGAAATTTTTGCGATATTCCTAACAATAAAGAAATTACGGCAGTTTGAGCGCACATGCTTTTTCGCTTTGTAGGCGATTTTTTCGGTAATCGAAACTTTAAACGCGTTTTTCTCGAAACGACGTTTATCCAACTGCGGACACTTATTCTCCAAATTGACCGAACCGATTTAATTCAAATTTGGTGTGCTACTTTACTCAATTATCTTGTTTGATGATCTACAACAATATAGGCCAAGAATCAACCCAAGAAAATTAGCAAGCAAATCAAAGTGAAAAAAGCGATTATTCGAAGAAAAAAATTTCAAACAACCGCTATTTTCTTTTGAAAATTTTTTCAAAATATTGCGGTAGATTACCACGTGACAATCATTCCTCTTTAAAATGTAGTTTGGTTTTTTTCAAGTTTCCATTCCTGAGATTATCTGTCCGCAGTTGGACGAGGCATTTTTTGAGACATCAACTTTGGCGCCCTCTATAAATAAGTAGAAAATTGCTAAAAAAAAATGTAGGGAAATTCGATCGGAAATCAACAATTTTACAACACATGGTAAATTTTTTTTTAGGAAAATCATATAGAAATCAACATTTTTTTCATGAAGTAAATAAATTCTAGTGATGAATCAAAGTTGCTTGTGTGAAATATTTTTTTGGGCGATTTTTTTCAAAATTTCCGGCCTAAAAAATATTTTTCCTATCAAATTTGCCTATTTTGCAACTTTATTTAGGATTTGTTCATTCAATTCTACCGAGCAACAATTTCTAACAAAGTCAAAAAACCGATAGACTTTCTATTTAAATACCACCTCAATGCATTAGATATGCAAAAATTCCAGCTTTCGCATTAGCAAAAAGCCACTAGAACATCCCAGACTTGTTGAGCGCCTTCGACAACATGCTCGAAATCACGCCTCCATCTAATCGCAGAACTTCTTCGGCAGCGTGGTAAGGTGGTAAGGTAGCAAACGACATCGCTCCAAGACAATGCAAATAAGTGTGGCCCCTCCTCCTCGGCTCGGCTCTGTTCAGCTCAACTCAGCTCATCCACGTTCATTAGTAGTAGCTGTTCCCGAGATTAACCTTAACAGAACATCAACTTATCTGCACGAACCGCCGAGCAGTATCTAAAGTCGGGTGGGCATTGGTGTGCCGCGGCGGTGTGACACAGACCCGCTGTTAATTTCAACGAATACCTTTCAGGTGAATTTAATGGACGATGTGCATCAAATCATAGCTGCCTTGCGCAACGTTCCTTAGGAGAGTTCTTCGTCGAGCTTAACCTCGCCCTCCCGTTCTTTCGGCGAGGCCAGGTGCCACTACCTACCATGCCGTCGTATCGCGTCGCTCGGCCTCTTCTTATAACGACGTAATAATTACGTGAAATCACAAGCTTTGTGGACATCATCCCGGATTATGGCCCATTAATCACGTTGATCCGAAGCATTTAAAGAAAGTACGAAAACGGCCAAAAAACGAACTGGATGGCCAAATGAAAGATTACAAACAGTTATACGAGCACGAGCGATCAACCTGTGATAAATGTGGTGTTTATTAAGAATGTTTCTAGGGGTCCATGGAGGCGCTGGACCCAGTCCGGCAATGAGTCGTTAAAACTGGAAGTTGATTCCGGAGTTGTTGGAGTCATCGGTGTCTCGTTGGACAGGCTTTTGGTATGTCTAATGTGTAGGCAATGAACCTTTTGTTATGTATGCGGATCACACTAAATTTGGAATTCCTGCAAGCGGATTACAGCTGGTCCATGCTCTGCTATATTGACCGTACGCATTTCAGGCTATTAATCAAATGATTCCGTGAAAATGTTACGTGGACGGGTTAAAGTGACCTTTCAGTCCGATGTTGCCGTGACTTTCTATTCCGTTCTCTCAAAAATGCTTCACAAGATCACTCGTATGACCTGTTTTCAGATAATTTCTAAAATATGTTTATCATGATCTCTGCAGGACTATCACTAACTGAAATAATTAACAATTTTTTTATCTCCTTCCAGTGAACCTCACCTACGAAATTCCACCAGGTGTGGGCGATGATCTGTTCATGGTGGACAAAGTGCGTGGCATCATCACGACTCGTGGACAGCTTGATCGCGAGACCAAGGATCAGTACAAGTTCCCAATCTACGCGGTAGAGTCCAGTTCGTCCTCGACCAATGGCAGAACTGCCGGTCTGAACCTGCCTACAGGACAATTTGACATGGCCACCGTGATTGTTAAGGTCACCGATGTTAACGATCATGCTCCTGAATTTCGGCCAGGATCATGCTATCCACTTGCCGTTCCCGAGAACAGTGAACGATCGGTCATTCATACTGTTGTGGCCACTGACCTGGACGAAGGATCCAACGGAGAGATCATCTACAGCATAATCGGGGGCAATTTCAATAATAAATTCAGCATTGATGTACACAGTGGCGAGTTGACTGCACAGCCGCTTGATCGCGAGACCCGATCGCGATATTTATTGCAAATTCAGGTGCAGGATCGCGGCACGCCAAACACTTTCTACGGCCATTGCAATATATCCGTGATTGTTGAGGATCAAAATGACAACGATCCCCGGTTCGATCGTCCTAAATACATTGTAAATATTCCCGAGGACATTGAAATCGGTGCGTCGATACTAAAGGTGAATGCATCGGATGCCGATTTAGGGATAAATGCGCGAATCGTTTATTCGTTGGCGAACGAAACGCAATGGCTATTCACTATCGACAATCGTAGCGGACTAATCACGACAGCAGGGTAAGTTATTTGGATATTGTATTTGGTTTGAATTTATCCTTTATTCGATTTCATTCCGGGTTATTTTTATGGTCATAGTATGAAAGGGTATTTAGTGAAAATGGTTGCTAATTTTTCAGCTGGTGATGCTAGAAATGGTCAGTATTGTCACCTATTTGCGAAACAGAAAAAAAATTCTGCTCACCTTCTAAATGTTACAAAAAACGCCGTTGAAAATTTTAAAACATGAAATACTAAACATAAGAAGAAGAAAATCAATAATGAAATTTAAATAATTTCAATTCACTCGATAAATTCTCTTCAGTGGACATGTACATGATTGCATATATATATATATATATATATATATATATATATATATATATTTCACGCATACTACCAATCAGGAAAGTCTCCCAAAATATTTTCTGTGGCATGAGAAGTCAAAAAATTGTCTCTAATTTCTATAAGAAAATTCAGTTGCAGCCAAGGTAAAAAAAAAATTTGAAATGGAGCAACGTCACCTGGTGGCCACCTCCTGAAATCAATGGCCGTATTGACGACTCATAGTCCTGCCAAAAGCATTGCAAATAATGAAAGGTATGGTATCCATAGATGATACTATTTTACAATGATCTTATAGTGGAATCAGTCCTAACAAGAGTGAATTACTAAAGTAAGGAAATTTATCAAAATATAGTTATGTATTGGGTGTATACATTGAAAACCGATTTTTTTTGGATTAAAATAATGCTTCATTAATTAATTAATGAATTTTTATGTTATACAAAATATTGTCCATCGCTTGCGATCATTTTTTCCACCTTTCTGGTAGCAAATGAATTCCGCGTCAAATCAAGCCAATTTGTGATACCTTGCTCAGAAGTAAAACGTATTCCAGTTTTGCATCGAACGAAATAAATGGCAGTCGGATGGCTGCTAAATATGGCGGATTAGGTGAAATTTCCCAGCCACTTTTGTCCAAGTAATTTTTGACCGGTATAGCAACGTGTGGTCGAGTATTGTCATGATGGAAAATTACAGAATCCTGCCTAACCGCATATTCCGCCCGTTTTTCTGTCAATGATAACTTCAATCGAATTAATTGTTGTCGGTAAAGCTGCCCCGTAATGGTTTCACCTGATTTCAGCAATTCGTATTGCATTAGTTCCTTCTGATCCCACCAAATACTGAGCATTACCTTAGAGCCGTGTATATCGGCTTTGACATCGATGTTCCTGGTTGGCTGGGCTTCACATACGATTTCGTGTGCCTCTTGTTACCAAAACGTATCCATTTTTCGTTGCCATTAATAATTCGATGCAAAAACGACTTCATTTGTAGTGTTCGAAGTGCATTTCAGACATGCAAAATCGCCTTTATCTTACTGGCTTTGACAGCTGACCGATGGTCCTTCAAAATGACATATATGTCATGGGAGTTTTACAGTGCATGTGCTAGTGGGGCCATCTGTTGTAAAAGTTCGGTTTTCAATGCATACACCCAATATATAGCTGTTCCTAAACTATTCCAAGGTTGGCGGTCTTTCCAGGATTGACTTTTAAGCACAATCGAAGTAGTACTTGAAAATATCCTTATATTATTTTCTTCGAGTCCCAAACATACTATGGAATGCATTATAGAAATACGAATAGTCGAACTCTAGAAGAAAGCTTTCATCAACTTGGATGAGGATTCTTCTCAAAGAAGTTGCTAGATTGTAGTACCTACGGATTGAATAGAACGTAAAATCGTTTGACAATGATAAGCATTTTGCAGACTTTTCATTAGAATCCAAAAATAGAAAAACCTAGATAGCTGAATTTTCCATTTATTTTTCAATGAAACGAAAGATTGAACCATTTTTGTAAATAAATAATTTAAATTGTGACTATCATCTTTCAAGGATATAATTTTTAATGTCTATCTATGATTTGTTGCCTCTTTGATTTGGATGAAACAATTTGGCTAATTCATTTTATTTTCTCTGCGCCCAGTGGTACATTTGATCTTAGATTGTTTGAAATTTACTCTCAATAAAAACATAATACATGTTTTAATTCAAAACCAATCACTTTATGAATTTTGCACCTAAATTAACTATCAAATTTCGATAAACAACCCACAAAGAAAGCGCCAGCCGAAAATCTCGTTCTTCCGAAAAAAGCGGCCTTTAAAAAACTAAGTCCTCCACAAAAAAAATATATAAATCTCCTGTCCGTTGTTTGCATTTTTCCTTTAATATTTATTTTAATATCTCCAGCTACTGTTCTCTTCTACCTTCAAACAGTCTTCAAGTTATGTTTTGCCAACTCAAAACCATTATCTCAATTGTTTCACAATGTTTATTATATGCAAATTCCATAGTCTGATGTTGGCTACACACAATCACTCCCCCAAAAAAATATAAGAAGCCTGCATCAGCTTCAGACCAAGACAAATCTAGAAATAAATGTTAGCCATTTTTATTTTGTCATTCAAAACGACGATCAATGATCGAATTTATCGAGACTTCGATCGAAAAGAGCTGTTCATTGAATTTATGTTAAATTGTAAGGAAGCTAAAGGAGGAGATGATGACAATGACACAGACGACGACAGTAAAGAAGTGATTCTTATGGTTAAGTCGAAGTCTGTCCTTGATTCTGAGAAACTTGAATCGTACGAAAGGGTTGTTAGGTCGCACCGAAATTCGAAGTGATCCGAATATCTTTTCTCAATTGTTTTTGAATGAAGTTAATCTCAGCAGAATGTATATATGGTATACTATATTTTGATACTTGAAGTAGTATTAATGATTCCTGCAAGCCGAAAGGATGTATTCTCCATATCCAGATTGATAGGCTGCAAATGGCACCTCCAATCCAGGCGTTCAGAACGAACAAACAGCGGCTGTTAACATAACTTACATGCAAAATATGTTCGAGCTGATTGGAGGCAGATTCAAGAATTTACACATGTGCCCATATGCCTTCTTAGTCTATCCGAACAGGCATACATCCCTACCAAACCAGCAGGATTATCATCAAGGACTGTAGCTGTTGTACCATGCTGACTACATGGCTCTGCATGATCCTCCTCCCTATTCCGCCACGCACTATCCACCACTCCGTTCGCCTACAAGATGTTGCCGACTATTTAGTTGAGAAATTTGTTGCTAAATGTCCACTGTCGGCAATTCTATTCTTAAGTTGTCTGTTCGTATTACAACTGAAAGATGTAGCACTGTCTGTTTGTCTGTCTGTTTCGGCTAGGGTCCTATGGGCTGCTCCCTGGCTTCGTCTGTGAATTTCATTTGCATGCCTCGATCGCGGCTATTTATCTGTTGCACTCGTTATTAAGTGCGCACTCTTTAAGCAAAAGAGTCCTTGCTACCGCACTAAAGATGCATATTCAAATATGGTATTCATGTTAGCCGGGACAGAAGAAAAGACTTATTGCTGGTAGCATGGAAGTTTTTCGCTACTTTGTATCGAAAGTGAAGAGAATTGAATTGAGAACATACATACATTCTGGTATGCAAATTCTGATGGTTCGTGATCAGCGTGCGATGCCAATTTCATATGCAACAATACGTGTGTTAGTAATAATTCATCATTTGGTTTAGGACACGCGGAAAATTTAGTTTGTGGGTCGAACTGGAATGGAAAAGAATAACTTTATTGGAAGAAATCATCAAATCATCGCGGAATTTAAGCTGAAAGTTGACAACAACAAATTATTCTCAAAATGAATCCAATGTTGAATTTAACATGTTCTTCATAATTTTTATTTTAATTAGCCTAGTTTTTTTAACCGTCACACTATTTTTTTCTAACGATCACACTTTAAATTCTTGTTAAATCACGCGAATAAAAATTGTTAGTAAAGGTTAAAATTATGGCCCCCACCCTCAAACTGGGTGGGAGTAGGGCGGATCGAATTAATCCCTACTACCATTGTATAAAAAGTTCGCGGCCGTCAAGGTCCGATATGAAGTTATGGGGGCTCCCCCACTAAAAAAATCTTTATTTTGCTTATTTTTAGAGATCATATGAAACTGTAAAATTGATCTGGGAAGTAGTGTTTAAACATGTTTGGTAGTCGAAAAAATCCTAACCCAACCGCAAGGGAGTGTGAGGTGGAAGGACGGGGTGCAAAACGTGTCCCCAAAGCGTTACCCCTATTTATATTACATTTACGGTAAAAATTACATTCATCATTTTTTTGTAATTTTTTTAATTTTTTTATGTTTTTTATTTTATTTTTATTTTTTGCAAAAAAATTCTTCAATATTTTTTTCGCTTTTTCAATTTGCAAACATGTCGAAAAAATACTTCCCAAATCAATTAAACGGTTTCATATGGTCGCTAAAAATAGGCAAAATAACCATTTTTTTTAGTAGAGGAACCCTCATAACTGCCCATGGGACCGTGACCTCCGCGAACTTTTTATGCCATAGTAGTAGGGGAACTCCCCTCTTTCGAACCCTTTTACCTCCACCCTTTCGAGGGTGAGGGTCGTAATCTTAACCTTCACTAAAATTTTGAACGCTTCTCACTATTTTCTAGATCTACATATTACAATTTCGAAGGAAAAATCTTGACCAAAAATGAAAAGATTTTTTGGTTGCATTTAGACTCACTTTGTGTTTATGTTTAGCGTTGATTGCCACATGAGTTAAATATATATGGTAAAAGCTTATTGAAAAATCAATGGGCTCTTAGAAGCACCAAACTGGGTTATTTTCTGTATCGTTTTTCAATGATTCGCATCACCAAATTCAACTGCATCATTCTTTTTGGTAATTTCTTTTGGCGTTGATGATCTTACATCCGTTTTATTCACTTTGACTGCTTCCTTTGCTTCCTTTAAGCGGTCTTCCCTCTTTTAGCAGTGTAAAAACTGGTTGTTTTCAATAATTTTTTGGATAGGTTTTAATTATAAATATACGAGAAAAATGCTATTTTTTACTGCTTTTAACAAAAAAATACTTCAAATCAAAATTTCGAAAAATCCCGTGTTCGTGCTATAGCTGTAATCATATATAATGTCTGGTAAAAATTTGGTGGAAATCGGTTTAGTAGTTTCCGACATTTTAACAACGTGGCGTCGAAAACGTTGTTTCGAGAAAAACGCGATTAAAGGTTTTTTAATAAAGAATCGCGCTCGGGTAGCAAAGTGAAAGTTGCCCAAAAATACGGTAAGACTGCTCCAATATTTCTAAAAAAATTTAATATCATATTTCTGCATATATATACTTTCCAAAAATGCAATAAAAAATCGATTTTTTTGAAAATGATAAAGAGGGTAGACCCCTTAATTGGACCCTATCTCCTGTTGGTATGGGTCTGACAGTTTACCCGATATATGTACACAAATAATGTTGGATTCTGGGCATGTTAGTTTTCTGTAGTATATCATCGTCCTTAATTTTAATCTCTGCTGAACAACAGATGGACATTTGGCTTCAATTTTTCTTAGACAAAAAACAATCAATAACTGAAAAAATAAAAAATGAAGAGTTAGAAGTTAGAAAGAAACATAGATTGACTTTCGAAATGTCTTCATTGCAGTGAAATCGTTCACGTGCAATCCGCAACATTTTTTTAAATGTTAAATCGGCTGCATAAAAACTCATAAACCAAATTTGAATTTCAACGGTTCTAACGAATTCCACTAGCTTACTTACTATCTCATGTGATGTGATCAAATCGAAATTAACAAATTTCGTCCGAAAAGATTAATTTCTTGCTAGAATCAGACGAAAATTTCACCATTCTAAACAATATTCAAACAAAACTTCTTAATGAAACTATGAGAAAATCTTGAAAATATTTCGAAAGTAATTTATTTTTTTCTGTGCAACAGTCAAGTATTTGCATAAACCAACCAAGACAGTAAAAAAACCATACATATGCATCATCAGTTATATGAAATCTATCTTTGAATAAGACCGCTTGTGCGATCCGAAAAATGTAACTTGAAAACCAACAAAATGTATCTTCTGCGTGGATCACGGCAATCGCATGTAGTCAAATGAACTTCTTCGTGTTCTTTTCACGAAACCGATATAAATCTAAACGGTCGGCCGACAAGAACCTTCCAACTTGGCCAGCAATCTGATTTATCGGTGCTTATTTGTCAATGACACCACCCATATTCAGCCACTTTAATCATCACCAACTTACAAAGATACTTTATAGTTTTGACTACTAATTTGAAACGACAAACAGACAACGGACAACGGTCGGTTTGGCTGGGTCGTGCCGGGCTTAGATCGGATGGAGATGACTGTGACTGTGTGAATGGTCCGTGATCTCAATTGGCGTTGATTCTTATCATTTCAATATTTATAACACAAGAATGGTCCGATGGCGATGGATTCCACAAAAAAGTTACCTTGTGATCTCTACTGTACTACACGCCAAGTGGCTTTGCCTTATTATCGATCACTCTCCTCCAATTCGACCAGCCCAAGTTCTTTGGACCAACTCTATGTAGTTCGCAAGTTCTTTTTTGCTTCCGCGGAATAAATTGCTGCGATCTTAGCTCGATGTCCAGTCCAAGAAGCATAGGTCCTTGGTCAGCGCTAATCCCCACCTAGGTGTTCGACTACTTTTTTATATGCAGAAATGTGTCGCATACTAGTTTTGTGCAAAAATCTTGTTAGCTGTCTATCGAATTAAATGACGATCGCTCAAACAAAAAAGTACAAGATCGCTTTATGAAATGTGGCAGAAAAATGTGACAGAGTACGGATTGGATTGGGAATGGTTGACGAAGGACGCGTTGATGCTTGCCCAATGAGTTGGTGCAGGCTTGCGGTATCCGAGAATCAAGATCTCACATTGATACTGATCACAACAACTGATAAAACATTATTGGATTGATTGGATAGTGGCGAGCGTCAGAGGTAAACGGATGCCACCACAAATTGATGCATTCCGATCAAGCCAGTTTTCTGGGAAAATGATCACATGAAAATTTAATTAAGACAACAGCAGAAAGATATGTACTTGGCGGGAATATACGCGATTATTGGTTATACTGGAAATATCGAATGTTTCTCACAAATTTTTTTCTCCATAGTTTTGTACTTTGCCTGCCTGCCTGCTTCGAAGAATTAAATGATGTGTGGATTTTAGACTATATAAACTAAATAAATTTCTCTGTATCGAATTCTTCCTTCTTACCTCCACAGGACTCTAGATCGTGAGCTTCAACATGTCTACAATTTCATGATAGTCGCAACAGACGGCGGACGAAGCAATGCCCGATCGACTCAAGTTCCAGTTCAAATCATAGTCGAGGACGTGAACGACAACAAGCCAGTGTTCAAGCGATATCCTTTCACCGCTCAAGTGCAAGCCCTGGTCCAACCAGGTCAGACAATCCTTCATGTCACCGCACTCGATGTCGATCAAGGAATCAACGGCGAGATCGTCTATGAACTGACCAACGATCGAACAGCCGGAAAATTCCGCATCAACCCCAACACTGGGGCAGTCAGTTCCACACGCAGCCTAGCCAGTGAAAATAGGCAATTGTTACGACTAGAAGTGACTGCCCGCGACAAGGGCAATCCGCCCCAAAGTGCGATCGGTTTGATCGAGATACGGGTGGGTGATACTGCCCCAGAAACGCCGGTGCTCCGGTTTCCCAATCAAACATATCGGATCTCCCTGGCCGAGAATACCCCGAACGGACGATCCATCATGCAAATAAATGCAGTACGGAGTGATGGACGACGCCAGAAGATCATTTACTCTATTGGGTCCGGGAACGAGGATGGAGCTTTCTCCATAGACGCCACAACTGGTGAGATCAAGGTGCGAGATTCGCGATTCCTGGACTATGAGCGGTACCTTTGGAACTACGAGGCGATACAAATGCGCTACAATCGGGACAACCGGACGATAGTAGGTCATGGCGTGATTGGTACCGGGAACAGCCCTTCTGCCGACTATCGATCATCCAGCGAAATGAAATTAATCATGGAGGCCAGGACTGATGGATCGCCACTACTGTACGGTTACACGGAGCTGCAGATACAGTTGCTGGATGAAAACGATAATGGGCCACGCTTCACCCAGCAGCAGTATGCGACCACGGTGTGGGAGGGCAACAATAAGGGCGCGTTTGTGATGCAGGTTGCCGCCTATGATGCTGATCGTGGGGCGAACTCACGAATTCTCTACCACATAGTCGATGGCAATCATGATAACGCGTTCGTTATCGAGCCGGCCTTCAGTGGAATCGTCAAAACCAATATCGTTTTGGACCGCGAGATTCGTGACATGTACAGATTGAAGGTGATCGCGACTGATGAGGGTGTGCCACAAATGACCGGGACAGCCACCATTCGCGTGCACATCATTGATGTCAACGATAACCAACCGACGTTCCCGCCACCAAGTGTTGTTAGCATCGGCGAAGGTAAGTACCAATAAATCTAACTTTTCAACCCCCAACCTCGACATACTAATTCATTATAGTGATCTCACTAAAAGTACCGCATTTCTCACCCTTCATGATCATTAAAACCATAAAATTTTATATTATCGCCCCGCTATAGGTTCTGATCTAGGCGTCGTGGTGACCACAATATCCGCCAATGATGTTGATACTAGTCCAGCTTTGACTTATCGCTTTGCCAAACTGTTTGACAATGACAATCTCGGGGCCGAGTCCTTATTCTCAATAGATCGTTACAGTGGAAAAGTGATCTTGAAGAAACGTCTCGACTACGAGACCCAACAAGAGTACCAATTCCAAGTGATTGCATCGGATATGGCGCACGAGGCCAGAACCTCTCTAACAATCCGAATAACCGATATCAATGATAATCCTCCGGTGTTTCAGCAAATCGCCTACCATGTGTCCTTGCCTGATCAGTCGCAAAGCTCTGATGTAGATCTTTTAACCATAAATGCTACCGATGTTGACGGTGAAAGTAACGCAAAGATAAAATATCAGATTTTACCGCCTATTCGTGGTTTCATTATAAATGAGCAAACCGGAGCGATTTATGTGAACGCCAGTCGGATCGCAAAGCCGTTCAAGGATCAGATCTACTTGGGTGTAATGGCTGTTGACTCCGGTAGCCCGTCATTGAGCACGAAAACGGTGGTCCGAATCCAGACTAGTTCCTACGGCCAAGGAAAAGCACAGTTCCTGCAAAGTCAGTTCCGCGCTTCAATCAATGAAGAAGCTGAACTCGGAACTGCCGTCTTGAGACTCTCCAGGGATGTTTTGGATACTGATCTTAATCAAAATTTGGCATTCAGCATAGTGTCGGGTAACGAGGATGGTGCCTTCGAAGTGTATCAGTCGAACGCGATTATACTGGTGAAAAATCTCGACCGCGAGAAAGCTGATCTATATAAACTACGACTTGTTATGAGCGAGCAAGGATCTCCTGTGCGAAGCGACAACAACTCCACTGCAATTAACATCTTCGTCACAGTTGAAGATGCCAATGATAACGCTCCAGTTTTTCAGTCAGGACGTTATGAGGCAGAGGTCAGCGAATCGGCGCCGATTCGTACATCGATAACTAAGATAGTTGCCATTGACAAGGACTTGGAGAACACCCCCAACTCGGAGGTTGTGTACGACATCACGTCCGGAAATGATGCGGGGCTGTTCAGCATTGACTTGGTATCAGGAGTTCTGTTTGTTAAAAGCCAATTGGACTATGACTTGGACCCTCTTCCTCAGTATGATCTGATCATAAGGGCGTGTGATAGCGGACTCGTGCCTAGATGTAGTCTGACCCCATTCAGGGTCACTCTGAATGATGAGAATGATAACGAGCCCAAGTTCCCTGTATCGGAATATCTTGCTTTCGTTGGAGAAAACGAACCAATCGGGACTAGTGTTTTTGCAGCGAGAGCTACTGACATGGATTGCGGTCAATATGGAGCGCTTAACTATTCTGTTGAAGCATCGAATGGATATACTGACGCCAATGATGCATGGAAGCTCTTCAAAATTGATGCGGCTACTGGAGTGGTCACTACCAACGCCGTTTTTGACTATGAACAGCGCAGCCAGTACAGTTTCATCGTGAAAGCTTTTGATATTGGTGGTAGATTTGCGAAAGTCCGTGTGAGAATCATGATTGACTCCCGCGATGAATTCAGTCCTCAGTTCACGGAACGGACATACCGATTTGTGTTGGCTACCGGATCGTCTGACTCGCTTCCAATTGGATATGTTGTTGGACAAGTGACCGCGACTGATCGTGATAAAGGACCCGATGGCCGGATCGTCTATCAACTGAACACTCAGCATAACTACTTCAAAATCAACAGAACGATAGGTGCAATCATGATCAAGAAGAAGATCGATAGTGGACTGGATGCGTTGAGTGCTGGTCAAGAAATCAGTTTTGTGGTCACAGCCAGCTCAGGAAGGCAGGGCTCGTTAACGAACATGAGTGTGGTGGAAATATCTTTAGATCCTCTGGCGGATCCCGGAACGAATTTGGCCAGTAGTGGTGTATCTGGAGGTGGCGGCATTGCTGATTGGGCCTTGGGTTTGTTGATTTCCCTCCTCTTGGTTATATTCAGCTTTGCGGCTGTGTTTTTGTTCCTGCATATCAGAAATCGAAGACACAAGCAAGTGTCTAAGCCAAGTCTCAGTACAGAAACTGTAGGCAATTCGAATAGTTACGTGGATCCGAGTGCATTTGATACGATCCCGATTCGCGGAAATCCTGGTGGGAACACGTCAGGTGGGCAGTTCGCTCCACCTAAATATGATGAGATTCCGCCGTATGGGCAACATGCAGCGAGTTCAAACTCGGGAGCCGCGACTACATCTGAGCTTTCCGGGTCCGAACAGTCCGGTTCGAGTGGTCGAGGATCTGCTGAGGATGGAGAAGATGGCGAGGATGAAGAGATACGCATGATAAATGAAGGACCTTTGCATCGAGACCATCGTCGCGGAGATGATGGTCGGCTCTCGGATATTTCAGTACAAAATACGCAGGAATACTTGGCGAGGTTAGGTATTGTTGACAATGCGAATACAGTAGGTGGCGCGTCAACGTCGTCGCGCCATTGCTCGGAAAGTATCAGCGGTAGCAACAAGGATGCTCTACTGCATCATCCCCTGCCAATTGATTCGCTACACATGTTTGATGAGGAGCCTGGTGAGGCAGATATTGCGAATCTTATCTACGCCAAGTTAAATGATGTGACGGGAGGCAGTGATCGTGCCAGTAGTGCTGATGAAGCTGCTACCACAGCGGGTAGTATAGGAGCCGCGGTAGACCATGTGATGGGATTCGGAGATGTTCCTGTTGTGGGGAACGGTAATCCAGGCCCGGCGATGAACGGTTCCTTAAGCTCCATTGTGCATAGTGAAGAAGAGCTGACGGGAAGCTACAACTGGGACTATCTGCTGGACTGGGGTCCACAATATCAACCGTTGGCGCATGTATTCTCCGAGATTGCAAGACTTAAGGACGACACCCTGTCAGTGCACAGTGGTAATAGTGCAGCTTCCAGCGCGAAGAGCAAACAGTCACTTCAACATTCCGCGAAACATATCCCGCCGCCCCTTCTCACAAACATAGCACCTAGGTCAATAAACGTTCCAGTATTATCAAATCGTGGCAATCCGAGCCACCATTCTGTTGCTGCCAATCAATACCTTCTGCCCCGATCACCAATTAGTCACGATGCTCCGGGTGGCTTCAGCACATCATCGGCCATGTCACCAAGCTTCTCACCATCCCTTTCACCACTAGCAACACGTTCACCATCAATATCGCCGCACGTCGTCTCAACGGGGGTGCCAACCAGTCATCATATGGTGTCGTTGCCGAGACACCAACCACAACCGGCCCAACGGAAAACCCTCGATTCGGACATGCGAGTAAGGATGTAAGGATCAGAGCCTGTGTCCTGATGCAACGACATTCTTTAAGGTGATTTAAATGATAAGTATCCCCGAAACGTGGCTGTGGTGATAACAATTCTGTATTTATATTCGAATCGCGTAATTGATCTTAATTAGTTGTCGAAGATTTTTGGTTCGGTCGACAAATAAATTTTATTCCCCCGAGTAAGTGCTATCAAAATCAATACTTGCAATGAATAAAAAATTGGTTACTGTCATTTTCATCATAGAAACATGTTACATCAACTTCAGAATTTTAGTATGCTAAAAGACAAATTTTTCAATCCTGCGGCACTTTTTTACATTCAGTCGAGTAAAATTCCCTGTAGAAACATTTATTTCAAAATGCATCAAATATACGCTTGAAATGGAATTGAATCTATTGTGGCCGTTTTGAGATAAATCAATCGATACATTGATGTCGAGAACTAGTCACAGAGTTTTTAAAAATATTGAATTTCGAATTATCCCGAACACAACTTGAAAATCTGACGGCATTTAAAATTTCTATAATAATTGCGTCTAGCCACAATATTTTTTTTTCAAAAAAGACTATCATTCCATTCCATCTTTGTGTAAATAAAACAATACAATTACAAACTTAAATTAATTGCGCCCATGTAGAAATATTCTTGTAGCGTTAACATTTTTAAAGTTAACTTATTAATGATAAGGTCTGTAAAAAAATTAATATTAATGGATGAAATACAATAAGACTGCTGTTTGTATAGTGGAAGTATAAAATATTAAATAAACATTCATTTGAAACAGTATCAAATTAATATTGTTGTCTTCCCGAAATGTGGAATGCACTCAAAACTAGTTAACATCAAGAAGAGTCGTCGTGAAAAGACAATCGAGACAAAAATATCGAAACAAAAAAAATCAACACTACCGCCATAACAAATCAAATCAGTACCATATTATGTAAATTTTCAATATCTTCGCATAAATATTTAAAACATATACCGCTTAGATTTATTGCTATTTGTATTTTATTTTGTTTCTTGAAAGGAGATGCCGGAGGTGTCGCACTTGCCTATTTCGATTAAAAAAAAAATTCGGATCAATTATCGTAAAAGCAACAAAAATTCTATTTGTACACAATTATTTATGAAACAATACATGCAATCCTCCGTAAGATGTCTTTAACAATCCAGCGTGGTTTTAACAATTTTGCAGAAATTTCTATTTATTTTCCCCGATGCTATAAATTCGTTGAAAATCAACACACTTTTCTTTTGTAAGAACATTTGTACAGTAAAGATACTCTTAGTGCCTTAATGACTTGACGTGCTAAAATAATTGTAGATTGTTTTGTTTACTTGTTATTTTTTTTTTGGTCCTTCAACTGCTATCGATATTATTTGTATCGTTCCAGCATGGATCAAGTCAAAAGAATTCAAGATGTCGTGTGAGATCCGTTTTAGATGTAAGATTTAATTTGTAGCAATCTGAATATGTATTGTATAACTTGTACAAATTCTACTTAGATACTATCTATTCCATTTAGGTATTGTATTGGCGTACATGTGTAAGTTTATTCTGTTCACTTTTTGTAAAAGTGTTAATATCAAGAATGTAGATTCAAAAACATAATTAAGTTTAAGTGTGGTATAAATGGACGAAAGACAGTATGAATGAATAAAGAAATATGTAATTTGAAAATTAGCTCAACGGATTTTATTCGTTGGATTCTAACGACAAGACTTAAGCTTTCAAAATGTAAGTATATGATTTATTCCATTCAAACTTTAGAGAGGGCTTCAAAGGACTATCAGTTTGATTACCATTTTCAGCGAAAGTGATATGATTTATGATTGGCTTAAGTAACTGATGTGATCATTTCGGTACAAGCCACTGACTAAAACAGTGAATCGAGTGTGGCATCAGGAAATGGATATATTTCGATCAAGATCATGGTGTGCAATTTTACTATGAATAATTTTTTAATTCTTTAATATCACTGAAAATAAGACTTACCAAAAAAATGTGATAAAAAACTTAGGGACTGATAAACATAATGGTGTAGCAAAAAGTTTAGCGTAAGTATACTTCTGGAAATTTCATTATTGACAAAAGCTTCAGTCCTCACTCGACATCACAAGCACCTAATTTTTCCCGAAGCTTTAAAATAATTAAGGAAAAGTCTCTAGGTTAAGCCAAATGAGTTTACTGTTTCAAAGATAGTTTACTAATGCAATGAAAAAAGTGAATATCATTCGTAAGAATCATTTCTAGATTATCCCTAAAGTAAATTAAATAAGAAGCCACTCTGAAAGTAAACACAAATGTTACACACCATCTTAATTCTGTGGACTCACCCAGAAATAATGTTTGCATTTCTTGAAATTCCACAAAAAGACATTACAAAATTTTTAGTAGAAAAGTTTGGCTTCTTTTCAGGAAACAAGTCGATATAACTCAGCAAAGTCTGGTGCCCATACATAATAGGAAAAAAATATTTTCTTTTCTTATTGAAAATTCACCGAATAGGTGTCGGGACCAAATATTCCAGGCAAAATTATCCACACATATTTATCACGAAATTTGTGGAGCCATAAATATTCCGGACAAAAGTATCTAATTCAAAAATTTCTGGTGACAAAAATATTTTGTTTATTTATGTCTGGTTTCACGAATATTTATTGCAATAATCTTGAAATGTATCTGTGGACGGCTCCATTTTTTTAAGGTGTATAAAATCATGAAATCGTGGTATTTTCAATTGATTTTCTGAATTTTGCGGCGCAGCAATCGATAAGCATAATTTATTAGAATCAGTGAAGAAGGTCTTGAATACAGATTATTCATTTCAAATCTTCAAAACAGCGTTTTCTTCAAAAAAAATCTTCATTTCCGACTGTAATTTTTCCAGTTGAACATAATTTTATCCATATAAACTCACTAGTTGTTTTTTTATTAAAATATTGTTGTAGGTATTTTTTTAAGAATTCTCTTAGAAAACATGATTCTTGTAATGTTACGTAGTATGATAAGTTTTGATTTGCATCACCGGTTATTTTTGTACGGGGTCCTTTGTGCTGATATTTATGTATCAGATCATTAGTCCTGCACCCACAGAAAATGTATGCCTGATGCACTCATATCTTACGATCACTGCGACTAGAATACTGTTGCGGATAACTTTATGACATAAATTTTTAAGGCGAACTATGAAGGTTGTCAGTGCATTCTAAGTGGTAGAAAAAAACTAAATACTTCTTTCCCTTTTTTAAAATATTTATTGTTATTTTGCGGCAAGGGTTAAATGTTTTAAAACTTGAACTAATCTTGTCGTATAAAATATTGCATTACGCAACTTTTATTACCACACAACTTTAACCTGAAATGAACCGTTTTAAAATAAGGAGTGAGAAAAGTAGAGAAAAACGATTTTTTTCAAGGAGGAGAAATTTCCAGCAAAAATCAGATGATTCTATCTTTTTACAGTGTGATTTTCCACATTTTCTTTCTTCATATCAATATAGGTATACCACTCCATGAAAAACATATATGGTTTGACCACAAAATATTTGCATTAATATACGTTTGAACTATATCCTTCTTTTTGTGGTCATTTTATCAGTATCTGTATATTTTTTTCAAAAATCAGTGTCTCTTTGTGTATTTTTTATTGTACGCATGGTTTATTTCATCTAAGATAAATCGCAATAGATTATAATGGACGCATCAAATCAGTTCTCTATAAAACATTTCCCCGCAAATTGACAAATAATTAGTGATCTGTTGCGTCAACTACGAACCCAATCACGATGATGATGATGGTATAATCACTTCATTTCCACACACAAACACACACCAGTCTATGTCATCATTAGTTGGCGTTCTTGAATCCAATTCTTCACCGAAACGGGACCGATGCGATTTCATGAAAACACCTCGACTGCATCATTACGTGCACAAGATAAGTGCCGAAAAGTGCAGATTGCGCCAAATGACAACCTCATCGCGGATGAATGCCAGGCCTATCATTATTTTCGCATCATCAACAAATTAAGACATTATGCCCTAATAGTGTTTTGTTCTTGGCAAAAATTCTTCTTAGCTGCTGCGCGAAAACTACATTTCGTGTATTCTCATCCGGAAAAGTTCGTTCGTATCTATGGGTGGATGTGTAGCAGCAGCAGCAAAAGATACAACAGCCTCCGTGGTGCTAGTGTCTCGTATCCACCAACACCACCACCATCGCTCGTTTCGATGATTTATTGTGGCAGATACTTAGCATGTGGGAAAATTGATCGCAATATCACTTAGGGAATTTTGTGTGTGAGCTCCACATCCGTGTCTGCAAGGATAGTGGTGAAGCGGCAATTGGCCTAAGAGATAAGCTCATTTGAATTGGCCGCCTTATTTAATGCATGGCACTAAGCTGATGAGCGTTCTTTGTCAGGGGTGCAAAAAAAGCAGTTGATGAGATGCATTTCAATGAATTTTATAAAGCTTTTAATAGACAATGCTAATGGGCTCAGCTAGACAACTATGGCATATGTCACTCCTTATGTAAAGTGTTTTTAGTTGATTTAAATTATATGTGATTCATTTATACGTAACTGATTTTTTGTCGTCAATTTTTTCTCCTTAATCCAATATCAGCTTGACGCAAAAATATCGCCCTATTTCCAATTTCCGAAACCGCTCTTCCACCAAAAATGTTACGAAAGACCTACAAAGTCCTTGTCGTTAGCCAGCAATTCATTCTGCTCAGTAT